>CM062812.1:928490893-929068571 GCA_031772625.1 Pinus tabuliformis | reverse complement strand
TGCCCCTCCATCTGATCTCAACTGGGTTCTCTGTCTGAATTCACATGCATGAGTTATTTATGAGAGAATACTCAGTTATATGAAGTGCAATAGTTACATGCATGCAAGAATTAACTAACTAAACTTACATTAATTCAACAAACTGTTGGAATTTGTCTAACTGGACTTGACTCAGTTAACTAATTCAACTAATTTCAACTCAATATTACAACTCATTCTTATCTCTTTAACTGATGGATAAATTCCTCAATTAATGAAGAAACTGTTGCATGTCCCCACATAGACTTTATGTTTGATTTTCCTTAACTAATTAACTCAATATGAATTAATTAATTATTTTTACAAACTGTTGCTAAGATCAAATTCGAATTTTACTTCACTATTTTAGTTTAGGGACTGACTAAAATAGGAAGGTATCCTGAAATGCTATTTTTAGCACTTCCATTTTTCCATCCATTGTTGCTAAGATCAACACTGGCTGAAAGCTATTTATAACAGTGCTATTCTTAGCAATTCTATTTTTAGCATTTTCTTGTTGCTATTTTTCAACATAAACCTTCTTAATCTACAAGCAGTTTCATGTAAAAGCGAATGTAGAAAATAAGGAAGGTTTAGGACTACCTTTTGTCTCAAATATGCCATTAGCTTAAGATGGCGACCTCAAACTACATCATACCTTCTGTCACAAGTGATGTATCACTGAATAATGCTTGCTAGCTCTTTCCAAAGTTTGAAAAGTGAATTGGGGTTATACCCTTTCCCTTTCTTAACTAGTTCTTCCCCTGGATTTGAAAATAGAAGGGTTGCATTTTGTAGTGAGGTATGTACTTCGTACCATTTCTCCCCTTCTAACGAGAGGCTTGTTACTTCTACTATTATTTCTTCATTGACCTATATCTACACATTCTTTACCATTGTTACCCCTGCATTCAAATTCTGCATGAATTCAAGTGCAACTTCATTGTCGAATCCTTGCAAACGTCCAAAATAGTCTAGCCATCCCACCCAATTCAAAATACTACGCACTTCTTCCATGGCTTGCAATTGGGTCAGCTCATGGCACACTAAATGTCCTCCCATTGTTAGTTGTTCAACAAGGAACAACTGTAAATGGAAACATCATACACCGAAGGAATGGAAAATTTGAGGAAAAAATTCCTAAACTATTTTCCCTATATCAAATGAAGTGGGTAAAAAATTTCTCAAGGCAGAGCAAGAAAAAAATAATTTAAAATTAGATAGACGAATTGCTTTCCTCTATATATTCGTTATTGAATGGATGGGAGGCAGGTGAAGAAAAAACTACAAAATGGAAAGTGGATGTTGATATTGATTGAGGCATCTAAACACTATGTTGATATTGATTGAGGCATCCAACAATTTTGTGATTCTGTATTTTATAAAATTAAAATAAGGATTTCCGGAAATTGATGTCGAAATTGATACTGATAATTAGGATTTCGAGAGACTGATTTTGATATTGGACGAGGTATACAATAGGATTTCGAGAGTGATGCAGGGGTCTTTTGCTTATAGATGTATGAAAAGAATCACATGTGAAAATTGCAGCTTAATACAAAAATTAATGTGCACACAAGAAAAGAAGAAGGAACACACAAAGGCATGAAAAGAAGACAACAAGACTTGATAACGGAGTTCATCCAACTCGGACTACGTCTCTGGGCCCTGCTCGATCAATGGGGAGGCCTTCATTCATTAAATGGCATGAAAAGAAGAGAATACAATCATCAGTTACATAAAACGGAGTCTTGTACCTCCATTCTAGAAAATGGATATGAAAAGGAGAACTCTGATGGAGAAATGGATAGCACCACTACGTCCGTGACGTTGAGAGGGGCAAAAACCATATAAAATTTTCCCAATTTAGAAAAAATGATCAATCGGCCCTCCTACAAGATGCTCCCTTGAACTACGTGCTAGAAAATCCTCTCTCCCGTACTTTTTCCAATCATTGGGCTTTTATAATGTCCCTTTTGGTTACAGACGTGCTTAAATTGGAGGTGGTCTATTTATAATAGAAGCCGTTTCCTTGAAAGGATTGGCGGGCCGAGCGCCCGACCTTTATATGCAATAAACCCCTTTAAAATGGCCTTTTTCCATTTAAACAAATAATACATAGAAAACACTAAAAAAAACAAAGTCCCGGACTTCAAATTTCCTTAAATCGGGCTTATTTCCCTATCGGGTTCGTGCTGATCACAAATCATAATGGCCCTGGGGTCTTTCCCTTTACTGTGCCGATCGCCAACATCACTGATATCGGCGTATCACATCAGCCCTATCGCATCGACATATTGCATTGCTGCTTGCAGGGGTCTTGGTCCGATCCTTTGGGTTTCGCCGACCTGATCCGCCGATCCGATCACCCCGATATCGCCGATTGCTTGCCCCCGACTCTGATTAATCAGAGATCGCTGATCGGGGGTTCCGCTGTGCCTCCTTAAGTCCGCCCCTTTGGACCCTCCGATTGTGATTTTGCCTTTTAAAGGCTTAAAGCCATTTTTAAGGGAAAAAGCCTCATTTTCCAAAGGAACAAGGCAACCTTCTTTCTGCCACAACTTCATCATTCGGACTCGGATTGGAGTGCCGTTCACACCGTTGGAATCAGGGTGATGAGCACTTCGATCTGATGCTAGGATACTTGCTTTTCTGCCACTTTGAATTTTGATATTTTCCATGCCACTGTGTCTAAAGATCCACCTGGATCAATCCTCCCCATTGAGGAGCTTTTGGACCGCCAAAAGCTTTCATTAGTCAATTGGTAAGCGAGGGAATTTTTCTCTCACTCTTTCCTTCTCTAGCCATTTGGCCTTGTTGGGGTGCATTCCCTTGAACCCAAATCGAAGGTATTCCACATCTCCTCGCTGTGAAGTCTTGGTTCTTATGTCAAGGATGATGTCTTCAGGTAACTCTTCGAGATATTCTGGTGCAAAATCATCAACTGTAGGAACTGTGCCCACCTCATTGGTATCCATGATTAATGGTGGTTCATACAGCTTTAAGCTCTCCACATTCACTACTGGGTACATCTTCATATATATCGGCAAATCAAGATGAAAGGCATTGTTTCCAATCTTCTCCAATATGGTGAATGGACCATACCGGATGGGTCACAACTTCTTCCCTTCTCCCTTCATCTTGTCCTTACTGATGTGGAACCACACTTTGTCGCCCACTTGGAATTGGTGGTAGACTTGGTGTTTTTCATGTCGAGCCTTGTAACGGGCTTGACTTTTCTCCAACTGTTCTTGTACTGCTTGGTGAATCAATTGGATTTGCTGAATGAATTGCTGAGCTTTGTCCCTATCATTACATCCATTGGAGCCATCTTCCCTTCCAAAGACCATATCAAAAGGGTCCTTTAGCAGGTAACCAAAACATGTCTCAAATGGTGAAGGCTACATAGATGAATGCACTGCTCGATTGTAGGAATGCTGCACATATGGGAGATTTTCATCCCACACCTTAGGATGTTTCGCACAATAGCCTCGTAACAAGTGTACCACGGTGCTATTGACAACCTTTGTCTGTCCGTTAGTCTGTGGGTGAAATGCTGTGCTTCTTTTCAGCTTGGTGTCCATCATATTCCACAAGTTGGTCACTCTCCAAGAAAGTGAGAGTCCCAATCTGACACAATCGATGTGGGTAATCCAAAATGGACCCAAACATGCTAAAATAAAAGAGAAGCAGTCTGCTCTGCAGTGATCTACTTTTTACAAGGCATAAGAATACACATCTTGCTAAAATGTTCAACGATGACATACAAATAGTTGTGACTCTTTTTAGACAAAGGCAAACCTCCTACAAAGTCCATTGACACACTTTCCCATGGGTGACTCGGATAGGGAGTGGTGTGTAGAGGCTGAGTTTTCTATTAGAGGGCTTTCAAACATAACACATCACACAACCCTTTACATAGCGAGTCACAATGTTTTTCATATGAGGCCAAAAACAAAATCTTTGTACATGACATAAAGTCTTTTCGACACCAAAGTGTCTAGACACAAGAGAGGTGTGGGCCTCTTGAATTACATGTACTCTTTCCCCTGTGGGAATACACAATTTACCAAGGTGATACAACAATTTCCCCTGCAAGTGATAGTTGTCCACCTGTGAACCATGGGTTAGTTTTGCATAAATCTCCTTAAAGTCATCATCGTTAGCATATTGTTAAGCATAACTCTCAAAATACAATGAAGCATTATGCAAAATAACAGAAGCATAAATAGGAGGGCGAGATAGCATATTGGCCACTTTATTGCTAGTGCCCTTCTTATACTTTATTACCAGATGAAACTGTTGAAGAAAACCCATCCACCTGAAATTACGAGATTACTGCAACTTGGTTTCTGACTGAAGGTACTGAAAATGCTAATGTTCCGTATGGATGATGGTCTCCTTGCCAATCAGGTAGTGTTTCCACTTTTTCACACTCTACAGCAAGGCATAAAGCTCCTTGTCATAAGTGGGATAGTTTATCACAACTTGAGAAAACTTCTCAGAATGGTAACAAATCGGCTTCTTTTGTTGCCTCAGTACAACTCCCATGGCATAATCGCTGGCATCGGTTTCGATCTCGAATGGCTGTTGGAGATCTAGTAAGGCTAAGACTGGCGTGGTGCTGATATTTTCCTTCAATGTTCCAAAGGACTCCCGCTGTCTTCCTCCCCATTGGAAGACCTGTTTTACACTTGTTAATGTGTGCAAAGGTGCTACAATAATAGAGAAATTGGCAATAAATCTCCTCCAATACTGAACTGCACCTAAAAAGCTATGGACCTCGGTTACACTAGTAGGCTTAGGCCAATTTACAATTGCTTCAACTTTAGAAGGATCAATTTTTAACTGACCATGACCAACAATATGACCTAGGTAACCCAAAGAGGTTTTCCCAAACTCACACTTTGACAACTTTACATAGAGTTTTTCTTTTTTCAATACATCAAGCACTTTCTTTACATGACACACATGTTCAACCCAACTTTTACTAAAGACAAGTATATCATCTAAATATACAAGAACAAATTCATCAATGAAAGGCCGAAAGAGATTATTCATGACCCTTATAAAAGTGGCTGGAGCGTTGCGAAGTCTGAATGGCATCACCATCTATTCGAACAACCCCTGTTTGGTCTTGAAGGTGGTTTTCCACACGCCCTGCTCTACATGGAAGAGGGTAGCGATTTTGACCTAATGATAACCACTACACAAATCCAATTTTGTGAAATAAACAACATTCTTTAACTGATCTAATAAATCATCTATGCATGGAAGAGGGTAGCAATTTTTCACTATAATTTTGTTTAGGGCGTAGTAATCCACACACATCCTCTATGTGCCATCTTTCTTTGGCACTAAGACAATCAATGAACCACAAGGAGAAGTGCTTGGCCTGATGACCCCTTGGTCCAACAATTCCTACACCTGTTTCTTGATTTCCTCCATCTCAATGGTCGCATCCTGTACATGCCAATATTCGGTAAAGGAGCGTCATGCTGCAAATGGATTTCATGTTGGATTTACCTCTTCGGAGGTAATCCCTTCGGTTCCTGAAACATCTCATCATAATTAGAAATTAATTCAGATAATTCCTGTTTATGTTCCTGATCACAACTCTGGAAAGTGTCAGCTAATTCTGCCTCTTTTCCCCTTACAACCATCAGTATTCAACCCTTACTGGAATTCACCAGCCATTTCATTTGTCAAGCACTTACAAGGCTGGCATTGATTTTAGTTTGATGAGCCCTTACTATATATTCTACCACATCTTTTGTGATTTGGTATTTGTTTTCATGATGGAAAAAGACTACCTTTGTATCATATAGATACGGACTCCCCAACACCATGCCATAGATATCCAATGGGATTACATCCAGTTCTACTTCGTCCACTAGCTTAGAAGTGATCACAAATTTTACTTTACACTGCTTGGTTACATTTAGTTTTTCTTTATCATGTATCCATCCAAGCGGGTAAGGTTTCGGGTGTGGTTTTGTTTCTAAGCCGAGTTTCTTTACGAAGGATTCTGTGATTAAGTTTGCTTGGGATCCGGTAGCAAACAAAGTTTCTACTTTAGTATGATTTACAACAACTCTGATGTGAAACAGTTCAATTCTCTTTCGATCATTAGGAAGGGACTCATTTACAGAACTAGTGCCTTCATGCGATTCAGAATTAACATGAGGTGTAAGAGTACCTTTTGTTTCCGCGGCTGTGATTAATGCTTCATCTCTGGAATCCGATCCAAGGTCTTGGTGCACAGTTGTCATTGTATTCTGCTTCCCTTTTCCTCCATACTTATTTGGACGCTTCTCTAGGTGCTGTTTCCAATAGTGATCATCATCGTGGCCTTCCTTTTTGCAGTGATTACAATATGACCTTTCTCCTTCTTTGGCTGCTGCCACCTTCTTCTCCTTTCCTTTCCATTTCGCTTTAGATTTGCCATTGGGAGCTTTTAACGATGGTTTTTTGGAATGATCATCTCTTTCATTTTTCCCCTGTTCTCAATATGAATTGCCTTTACGTTGGCTGAGTCAATAATGGTTGGTTCAAACAACAACAATGAATGCCTAATGTAGCTATGTAATGAGCCAATATACTTAGTTACAACTTCAGGTGTATGTTGGAAATAATACTGAGAGGGGGGGTGAATCAGTATTATCAAGTCAATTATTTTCTTTTTCACACCCAGATCATATACGCTACTTCAGTTAGAGAAAACCGCGTATATACGCAACTACAGTAAAGGAAACCTGCGTATAACTTACAGACTTGTAATTTAATTAATCTTTAGATGTTGATTTTAAATCTGTGTGTTAGAACCATAGAAACAATAACCAGGAACAGGAAAAATGCAGACAGTCACACACAAGAACACAAGATATAAGGTGGAAACCCAATGTGGGTGAAAACCACCTGCTGCAATATGTCTCTATCTTTTTCAATTAGAAACTTCTTTTTACAATGATTCTGTACTGGTGCAGTCCTTTACCAGTACGCAGGCTGCAACCTGCAGAGAGCTACAACCCTCTCTCGTTCTCCAGCTTCTCCTGGAAGGGATCTACAACCCCCTTAGCTCTTGCACTAGCCAAGATACTAGTACGTAGGTGCTGGCCTACAGAAGGCTACAACCTTCTCTTTCTTCCAGGGACCACGTTTCATAAATTTTCAGACTGGATCCATGAACATCAATCAAACATCAAGAATTTCTGCATCAAACAATCTCCTTTTCACCAATTAAAACTAAATCAAATAGACACTTCTCTGACAGCTGTACCCAAAACACAGTAATAGTAACTACACACCAAATTCTGAACCCAGAACATTGCAACAATAAACAGAAGTAGCTAGAACACAATTCAAGAGACGTACGCTACTTCAATAACCAGAAACCTGCGTGCATACGCTTCTGTGTTTGGACCAACCTGCGTATATGCTGTTTTTACTCACAAAACCAACGTGTATACGCGCCTTCGATTCTCTGAACCTGCGTACAGATCTATAAAGGATAATTCACTCTTTCAAATGTTTAGACATTAGTTAACCCAGATTACCAGATTTATAGATCAAGCATGCGCCACATATAACGGATCAAAATCATACAAAGATATTATTATTCAAGCCTTAAGATTATGACCCATCAATAGAACTTATCCTTCTCCTTGCGCTCAGGTTCCTCCTTCATTCAGATCTAGATCTGCACCATAACCCAATCACCAGTATTCCAGATCTAGCACTTTATCAGATATTCAATAATTTAGATGATCCTTTGCCAAATGATCTCCTTCCTCTTTTATAGTCTTAGGCCTTTCACAATACCACGGTCCAAAACCATAACAAAACAATACCATGGACCCAATACTTGGGATCAACACATCTGTCGAGATACTATGGTCCAAAACCATAGGTTCAAATACCAAGGACTAAATACCACAGACCAAAAGTAAGTTCTCCAACATGTATGCGCTTTTCCTTGCGTGAAAGTGCGTGTATACGCATACGCGCCTTTGTAACGTCTAACCCGCGTGTATACGTGTCTTCATCTAGGTGAACCTGCGTATATATCTTTTCCTTCATTCTGAGAGCCTGAATTGAGATCTGTCACCATAGTGAGTTGCCATCAAGGAAAACACCTGTGCCACACCAGTGCCATAGCGCCAACCTGTGTCATAATGCCAACAATCTCCCCCTTTGGACTTGATGGAAACGCCAAGATCCTCAAAGTCATTCTCCCCCTTTGTCATCAAGGGCAAAGGGTTATGCTCCCGCTGAGTACATGCTAAAATCTCTACTCTGCTGTGCTGGCCATGCTCCCCCTGACTGTAGGCAAGATCTACAAAAGAATGTTCTTCACGAAGAACAATGATTTATACATCATAAAAGACCTTCCTATCACCAAAAGACTCTATACAACATCCATCACCCAACCAAGTGGGGATCATCTACCCAAACAAGTGGGGATACATCAGAAGTTTACATATGACAACCAAGAAAATTACAACATTCATCCCAGGCATAGTGGGGAAACCAACATAGGCCGTTACATGACCTTGATAATAATATTAAAAGATAGAGACGAAATATCTAGAGCAAGACTATGAAAGTCACCAATAACTAATAGCAGCAACACTATTCAGATCAGCAACCCTGTTCTCCTTCTGCAGCTGATCCACCTGAACCCAAACAGCTTGTGTACTCGAACCAAGAGCTTCTAATGAAATGCCAACAATGCATTATTAGAAGTTTATCTGCTCCCCCTGAACCTATGCCAGATGGTCTCTCGTCAGACCCATATCAGACTCTCTTCAACCAGAGTCTGTCCCACTGATTTCCTTCAAACCACCATATACGCGACTGTACCTGCATAAACCAGCGTATGTACGCGGATCCTCCTCATGCAACTCGTGTACAACCACATTTCTCTGAAACAGACAGGTTTCAGCAGCAAGATGATGCATTAACTACCCCCAGCTTTTGTCTGAGGTATTCAAATGTCTCCCTGGGCAGTGGTTTGGTGAGAATATCAACAACTTGTTCCTTAGAGGGAACATACTCCAACTTGACCTTTTGTTCAAGCACTTGTTCCCGAAGAAAATGGTATTTGATAGGTATGTGCTTGGTCTTTGAATGCATGATAGGATTCTTTCAAATGCTGATTACACTTGTATTATCACAAAAAATGGAAATAGGTGGAGTACAAGTGATTTGAAGATCTTGCAAAGTTTGCATCATCCAAAGGAGTTGTGTGCAACAAGATGCGGCAGCCACATACTCTTCTTCAGCTGTAGATAAGGCAATGGAACTTTGTTTCTTGCTGAACCATGATACTAATCTAGGACCCATGAAGAATGCACCACCACTAGTGCTTTTCCTGTCATCCACACTACTTGCCCAATCTGCATTTGTATATGCATGAAGTGTGATATCTGTATCTCTTGGATACCATAAACCATAGTTTTGAGTCCCTTGAAGGTATTTGAAGATCCTCTTGACTGCCTGAAGATGAGTTTCCTTTGGATTTGCCTGAAACCTTCCAACTATCCCTACTGCATGCATAATGTCTGGTCGGGTACCTGTTAGATAGAGTAGACTACCAACCATGGATCTATAGGTAGGTTGATGTATAGCTGCTGATTCATCATTTGTGTTGAGATTGCATCCTATAACCATAGGAGTGCATACTGGTTTTGAATCCTCCATCCCATATTTCTTCAAGATCTGCTTGAGATACTTGGTTTGTGATAGAAAAATGCCGTCTTTGTTTTGTTGGACTTGTAAGCCAAGAAAATATGTGAGCTCTCCAAGCATGGACATTTCAAACTCCTTTTGCATTACCAAGGAAAAATTTTGACTCATGTCTTCTTCATTGCTGCCAAAGATGATATCATCAACATACACAACAAGTATTAGCAACTTTTCATTGTCAACCTTTATATATAGATTGATGTCTGTTGATCCTTTTGCAAAACCTTGTTGATGAAGGTACTCATCCAACCGAAAATACCAAGCCCTTGGAGCTTGTTTGAGACCATAGAGAGCCTTTTTGAGTCTGCATACAAGATTTGGATCATTTCCAAGAATGAACCCATCTGGTTGTTCAATGTATACTTCTTCATTCAAGTCTCCATTCAAAAAGGCAGATTTTACGTCCATCTGAAATACTTTGAACTTTTGAAAACTAGAGAGAGCAAGGAACATTCTTATAGCCTCAAGTCTAGCCACTGGTGCAAAGGTTTCTTTAAAGTCTATGCCTTCTTGTTGTGCATATCCTTTACAAACAAGTCTTGCCTTGTTTCTAACCACATCTCCATTTTCTTTCAGCTTATTTTTGAAAATCCACTTCATCCCTATGACATTCTTATCTTTTGGTCTAGGAACCAACTCCCAAGTGTTGTTCCTTTCAATCTGCTCAAGTTCTTCATCCATTGCCTTGACCCAGCATTCATCTTTGCATGCCTCTTTTACATTTTGTGGTTCAGTGGAGGAGAGAAATGCAAGATAACTTGAAGTTTCTGAAATGGTTCTCCTAGTTTGTACCCCTGCCTCTTTCTGCCCCAAAATTTGAGATTCTGGATGATTCTTCTGAACGTATCTGGATGGAGTGTTTTATTCTATTCTTATTTGTTCTTCTGGTGCCTCATGGGTTTCTTCTTCATCATGAGTTTGATTTGGATATTCCTCATCATCTTCGAAAACTTCAGATCTTTCCTGCCTGGGGGTATTTCCTTCTTCATCAATCACTACATCAATACTTTCAATGATCTTCCCAAGTCTTTTATTGAAACACTTATATGCTTTGCTATGAGGAGAATAACCAAGGAGAATGCTTTCATCTGCTCTAGTTCAAACTTGCAAATATTTTCATCAGTCCTTTTAATGTAGCATTTGCTTCCAAAAATTTTAAAGTATTTTACCGTGGGAGTCTTACCATACCAAAGTTCATGAGGAGTCTGAGTGCTGTTTACCCAGACATTTGTCTTGTTAAGAATAGTTACAACAGAAAATGCGACTTCACCCCAGAAGGTTGCGGGAGTTCCAGATTCATCGAGCATAGTACGAGCCATTTGTTGAATCGTTCTGTTCATCCTTTCCACTACTCCATTTTGTTGAGGTGTCCTTGCAGCAGAGAATTCCCTTCTTATGCCATGTTCTTCACAAAAATCGAAAAATTCATCTAAGGTAAATTCTCCTCCTCGATCAGATTTGAGACATTTGATTCGTCGATCTGATTCGTTTTCAACCAAGGCTTTGAATGATTTGAACTTTTCGAAAGCTTCATCTTTATACTTCATGAGTCCTAACCAACACATCCTTGAAAATTCGTCAATAAACAATATGAAATACTCTTCACCTCGAGGTGACTTCTTCCTAGTTGGACCACATATATCAGTATGGACAAGTTCAAGTGGTCTGCTAGCTGATCCTTCCTTCTTAGGGAAATTAGTTCTGGTTTGCTTATCAAACTAACATGATTTGCATATTGTATTGTCTGGAATTCTGATGTCAAGAAGATCACGAACCGCCTGATATTTGCATGCTTTCCTTATCTGAGAGAAGCTAAGATGCCCCAATCTTCTGTGCCATAGCCAGTGTTCATCATTCTTGCTTAGATAGCATTGATGTTGTCCTTATTTGAATATGTATAAATTATTTGGAGTTCTTGTGCCTTTGATCACTGTTTTTCCTGTATCAAGATCATGAATAGTACATCCATTTGATCTAAATATTACCTCAGTTCCTTGATCGCACATCTGACTGACACTCAATAGATTATGCTTTAAGCCATCAACATACATAACATTTCCAGCTTTGACCTTTTCTTTCAACTGAACAGAACCTTTACCTTTTATGAACGCGGGGGTGTCGTTTCCAAATGAGACCTTCTTTGCCTTTTCTAAGGCACTATATGATTGAAGTTTTTCTTTATCTCCTGTCATATGTTTCGAACATCCACTGTTGATATACCATTGATTTTCTTGTCCTTCTACATATAAGGCTATCCCACATCTTTCCGATTGCGGTTCTTTCATTCTCCATGTTTTGGCATTTGAGACTTGTTCCTTCTGAGTTGTCTGCCAAAACCTGCTCCTGCATTCAGAATCTTCATGATCGAAGTTGTTACAAATAGAACATTCTATTTCATTTTCAAGAGCAGAAAAGTTATTGTAGGTCTTTTTCATGATCCCAGTCATACTTCTTTGTTTTTGAGCTTCTCTAGTCATGATTGTCTTATAGGCAACACATTGAGCTGCTTTGTGACCAAAGTTATGACAAGAGAAACATTGGCCATTGAAGAAACTCCTGCGATTATCAAATCTACCAACCGAATGATTGTAGTTTCTATTGACATCCATTCTTGAGGCAAATTGAGAATGTTTTACCTGTGGCTGATTGTAGTTTCTGTTCATCCTTAAGGTAGATTGCCCCCGATTTACCTGGTAGTCTCTGTTCATTCTTGAGGTAAATTGTCCCTGATTTACCTGGTGATCTCCATTGAGCCTTTGCTGTCGATTGTCAATTTGTTCACTCCTCCTTGCTGCATCAAGATAACTTTTGGAGGTGGATGCTTGAGATGCTTCTTCATTATATCCCAGACCTGTCTTGATTAGTGGAGAACGCTGCACTTTGATAATCTCATCTAAAGTTTCAGATCCTTTAGCAAATCTGAGATTAAGGGCTTTTGTTTTCTCAATTTCTTTTCTAAGCCCCACAATTTCACATTCTAGCTTATCATTATATTTGTCTATCTATAATCATATTCTTTTCCTCTAAACAAACTTTAAGTCTAGAAATTTCTTCATAAAGCCCTTCTTCATTTACAACATCCAAAAAATCATCATCTTCAAAAGCCATCAAAAGTCTATCATCATTACCTCGTTCATCTTCATCACTATTTGACAATCCATCACTGTCTTCATGCGTGTAATAGCTCTTCTTATTCTACTTTCTGTTCCATCTGACATGTTCCTTACCTTTGTCTAGTTTATCTTTATGAGGGCATTTTGCAGCATAATGGCCAACTCTTGCACAAGCAAAGCATTTGAAAGGCAACTTACCTCTGAATATTCCAGCACCCTGTTGAAGGTTCTTGAAAAAATTTGATTCTTCCTCTTCTTTTGACATATGTCTAGACTCATAGTAATCTCCTTTTCCTGAAGCCTTGAAAGCAGCTTCTCTCCTATCTGATGGTCCTCCTTTCCTCATTTCGTAAGCAGTTAGAATTCCGTGCAGCTGTGACATGGTAAGGTTCTGTAGATTCTATTTTTCTTCTATTGCAGAAACTTTTGATTCAAACTTAGAGGACAAAGATCTTAGAACCTTTTCAACCACAATAACCTCTTTTATTTCTTCACCTAAGTTTTTCATACAATTAACAATCTCATCTATACGTAAGAAATAGTTAGCCACACTTTTCTGAGATTTTCATACTGAATTCTGAGGGTTTGAAGTTTTGCTTGTTTTACCTGTTCATCTCCTTCATAGCTCAGAACGATCTTGTCCCATATTTATTTTGCGGTTTTATACTGCATAACCTTGACGAATTCTGTTTGAGATAGACTCCCTAATAGAGTATTGACAGCCTTTGCATTTGTTTCATACTGCTTCTTCTCAGCCGGATCTGTAGGAGTAGCTGAAGGAAATGTGTACCCTGTATCTATGATATCCCAGACTTCTGTACCAAGAGATTGAAGATAGGCTGTAATTCTTACCTTCCAATAGACGAAGTTGGTCCCATCAAAAATTGGTGGCCTGATCGATGCTTCTCTCTCGTAGTTGCTCATGATGATAGATCTTCCTTCAAGCGATCAAGCTTCTTCTGAAGGACCTGCTCTGAAACCAATTGTTGGAAATAATACTGAGAGGGGGGGTGAATCAGTATTATCAAGTCAATTATTTTCTTTTTCACACCCAGATCATATACACTACTTCAGTTAGAGAAAACCGCGTATATACGCAACTACAGTAAAGGAAACCTGCGTATAACTTACAGACTTGTAATTTAATTAATCTTCAGATGTTGATTTTAAATCTGTGTGTTAAAACCATAGAAACAATAACTAGGAACAGGAAAAATGCAGACAGTCACACACAAGAACACAAGATATAAGGTGGAAACCCAATGTGGGTGAAAACTACCTGCTGCATATGCCTCTATCTTTTTCAATTAGAAACTTCTTTTTACAATGATTCTGTACTGGTGCAGTCCTTTACCAGTACGCAGGCTGCAACCTGCAGAGAGCTACAACCCTCTCTCGTTCTCCAGCTTCTCCTGGAAGGGAGCTACAACCCCCTTAGCTCTTGCACTAGCCAAGATACTAGTACGTAGGTGTTGGCCTACAGAAGGCTACAACCTTCTCTTTCTTCCAGGGACCACGTTTCATAAATTTTCAGACTGGATCCATGAACATCAATCAAACATCAAGAATTTCTGCATCAAACAATCTCCTTTTCACCAATTAAAACTAAATCAAATTGACACTTCTCTGACAGCTGTACCGAGAACACAGTAATAGTAACCACACACCAAATTTTGAACCCAGAACACTGCAACAATAAACAGAAGAAGCTAGAACATAATTCAAGAGACGTACGCTACTTCAATAACCAGAAACCTGCGTGCATACGCTTTTGAGTTTGGACCAACCTACGTATATACTGTTTTTACTCACAAAACCAGCGTGTATACGCGCCTTCTATTCTCTGAACCTGCGTACAGATCTATAAAGGATAATTCACTCTTTCAAATGTTCAGACATTAGTTAACCCAGATTACCAGATTTATAGATCAAGCATGCGTCACATATAACGGATCAAAATCATACAAAGATGTTATTATTCAAGCCTTAAGATTATGACCCATCAATAGAACTTATCCTTCTCCTTGCGCTCAGGTTCCTCCTTCATTCAGATCCAGATCTACACCATAACCCAATCACCAGTATTCCAGTTCTAGCACTTTATCAGATATTCAATAATTCAGATGATTCTTTGCCAAATGATCTCCTTCCTCTTTTATAGTCTTAGGCCTTTCTCAATACCACGGTCCAAAACCATAACAAAACAATACCATGGAACCAATACTTGGGATCAACACATCTGTCGAGATACTATGGTCCAAAACCATAGGTTCAAATACTAAGGACTAAATACCATGGACCAAAAGTAATTTCTCCAACATGTACGTGCTTTTCCTTGCGTGAAAGTGTGTGTATACACATACGCGCCTTTGTAACGTCTAACCCGCGTGTATACGCGTCTTCGTTTACGTGAACCTGCGTATATATCTTTTCCTTCATTCTAAGAGCCTGAACTGAGATCTGTCACCATAGTGAGTTGCCATCAAGGACAACACCTGTGCCACACCAGTGCCATAGCGCCAACCTGTGTCATAATGCCAACAGTGTATCAAGTGCAATACCCAAATTAAGTGCTTGCTTTCTAAACTCCTCTGTAAAACTCTGAACATCTTGACCTTTGCCTTGTCTTAAATACTGCCAATTCGTTAAAGCTTTTTACTTGTATCCCAAGGGATAGAACTGTTCCTTTAATGCAGAATAAAATCAGGCCATGAGGAAAAGAGGTTACCCACATTCTTACTGTTATGCAATTTGCTCTTCCACCAAACGAGAGTGGTGTTGCTTAGCCGTAGAGAGGCCCGCTGAATCCTTGCCTCATCCTCCATGATCTGCTGAATCCTGCAGTAGACCTCAATCTGCCTAATCTAATTATTAAGCCTCTCTGCATTACTTTCACCATTAAACATGGGAAGATCAAATTAACATCTAATTTAAAGAAAGGTTTCTTAGATGCATCCTTTGAATTTCTGCGACTATGGTGGTGAGAGAAAGGAGAACCTTCACTCGCGAAAGGAGAAGGAGGGGGTTCTTCTCCACCATTTCCATGTGCTGAACCTTGTTCTTTTGGGTTTCTCTCTTCTGCTTTCTTCATCCTTAAAACCAACAGACTGATATTCTCTGCCATTGAATAGAAGGTCTTGCGGAAATTGCGCTCCTCTTCAAGATGAGCTTAATCTTTTGCCATGTTTCTCCTTCGATGTGCATGACCCGCTTCGGGATTGAAAGGCTCTAATTCACCTTTGCCTCTTCGAAGTTTGTCTCTTGTTAGCATACAAACATGCAATTCACATCTAAAAAGACCTGCTTTGATACCACTTGATCTAGGGATCTTTTTCTTATAGATGTATGAAAAGAATCACATGTGAAAATTGTAGCTTAACACAGAAATTAATGTGCACACAATAAAAGAAGAAGGAAAACACAAAGGCATGAAAAGAAGACAACAAGACTTGATAACGGAGTTCGTCCAACTCAGACTACGTCTCTGGGCCCTGCTCGGTCAATGGGGAGGCCTTCATTCATTAAATGGCATGAAAAGAAGAGAATACAATCATCAGTTTACATAAAGCAGAGTCTTATACCTCCATTCTAGAAAATGGCTATGAAAAGGAGAACTACGATGGAGAAATGGATAGCACCACTGTGCCTGTCGCATTGAGAGGGGCAAAAGCCATATAAAATTTGCCCAATTCAGACAAAATGATCAATCGGCCCTCCTACAAGCTGCTACCTTGAACCGTGTGCCAAAAAATCCTCTCTCCTGTACTTTTTCCAATCATTGGGCTTTTATAACGTCCCTTTTGGTTACAGGCGTGCTTGAATCAGAGGTTGTCTATTTATAATAGAAGTCGTTTCCTCAAAAGGATCAGCGGGTTGACCGTCCGACCTTTCTATGCAATAAACCCCTTTAAAATGGCCTTTTTCCATTTAAATGGATAATACATAGAAAACACTAAAAAAACTGAAGTCCCGGACTTGAAATTTCCTTAAATCGAGCTTATTTTCCTGTCGGGTCCGCACTGATTGCAAATTGCAATGGCCCTGGGGTCTTTCCCTCGACTGTACCGATCGCCGATTTTGGCGTATCGCATCGGCCCTAAGCATCGACATATCGTATCGCTGCTTGCAGGGGTCTTGGTCCGATCCTTTGGGTTTCACTGACCCGATCACCTTGATATCGACGATTGCTTGTGTTACCGGGAAATCTAGTGTCTATGCAGAGCTGCTAGTCCCACTAAGGCTAGTAGCTACCTTAGAAACAAACAAACTAAAACCACTTTCGTTTTCCTTTATGAGAAGTAGATAAGAGGGGAATAAAGGAGACCAACCTCTGTCTTGCGCTTGGTTCCTTGCTTGATTCCTCTCCCTTATGATAGATCTTTTCTACTCGCTTCCTCGTCTACCCAGCTTCAAAGAGCACCTGTGGAATCAAAGCAACATAACACTATCCAAGAACAGAGATCTACTATCATAAACAATATAGGACCAGATATATATTGACCACACAAATGCATATATCATCAATCACACAAGAATGTGGAGGAAAACTTGAATATCTTTATTAATAATCAAGAATAGCAAAGAAGATTACAACAAATTGTTCTGACCCAGTGTCATCCTCTCAGCGAGAAAGCCCTTCTTCACCTCATGAAAAGCTTAGATCACCCAACACTATGATGTTACACCAAGAAACTAGCAACACTTCCTTACAAGATACAAAATTCCAGCCTTTGGATCTCTGGGATGAGGGATCCATATATAGATGTTTGCAAGGGGGGTGAGTCAGCTTTTGAGATTTGATTAGTGTCCTCTCTCTGATAGTTCTTGATTCCACTTGGAGATTGATGATCTCTTACTCATCCCTGGGCGAATGTAGAGAGGCAAGTGTCACAGGAGAAGTTTCTGGAAGATTCCATGATCCTCCACCTCATAGATTGACCCTGCCATTTGTCCACTCTCGCCCATCGCACCCCATAGAAGGGCTTTTCAGTATGCATTGCACCTCCCGTGTGTATTTAGGTGGGATGCAACGCACTTTGACCATGGAGCAGGTGAGATGGTCCAGTTTTGACCAGTTTTGAGTAGTTTTTCATGGAGAACTTCTGGGAGATGATGTAATCAGCTGACCTTGTTCTTTTAGGGGTTGGAACAACACTTTTAGGGACTTAAGAGCCCTTGGTTTATGGACATTTATGATTGGGGTTGCAGTGCCCAAAAATGTCTATAACAGTTTCCCCCTAAAGCATGAGGTCGTTAATCTTTTGATGTCGGGTGAAATGCTTTATCATGAGGATCCGAAGTTTTTTCGAGCTGGAAGGTGACCTGTAATAAGATACAATACAACACATTATCTTCATAACATTTTCATGATCTAGCTGAGGTGGAATTCCCATGCTCAGCTTTATAAATTCATTTTCATGTACATAAGACAGACAATCGTCTGTGTGCAGACTGATGATTCTGGTAGAGCCATCATCCCTTGGATTGGATGATTATCTGTGCAGCAATGATGTACATTTGATGTCTTTATTTTCCTGAATATATATCATAGCCCAGATGGATGAAACTAGATCCGGGGTCTTCAATCTCGTTCGATCTTCACTCAAAGTACAAGTCGATCCATGTGAGAGATGTTCTAGAGTCGAACATGGAAAGACATCGCCTGATTACCAGCCAATGATGTAAGTTGTTAACAGGCGCGAGAGGAATCACCGATAATGATGATGACCCTCAAGGTACTATAGTACAATTCACGTGGTGTGAAAAAGGGACTTGGCGTCGAACACCACGCAAAATCTTTCGGTCGAAGGCCATTGATGTAAACCTGTCGCCGGAAGTGAGAAACTTGCCATTGAGGAACGCAAGCTTCAAAGTACTGAAAGGGTTGTTCCTAGATCGACTTCCTGGATAATGAGCTGATGTCGACAAGAAGCGATCCGTCATAGGAGGGCCTTAGTGAATCCCAAATCAATGACACGGAAAGGAGCAAATGATTTTAATGGAGGTGAAAACGATTTGATGATATAAGGTTCAGGGTGGCGGTCATGAAAGAATGGAGCGTAAATGTATTGCAGTGGATGAGACACAGGTGAATTCTCTGAGCGACTTCTCTTGAACATATCAGCAACACTGACATGATGGATCGGTAGAGTTAACCCCAAATATGGATGGTGTGATGGACCAATGGTGTTATGACCAGTGAATGGAACAACCCAACCTGACTTGGATGCGGAGTGAAAGTGTCATGTTCAACAGTGACTTGCTACCAATAAAGTTTCTTCAAGTTTTCTTCCCAATTTTTCCCCAGTCATTGCTGACCAGTACCTCTTTATTTTTGTCAAGCTTGAGGAGGATAACATATGCTTGTTCTATAATTTTCCCTTCGGGCAAACCCATCGCTATGTTTTAACGAGCCTGGCGATAGTGAAACTCGTTCTTGTCTGTATGGACAAGTTTGTCGCTATTCGGTTTTAACGAGTTTAACGACAAAGATAACTCAGTCCTTTTCAATTTTAGAGAGTCTAAAAAGGGACGTAAAGAAAACTCCAACAATCCTTTTTCGTCATATAATCCCTTAAGTCCGAAAAAGTATAAAATAATACAAAATGGATGAATTTTCTGTAATTTTAATGAGCTGAAGAAAACAAGTGCTCGATCTTTTTGTGTAATAATCCCTCAGGTCGAAAAAGATTAAAATCTAAAGGAGGGATAGCACTTCCGGTCACTTTAACGAGCTGGAGAGGCCAATTTCTCGGCAATCTTTTCATATTTTACGAGTCAGATGAAAAGAGCTTAAAGGAGACTCGTTTTTCGAGGAATGAGTGATAAATTCGGGTAGCAGCTAATTCCAGGTAAGGTTTGGAATTTTCCAATCACGACAGTGTCACAAGGATGGCTAACACGATCACTCTGGTGGGCTCCAGTATTGTAGCAATAATGCTACAACTCCTGGAGCTTCCTATCTCTAATTTTATCAACCCGGTAGTTCGTACAAACTTGGAAGCGACGGTGCTGTATGCACAAGTACTAGCTCTTGTCGCAGCTGTCACTTGGTCAGCTGGCACAAGTCCGCTAGGGCTCAAGCCAACTTCTATAGGCTCACAGAAGAAGCTTTAGGAATGATGGACGAAAGCTAACTGAAAGAAGACTAATCTAGTTGCAGAAAGGAACTGAAAGCCAACAAAGCATGAAAACCCTAGTAAACCCTAATTTGACTAGGCTAGATCCTAACTATGCAAAACTGTGAATGAAACTACTACCACTAATGCCATTACTTGCAGTGAACTGAAATACATGCATCTAAGCTACTTGCATCTGAAAAATCATGTTTTTGTATTTTTTCATTAAGTGGTTGGATTTATTGTGATGATGCTTTTGATTAGGGTTTGGTTGTGTAGGAGCGGTTGGAGTGGAAGGAAAGCATGGGCAAGGTCAGGATGGCTGGGGGAGGTCCCAGAGGGTCTCCAGCATTAGTCCACAGAAGCCTACCACGTTCGGATGCTCAGCAACCGAGTTTGCAGGTTTCTACAGGAAGTCTGCAGGGGATCCTACAGGAAACTCAGGGGTTTCTACAGGAAGTCTGTGCAATTCTACAGGATGTTTGGCCGTGGAAGTTTTGGGAGATGGTGGGGTGTTGGAGTGGTGTGGAAGGATAGGTGAGATGGAGATGGAGCTGGTGATGGCTCAGGAGCAGAGGAATCAGGTGGAGGAAGAGTGCATGCAGTGATTTGATGGTTGGAAGGATGGGATCAACGAAAGTTGAAGTAAGTGGAGCTAAGTGAATAATGGTTGAGTTGGAGGGTAAATGCGTTGGACAGAGGCTGAGTAGTTGGATTGAGGAGAGATCAAGAAGAAGAAGAAGAAAGTGGAATGATGAGGAGCAGCGTAAATGAAACAAATGACTTATGCACCCAAAACGAGAAATTCATTAACCTATGATAACTGTGCTATGAAACCTATGAACAGCAATGGAAAACCAAGAAATGAAACTTGTGCATGGAAGTGAGATGTAGAAGTATGGTTCAATGTCAAAAGTGCATGGATGGATCTTCAACGAAAATGTCTATGTTGCAGCTTGCATGGAAGTGAGAAGAACTGCGTTTCTTTTTGGTGGTTGGTTATGGGCTGCACCCCAATCCCTAACAGAGATGGCAGTGAGCCTTAACAACCTTTTTGCTGGAGCTCCAATAATTTATAACTATCCTCCTATCGAATCTAAGCAACTGAAACAAATTCACCATAAACTAATCCTATCTAAGCTCATAAAAAAAAGACTAAATTAACAAACTGTAAATTCGAATTGCATGTGAAAGTAAAAACTCAAAGTGCTGGAACGAAACGCAAACACATTACAACACTGAGGAGATCTATTGCTCTCAGGTTGGGCCCTAACCTGAGAGCTATAGCTCCCTTAGAAACTCAGAATGAGATCAAAATCTGTCTGCCTTTATTCATAAACGAAAGTCTGATGACATGCCAAAATTGGCTTACAAAACCGAGCTGTAGCTCGTACTTCCAAATTACAAGAATAATACCAAGGTTCAAAAAGCTTCTATCCAAGGCTACGGCCTCAGTATTTATGCAAAATGTTCATCCAATAGGTGTCCTTGATTTTAGGAGCTCGGCTGTCCAACTGAAGTTTAAACTGCTGATCCTGTAGGACAGTCATAATTGCTGTTCCTGTAGAACAATTATAACTGCTGTTCCTGTAGAACAGTTGGCTGCTTCTAAGCTCGGTGGGGAGATGGATTGGAGCTCGGAGCTATGGTGGGAATCACGAGGAAGGTCCCCAAGACTGTGGACATCCTCTCCTAAAAACCAGAAGTGCCACCTCATTGTCTCTTTGTCTCCTTTCTCGTTGTCTTTTCTCCCTTTTAATGCCAAAAACCTGAAAGCATCATGCATTAGTCACGTAGATAGAATATCTACCCTTCTTCCTACAAACAACACGAATAAACCAAGAAATGAATGCATAAGCAATAAAAAATGAATGGTTTGAGCAGAGCAAGTAGGCCAAATGAGCCCAAATTGTACCAAAAATTGGGGCTCATCATCACCCCCCAGCTAAACTATTTGCTCATCCTTGAGCAACTTTGCCCTGGCTCCTCGTCTTTGGCCGAGAACTAGAGCCCGGAGCATGCTTTTCCTTCCCTGTTTTTGGTGGTTCTGCCTTTTCTGCTGAGGGTGGCGCTTCTTCCTTTCCCGTTTTTGGCGGCCCTGCCTTTGCTGCCTCTGGTGGTGACGAAGGTGATGCTTCTTCCCCCTTTCCTATTTCCTTGAGCCGGGCTTCGGAAGGCGACTGGCCTATTTTTCATGTCCAGGAAGTTATTTTTGGGCTCCCCTTTTCGGGGGTGGCTGATGTTTTAGAGGGGGTTCTTGCACTGGGTGAAGTAGGGACATCCCCTGAAATGGTTTGGCTGCTGGGTGGAGGCTGTGGCTTGCCCGTGGTCATCCTCTTGCTTCTCCTGGCTTCAGATGGTAGAGGGGTCTCCCTCTCCCTTTTCTCCTTCGGTTTTGGAGGTGTACAGAGGGCGGCCAGCGCCGCTGCCGCCTCCTTTTCGAGAATGCCAACCTTCTCTTTCCTGCATTTTGCTCTCTCAGAGCTCCTTGTAGAGGGCCCCTCCTTTTCAGATTTCGGGCTTCCTGTAGAAGACCCTGCTTTGCCCACTTCCGGGCCTCCTGTAGAAGACCCTCTCTCTGTCTTCAGACCTCCTGTAGGAGGCTGTGTCTCGATGACTTTCGGGCTTCTTGTAGAAACCCCTTTTTCCAATTTCGGGCTTCCTGTAGAAGCCTGTTCTCCAACAATTTTCGGGCTTCCTGTAGAAGCCTTGGTCTTTGCTTTTGGGCTTCCTGTAGAAGCCTGCTTCTCACTGATCTTCGGGCTTCCTGTAGAAGCCTTTGTTTTTGTTTTTGGGCTTCCTGTAGAAGCCTGTTTTTGTGTTTTCAGGCTTCCTGTAGAAGCCTGTTTTTGCTTTCCTGTAGACACAGGTGTCTCCACCTCTGCTTGCTTGCCTGCTTGAGTTTTGCTTTTTACTTTGGTTGCAGGTGCTGTTGAGGTGCTTGGGCTGACGTGGGCCACCTCTGCTTTGTCCATTCTGCTCTTCATCCTCTTTTCCCTTGCTGACAGGATAGGTGTGCCACCCTTTTCTTTGTCCTCCTTTCCCTCATGCTTCTTCCTCTGTTCTCCCTTCTGTACTGTTGTCGGGGTCTCTTGGCCTTCTTCTCTCTGTTCCTCGGCCACTGCTTCGTGTTCCTCACTGCTGGAGGAACCCGTTTCTTCGATCAACATTTTAATGTCCCCATCTTTTGTTAAATTCCGGAAGGATTCCCATGAGAGGGGGACCTTATATGAGTGCAATGCATCTTCCACAAGAAGCTTGATCAACCCATGGTGGGCTATCTGATCTGGTATACCCTCTTTCAGCTTTGTAGCACACTCCATTAGAGACTGCAGGAGGTAATAGGGAATGCTCAGTTTTTGTTCTACAGGAAGGTCAATTCGGTGCCTCAACTCAGTGAGCAGCCGAAAGTGATATGCATACACGATGCTGAAACGACCTTCACAAGTAATATATTTCATGATTTGCAAACTGACTTCGTTCCAAGGTGGTGACAGGCTCGTTCTTCGCACCGCGTTTTTGTCCTCCGAGAATTCTTCCTCAGGTGGAAAGAATTCTTTCTTTGCCTGCTGACTCAGCTTTCTCTCCTCTTTATGCCACGGCAGACCCATAGGAAGTTCCGTGATCCGACTGATATTTTCTGGGGTGAGTTTGAGGCTTAGGCCTCTGAAGTTCACTGTAGCCAGTATCTGAGATTTAGGTTTCAGAGCCTGCAAGAATTCTTCGGCCACTTCATCATCGTAGCCCTGCAACTTATCACAAAAGGCATCCATTGTGCTCTGGTGAAGAGCTCTACCACTGCCGGGTTTCTCCTTAGTTTAGTTGAATCAGTGGGTTCCCGTCTTATAAACCCACCCGGCATGATGAACACGGTCGTTTTAATTAAAGGTGGCAAATGCAACAGAGATTTGGTCTATTAAGGCAGAGCATGCATATAATCCACAAAATTTCAACACAGTCTACCTAAACTGACATCCTGTAGAACGACAGCATAGGTACAGCAAACAACAATTCCACCAATATCTTTATGACCCGACTGTGGACGATGGTCTTGCCACTTCTACTAACCGGTTGCATGAAGAGTTCAGGGTTACCTCTTTAATTGGCCACCTTTTTCGTGAGGCACCCACTTTCCTGTAGATGACTGTGTTCCTGTAGACTGCGTTCCTGTAGACTGCGCTCCTGTAGAACTGCGTTCCTGTAGAACTGCGTTCCTGTAGAAACAGTGCGCAATTCTCGGGGAGGACTGTAGTTGGCCCGCGCTCGAGGTGTGCTTTACCGGCGTTCTGGTAGCCAACAGCTCGGCGTATCAAAGTGTAGAGGAGATCAGAATAGCCACCCGAGTTTGAAGTGTTGGATGATAAATGCATGCTCATGATCTAGCCGATTAGATTTTGAATCGGCGCAATCCGTGGCGCGGGGGATGAGCTGTCCTTGCCGGACCGTTGGGCGACGTCATCCATCATCCGCTCGCGTGTTTACTTGCTGCCGCATCCATTCCCACAGATTTGCCGCCGCCTCTTCCTGTTAAACTCATGCTCTGACGAGAGTGTTCTCACGTGCGTGCCGTTCATTCTCCTTGTCGTGGCCGCCACCTAAACATCCAATTACACTTTAACTAGCCGACGTGGCCAGTCGACTGGCCATACGGCCGCTCAACCATTCAATTTTACACTATGCAAACAATTTCGAAGTAAGATTCATGCGATTTGATGGAAGGAAGGGTTGAGACACTTACCTGCGTGGCTGCACACGATTTTTCCAGTCCTTGGACGATGGTGAGGGGATCTATCTGCTGCATGCGACTTACACAGACCCGGAGGCTCGTGGTTACAGGCTGCCAACGATGGAGTGGATGTTTTGCTTGCATGCGCCCGCGTTTCGTTTCAGATGGCGGTACTTGTGAATGGTATCCACTCGAGCAGGTTGAACTGTTACAGGATTCCCGCGAGGGGTCTCGTAACAGTCCTTTCTCCTTGGGTGCATGCTACACGACGGAGGTTCTGGCGTTTCAATCACGTTCCCAGAGCTCTTGATGCCTACGGTATGAGATCCCAGCATTTGTTTGACTTTGAAAATGGATTTTCCCGCGAGAACTCATCGATCTTCTTTGTTGGTGCAGGGAACTTGGTCGCATGACGACAAGGATGGTGGAGCAAGGTGACAGCAATGTGCAAGGATGCTAACAGAGGCTTGCATGCATCCAAACCAATCCATAGTCGCGAAATCTCTTTTTAAGATGAATTCTGGCCGTACAAACTCCTACAGGAAGTTTCCTGTAGAACACAGAGCTTCCTGTAGAAAGTTCGGCCTTCCTGTAGAAGGTCTGCACTTTCCTATAGAAAATCCGCGCCTTCCTGTAGAAAGACTGCGCCTTCCTGTAGAAGGACTGCACTTTCCTGTAGAAAGACAACATCTTCCTGTAGAAGATTCAAGCCATGATAAAATTGCACATACCTTGAAAAAAACATGGGTACTCTTGGAGGAGGTGCTTGTGAGCATGATAAGGACCCTTGGCTGAGAGTTGGAGGGCTTCCTCTTCTCCATAGAACATCTGCAACCTGCATGCAATTTTACCATATTTTGCTTATTGTGTTTTTTTTTTTTTTTTGAAAGATAACAGGGGTGCCTCAAAGAGGTTTTCACCCGTGCCATCTGCCCTGAGCGCCTCAGAGAGGTTTTCACTCAAGGATCTTTTTCAAACCTTTTCTCTTTTTTTTTTTTTTTTTGAAAGACAATAGGGCGCCTCAATGAGGTTTTCACCCCTACTACCTGCCTTGGGCGCCTCAGAGAGGTTTTCACCCAAGGATTTTTATTTACTTTTTTTCTTTTTTTTTCTTTTTTCATTTTTTCTTCATGGTATGCCAAAAGCAGAGGCAGAACCCTTCTCTATGACCAATACAGATTTCTCCATAGTTTTGATGAACTCTTGTCTTGAGAGAGGTCTCCTGTAGATCTTCAAACGATGCCCATTGACAAGCATGGGAATGACTTCCTCATCAATGGTTCGAATGAGGACAGATCCATTGTCATGGCATTTCTCCACTGCATATGGTCCTAGCCATCTGGTTCTCAGCTTCCCCTTGAAATCTTTGTATCTTGAGTCATACAACAAAGCCCAATCTCCCGGCTGAAATTGCTTGTCATGGAGATGTTGGTCATGCCACACCTTTCTTTGAAGTTGAACCACTTCTGAGTGAAGGAGGGCCTGCATTCGGTGCTCATCCAGGCCATTCAGCTGCAGAAGCCTTTCTTGTTGTGCATGGCTGAGATCTAGATCCAACTGAGCTGCCATCCTCAAAGTGTTGTATTCAAACTCAATGGACAGCAAAGCTCTCTTCCCATAGACCAGCTCATACAGTGTGAAGCCAGTGGTGGTCTTCCAAGTGGTGTTGTAAGCCCATGTGGCTTCAACCAGGCGATCCACCCAGTCTTTTCTGCTACTGCTCACCACTTTAGTCAAGATCCCTTCTAATGCTCTATTGGTGACTTCCACTTGCCCATTTGCTTGAGGGTGATAAGGGGTGGAAGTCCTATGCTTGATCTTGTGATGAGCTAGGAGATCTTCGACCAGGTTGGAGGTGAACTGGCTCCCTTGATCGGTGACCAGCTCTCTTGGATAGCCAAACTTATAGAAGATGTTCTCTCTTAGGAACTCGGCCACCTTTTCTTCTGTTGCTGCTTTGATTGCTTTGGTCTCTGCCCACTTTGTCAAATAGTCAGTACACACAATGATGTAAGTCCTCTGCCTCGAAGAGGGGTTGATTGGGCCCACAAAGTCCATGCCCCACTTCTCAAATGGCTCAAGAGTCACTTGAGGTTGGAGATGCATCTCATCCCTTTGGGTCGGTTTCCCCATTCTTTGGCATTGGTCACACTGACTGACATATCCTCTGACATCTTGATGAAGTGTGGGCCAATAGTAGCCTGCCTGCAGGATCTTGAAGGCAGTTCTCTTTGCTGCAAAATGTCCTCCACAAGGCCCATCATGACAAGTGAGGAGGATATCAAAGACTTCCTCCTGCCTCACACAACGCCTTAAGATCTGATCGGGGCCAAGCTTGAACAGATTGCCCCCGATCCAAGTGAATGAGGCACTTTTTCTGATGA
Source organism: Pinus tabuliformis (assembly GCA_031772625.1). NCBI lineage: Eukaryota > Viridiplantae > Streptophyta > Pinopsida > Pinales > Pinaceae > Pinus > Pinus tabuliformis. The sequence continues at coordinate 929,041,465 of CM062812.1, read as the reverse complement.
TTCTGCTCTTCTCTCTGGAAGATAGGTGTGGAGGGAACTGTGCTGAAACAAGATAGTTTGCTATATCAGCAAACCATGGAGAGAGTACTGAAATAGCAAACAGATGTTCATCAGGCATCTGGTCGTCCACTGTTCCATCCTCATCTGCAGACAAATCCAATCTAGATAAAAAGTCAGCAACAACATTTTCTCTACCTGGTTTGTCAACAATGGTCAAATCAAACTGCTGCAATAAAAGTAACCATCTAATAATACGAGCATTCACATCTGGTTTATTCATTAAATATCTAATAGCAGCATGGTCAGTATGTACAAAGTTCTGGTAACTAGTAATATAATGTCGGAACTTGTTCAATGCATGGACCACAGCCAAGAATTCTTTCTCGGTTACAGTGTAATTCAGCTCAGCTTTGGACAAGTTTTTGCTAACAAAGTAAATGGCATATGGAAGTTTCTGCTCAACTTGTCCGAAAGCTGCACCTATGGCTTTGTTCGAGGCATCAGTGTGGATGTGGAAAGGTAGGGCCCAGTTTGGACCTCTCAGGATTGGGGCTGACACCAATTTGTCCTTTAATTCATTTAAAGCCCTCTGACAATCGTCAGTCCAATTAAACTCCACATCTTTTGCCAACAGGCCAAACAATGGCGAGGCTAGCTTGCTGAAATCTTTAATGAATCTCCGGTAGTATCCTGCTAATCCCAAGAAACTCCGGACATCCCTAACCTTTTGAGGAGGTGGAACCCTTTTGATGAGAGCAATTTTGTTAGGATCCACCTGCAATCCTTGGCAAGAAATGGTATGGCCTAGCACGGTCCCTTCAGTCATTAGGAATTCACATTTTTCAGGACTAAGGGACAAGTTCATCTCAGTGCATTTGGTTAGGACTTTTCCCAGGTTGGACAATGCTTCCTGGAAGTTGGCCCCATAAGGAGTAAAGTCATCCATATAGATTTCTACTGCATCATGGACCAGCTCCGAGAAGATGCTCAAGACAGCTTTCTGAAAGGTAGCAGGAGCATTGCATAGCCCAAAGGGAAGGACTCGATAGGCAAAGGTACCCCAAGGACAAGTGAAGGTGGTCTTATCTTGGTCTTCCGGGCTGATTTGGATTTGGTTGTACCCGCTAAACCCATCCAGGAAAGAGAAGAACTTCTTTCCTGCTAGTCCATCCAACACTTGATCTATGAAAGGTAGAGGGAAATGGTCCTTCTTGGTAGCTTTGTTCAGTTCTCGGTAGTCCACACAGATTCTCCATTTCCCATTTTTCTTGGGAACCAACACTAGAGGGGACACCCATTCACTATCTGAGATGGGGTAAATGAATCCGGCATCCAACAGTTTTTGCAATTCCTCCTTAACAATGTCCTTAAGGGCTGGATTCATTCTCCTCTGAGGTTGCCTAACCGGTTTGCAATCCTCTTTGATGTATATATGATGGGTACAGACCGAAGGATGGACTCCTTTCATTTCCTTATAGCTCCAAGCGAAAGCATCAAGGTGGTTGGCCAACAGACTACACAGCTCCTTTTCCTGGGAAGGAGATAGGGAGGAGCTGATCTTCAATGCTTTCTCAGGGCCGAACTCCACATTCTTGACTCTGGGAGTAACAGGGTTGGTTGTACAAAGATCCACTAAGGTGCTAGCTTGGGCATCCTCCACCAATTTCTCTAAGGGTAGTGCACTGGAAGGTGGATTCTGGATCAAGGTCTCGATCAAGTCATCCTCGGTTGGGGGGTCTCTTCTAGTGGTATCTAAGGTGCACAGAGGTGCTGAGTACACCTCGTCTTCCTCTCCTTCTTCCAACCAGAGTGGTAAGTCATGCTCTAAGGAGGGTTGGGCAGGAGGGTATAGGACTAGCTGCTTGGACATGGGACCATTTTTGATGGTCATGTTTCCTGCACGACAACTTATGTAAGCATCTGCAGTAGCTAACCAAGGCCTTCCCAAAATGAGAGGATATCCAGTAAGCTTGGCCTTTGGTTGCAGAACCAGGAAGTCTGCAGGGTATTCCCAAGAGTCAATAGAGACCAAGACATCTTCCACAATCCCTTCGGGAGTCACGGTGGAGCGATCTGCTAATTGCAGTACTGTCGAGGTCTTCCTCAAGGAACCCTGAAGATTAAGCTTAAGCATGGTATCCCTGGTCATCACATTAATGGCAGCCCCCAGATCAATCAAGGTGTGCGGTATAATAGTGCCATTGATGTGAACATCTACTACAGGACTTCCAGGATCTAGGTACTTTGGGCAGATGACTTGTCCTAACATAAGGTCAGACAGTTGTCCTATGACATTGATAGTTGAGGCATCTTTCTTCCGTCTGCCTGGGTGTTTGAAACACTTCTCCTTAACCATCTTGTTGTATATCGGCACATCCTTGATGGCTTGGAGAAGTGGTATTTTTACACACAACTGCTTGAGCTCACCCAGAAGCTCACCCTCCTCTGGGTTGGGTTGTGTGGTGGCTGTTAGTCTCTCAGGAAAGGGTGGAATAACCTTTGGTTCACTTTCCTGTTTATCTTCCTCATCCTCTGGGGGAGGAGGTTGGCGATCTGGTAGAGTCTTTCCAGATCGAAGATTGATCTCCTGGATCTCCACAGCATAGGTAGGGCATGAGGTTTCCCCAGTGTATACCTGTTGGGCCTGTCTATTGTTGGGGTTCGGGTTCGGTTGAGCAGGCATTTGAGGCTGCCTTGGAGGAGCAGGAGGTAATGGCTGAGGTTGGACTGGTGGTGGAGGCAAGATGGCAGGAGGAGTGTTGTATTGGGGCCTCCACCCTGACTGAGGTGCATTCCATTGAGGCTGTGGCTGGGTATGTGAGTGATATGAATGAGAAGTAGGTTGAGAGGGGTAATGAGGTGGATAAGACCATGGAGGAGGCATGGACCATGAAGGATGAGCAGGGGGACCCCAGGAAGGCATAGGAGTCGATTGGTTGGGGCTATAGTAAGCTTGAGATGCCCCTTGCATCCCCTGCTGATAAGGTCTAGATCCCTGTGGCCTCCTTTGGTTGAGGTAATAGAGAGGCTCTGTGGGAGCTTCTGTCCCTTGGTACATGGCTTTAAACCCCGGTAAGGTTGGACACTGATTTGTGGGATGGTCCTCCTCACAAACAAAACACACTTCAACCGAATGCAATGGACATTCGTTCTTAGGGTGCCTCCTTGTGCACCTAGGGCAGAAGACAGCCAAAGCTCTCTCAGCCTCTTCTTTCTTTTGCTGAATCCTGAATGTGTCAAGCTGCATGGCAATGGTTTGTCTCACCTCACTCTTAAGATCTTCTAATTGATTTGCAAGCTCATGTTTAGAGAAAGGGACACTAGTTGAGAGGTGGTTTCCTCTACCTCGTTTCCGAGCTGCCCTGGAGTGGTTTCTAAACACAGTCTTGATGTCCTCATAAGGCAGTTGGTAAATGTCCCCCCCAGCTAACATGTGAAGGGTATCTAAGAGGTCTTCAGGGACTCCTCAGAGCAGGACCAACTTGAGGGATTCAGGGTCAAGTGTGCACCTGGCCCGCTTATAGCTTAGTTGGAACCTCTCCTCATAATCCTCTAAGGACTCATCATTTCCCATGGACATCCGAAAGATTTCCCCCTTTGTTTCCTTGGACCTACAGTAATCCCGGTACTTGGTGTTGAAAGCTTGCTGCATCTGAGCCCAAGTGGTGATACTATTCCCAGGTAAGCCCATGAACCAGCGTAGTGCTGCATCCTTGAGAGTGGAAGGGAAAAGTTTCAACTTTTGCTCATCTTCAGTATAGTCATAGGTTCTACAAAGGACAGCAAACTCAAACAGGAAGGTGTCTGGATCTTCAGTGGTCAGCCCATGGAAGTGAGGTAAGGCAGAGGTGCTAATGTTCTTCATTTTCATTTCTCCATTGGTCTCTCGGATGGGGAAGGCACCTTCTATTCTCTCATCTTCTCTTCTATTGTCAGCCATAGCTTCAGATGGATTGGTCTCTAACTCTTCTTCTACTATAGGGTCTTTGGATATCTCAGGTTGTTCACCTATAGGTTCTTCTGGGTCACTGTCACCAAAGAAGAGAGAAGGGTGACTCAGTGATGTGGTGGGGGTGTTTGGTAGGAATTTGCCTGATCTATCTCGGTTCCTACGAGGCATGAAATGGAAAAGACTTTCTTTTTCTTTTTGATTGCTTTTGATTTTCTTTTGGTACCTGCAAAACTGAGACAGATTGATCTACAACTAACTATGAAAGATGCAAAATTAACTGAAAGCAGGAAAGAACTAATCTACTTTGCTCAAATGAAATTGCAGAAAGGAAACGCTAGTCTATGCTTGCAGAAAGGAAATGATAATCTATGAAAGCAGGAAATGCTAATCTATGAAAGCAGGACATGTCTATGCTACTTTTGCAGAATGGAAATGAAATAAACTACTCAGCAGAAGGCAAGAGTAAGGAAATATAAGAAAAGCAACAATTACAAATACTCTGACGCTTCCCCGGCAACGGCGCCAAAAAGATGGTGGGCTCCAGTATTGTAGCAATAATGCTACAACTCCTGGAGCTTCCTATCTCTAATTTTATCAACCCGGTAGTTCGTACAAACTTGGAAGCGACGGTGCTGTATGCACAAGTACTAGCTCTTGTCGCAGCTGTCACTTGGTCAGCTGGCACAATTCCGCTAGGGCTCAAGCCAACTTCTATAGGCTCACAGAAGAAGCTTTAGGAATGATGGACGAAAGCTAACTGAAAGAAGACTAATCTAGTTGCAGAAAGGAACTGAAAGCCAACAAAGCATGAAAACCCTAGTAAACCCTAATTTGACTAGGCTAGATCCTAACTATGCAAAACTGTGAATGAAACTACTACCACTAATGCCATTACTTGCAGTGAACTGAAATACATGCATCTAAGCTACTTGCATCTGAAAAATCATGTTTTTGTATTTTTTCATTAAGTGGTTGGATTTATTGTGATGATGCTTTTGATTAGGGTTTGGTTGTGCAGGAGCGGTTGGAATGGAAGGAAAGCATGGGCAAGGTCAGGATGGCTGGGGGAGGTCCCAGAGGGTCTCCAGCATCAGTCCACAGAAGCCTACCACGTTCGGATGCTCAGCAACCGAGTTTGCAGGTTTCTACAGGAAGTCTGCAGGGGATCCTACAGGAAACTCAGGGGTTTCTACAGGAAGTCTGTGCAATTCTACAGGATGTTTGGCCGTGGAAGTTTTGGGAGATGGTGGGGTGTTGGAGTGGTGTGGAAGGATAGGTGAGATGGAGATGGAGCTGGTGATGGCTCAGGAGCAGAGGAATCAGGTGGAGGAAGAGTGCATGCAGTGATTTGATGGTTGGAAGGATGGGATCAATGAAAGTTGAAGTAAGTGGAGCTAAGTGAATAATGGCTGAGTTGGAGGGTAAATGCGTTGGACAGAGGCTGAGTAGTTGGATTGAGGAGAGATCAAGAAGAAGAAGAAGAAAGTGGAATGATGAGGAGCAGCGTAAATGAAACAAATGACTTATGCACTCAAAACGAGAAATTCATTAACCTATGATAACTGTGCTATGAAACCTATGAACAGCAATGGAAAACCAAGAAATGAAACTTGTGCATGGAAGTGAGATGTAGAAGTATGGTTCAATGTCAAAAGTGCATGGATGGATCTTCAACGAAAATGTCTATGTTGCAGCTTGCATGGAAGTGAGAAGAACTGCATTTCTTTTTGGTGGTTGGTTATGGGCTGCACCCCAATCCCTAACAGAGATGGCAGTGAGCCTTAACAACCTTTTTGCTGGAGCTCCAATAATTTATAACTATCCTCCTATCGAATCTAAGCAACTGAAACAAATTCACCATAAACTAATCCTATCTAAGCTCATAAAAAAAAAGACTAAATTAACAAACTGTAAATTCGAATTGCATGTGAAAGTAAAAACTCAAAGTGCTGGAACGAAACGCAAACACATTACAACACTGAGGAGATCTATTGCTCTCAGGTTGGGCCCTAACCTGAGAGCTATAGCTCCCTTAGAAACTCAGGATGAGATCAAAATCTGTCTGCCTTTATTCATAAACGAAAGTCTGATGACATGCCAAAATTGGCTTACAAAACCGAGCTGTAGCTCGTACTTCCAAATTACAAGAATAATACCAAGGTTCAAAAAGCTTCTATCCAAGGCTACGGCCTCAGTATTTATGCAAAATGTTCATCCAATAGGTGTCCTTGATTTTAGGAGCTCGGCTGTCCAACTGAAGTTTAAACTGCTGATCCTGTAGGACAGTCATAATTGCTGTTCCTGTAGAACAGTTATAACTGCTGTTCCTGTAGAACAGCTGGCTGCTTCTAAGATCGGTGGGGAGATGGATAGGAGCTCGGAGCTATGGTGGGAATCACGAGGAAGGTCCCCAATACCGTGGACATCCTCTCCTAAAGACCAGCAGTGCAACCTCATTGTCTCCTTGTCTCCTTTCTCGTTGTCTTTTCTCCCTTTTAATGCCAAAAACCTGAAAGCATCATGCATTAGTCACGTAGATAGAATGTCTACCCTTCTTCCTACAAACAACATGAATAAACCAAGAAATGAATGCATAAGCAATAAAAAATGAATGGTTTGAGCAGAGCAAGTAGGCCAAATGAGCCCAAATTGTACCAAAAATTGGGGCTCATCACACTCTTCGAAGCTGTTCCTCAAAAAGGGTAAACAATCAAATGGAGGTGAATGATCGGCCAATACAGAGTGGAGGTGATGATGAGAACACGACCAAGGCTTCAAAGGCTGATGATAATGCATTCACGATGGTTATTTACCGGAAATTGGTTCATTTTTTAATGAGCTTAAACTCTGGGGGAACGTTTGCTCATTGCTTATGTTTATTTTTTAACGAGCTTGAATTCCGCGTTAAAACTGCTCGATCCAGTCGTATAATAAGGATGTCTCATTTAAAATGGCATTTTTTCAAAGCTTTGCCCCGCATCCTTTCTTTATGCAAGTTAGGAAACGACCAATCCTACGAGTTTAAAGGGTTATAGGACCTACAAATTAAAAAAATAAATGGTCGCTCTTCGCTTGCACGCCAAAAGGTTTGCATGCCCCCGGGTATAGCGAAAAATTTCCAAGTTACCAAAGATTGTTCTATCCGCACTGCGGACAAAACACTTCCTCGGCGATGTCTACCGAAATAAACAAAGGTGAGTGGCGCAACTGGCTCCACTCACATAACTTTGACGAAGGAATCTTATTCCAGTCTAATCTCATAAACCAATCATATATCCTTCGCGGAAACCTACCCTATACCCAAGGTTTTCCTGTCGAAACAGACCAGGGTGCATGCCCCCTGGGTTTCAGTCATGTCCTCCGAATCACTCGCGCTCATCAGGTGGACGGACTGGGGATTGATGAGACATTCCTTGCGCGAAAAGACTATTCAAGGATGGTATTTGACTATTTGCTATGTGTGAACCGGGGAATGAAAGCTGGTCTACAAGCTTGACCACTCTTCCTTCATGCGGAAAACACATTACTCTAAAGAGTGAGGAGACAATGGCTCCCATGCAATAAATATAGTCACGTCCAAGGAGTAGATTATAATCCAGGGGTCCTTGGATTACCATTACGTTCACGTGAACGATTTTCCTTCTTAATGTTATCGACACATTGGGAAGGATCCCTAACGGCCGATTGGTTCTTTTGTCAAAGCCTGTTAGATTTCTCATTTCAGGCAAAAGCGATGGCGAACCAAGCGCTTTCCAAGCAGTTGAGGAAAGGATACTCACAAAAGCCCCTTCATCTATGATGGTACCGGCCATGACCATTCTATATAATTGAGCAATGATTCAAAATGGTACAGTAGCCGGTAAACGGGGTCTGCCTAGTAGATTCCAATTGAAGGAAACAACTAGGTTGCTTGGAGGTGGGACCGAATAGACGGCCGGATATGACTCTGACGAACTTCCTTCCTGCGGTAAAGGAACGGGTAGACTGCCCCCATGTTCATCAGAGTCTGTGCTTACGAAGAGAATTTGAACGGTGTCGTTCTTGTTCTCTCCGGTGACTGTATCATCTGAAGATGGACCTTCTGAAGGCAAGACCGGGTCAACTGCCGCCTCGACCTTTTGACTTTCGTTTGGTGTGGATTCAGAGGGTTCATCTTCAATGATAGACGCTTCAGCCGACCACAATGGCGTGTCAGCCGGATTTTCAACTAGTGACGGACTCGGTAAGAGTTTCTTATATCCAGGAGGAAGCCATAACGGTGAAACCGAACGGTCGTCCAAAACTCTTTTAGCCTCGTCTAATAAGGGACAACGGTGGACGGCGTGATCGCCTTCACACAGTTTACAAGGAAATTTACATTTTCCTTTTTGTCGAGGGCTTCACTTTCACTAGTTGACGTGTATTTTCAACATAATCGTCAGAGGTTGATGACACCGGATTGTGCAAACGAGGAGACCAGTCCCTTAGGATCCGAGGGATGCAAGGACAATCTCGATGATAGTGGTCTCCTTTGCAAATGATACATGGCGATTTAGGCTTGGATGGTGCAGTGTGTGGATTTTCGCTAGACGATGCCTGGTTGCCCCTTTTCGCCTTTAGCTCCTTCTTCTTCTTCTCTTTCTTCCTCTTCTCCTTCTTCTTCTCAGTTACTTGATTTTTGGCTTTACCAGCTTCATCAAGCGAAGAGGAAGGAGGAGAGGGAGAATTGGACGAAGTAGAAGGTTGGGGGGTAACTCTGGTATCATTTAGTTGTTGACTTGATTGTTCAGGAATCATGGTGTTCTGAACGACAGAGGTCGAGAAGAGCCATATGGGCAAGCCGATTGTCAATCCTGGAAGCGACAATGTGGCCATATGGGGTGCACCAACATCTCCCCAAGAGGAGAAAGGACTAGGATTTCCTCCAAGGGGAAATCCTTAGTTGGTGGACTCCATTTTTCTCAACCTAAGACCAACGTAGGAAAGGTGATGTTTATTCCGATTAAAATAAATTTTAGACGCTTTGACACAACTTATTTTTTCAATTTTTAAGAGTCGAGAAAAAACAAAAGATGACTCTAGTCGCCTTTGATTTTTAATGAGCTTGAAGTGACAAGTGCTCAGATGGACCTTTTCCTTTAAGGAGTCTAAAAAGGAATGAAAGAGATTACTCCGGAAATCTAGAGAAAGGGATTACCAAACCAATCGCAAAACTACAGAATACTTTTTACGGTACGACAATCAATATTCCCGAATGCTGTGTTCAGTGCATTGCGATCAATAGGGCAGCAGACACGACTTCCTATGGATAAAGGATAAAGCCTATTGTGGTCTCCCAATATATACTCAACGGTACATGGGAGCACAAGTCCGTACTGGCACTTATCGTCTCAAAGCAGAGGAATCACCCAACCAGCAATGAAAACAACAGTTACCAGGTTTTACGACGCCGGAATACGTCTCTAGCCCAGACTTCTAAATGTTGTGCGTTAGGTTCCAAAGCATTTTTAGATTCATTAAATTTATTTTACAGTTGATATTGCTTAAGAAATTTTCCTTTCAGGTTCACCACGTGATGTAGATATACAATTCCTAAAATGCAATCTAAGATGATAAACAATCATTTAATCTTCTTTTTGCAATGAAAATCCTAGCTACTAAGGAAAGAGATACGATATTCTTTCAACATAAAGCAGAGAGCACACACTATATGCACTGTCCTAAATCAAATCGAAAAATAGTCTAAATGAAAATGCACATGCATGTATTTGTTTTCAGCCTTCTTAATGTGTGAATGATAGAAAGAAAGCTAAGCGCAAATCTCAATTATTTTTCAAAGCGACATTACTAATAAGTTTCTTTTCAAGACAAAAGGAAGACAATGACGACACTTTTTTATTTGGAATTGAAAACTTGCTTTAGACAATTGAAAAACTATTAATTCAAATCAAATACAAGAGTAACAGTGTAATCGACTATCAAGAACAATCAGATTCTCTTCTATGACTGAAAACGACACTTGCGACACTTTCCAATCAAGAAACGACAGTTCAATTACGCTACTTCTTTGTAAAAGAGAACTGAAAATGGCTCACAATACATAAAAACATTTATAGTTCTTTGCACAATGGAGGCAGAATAATGGCAAGGAAGGGGGTTTCCAACAGAGGTATACTGACTATAGACAGCAAAACTCCTGAATAGAGCTGAAAAGAGTGAAAAAACCAAAGTCTGGAGGCAAAATTAGCCCTTTCTGATCAACGCACCTGTTACACAGGGATTCCAGTATGCATCCCACCTACAGCACACAGGAAGTGAGATGCATAATGATATCGTTGAAGAGAGGGTGCGATGGTACAGTGTGAGACTTTTGATCCAGTTCTTGATCACAGTTTGCAGCACAGTTCAGGGATTTTGGCCGAGCAAGTGGTAATCAGTAAATAAATCACAGGGGTAGATCTAAGGAGGTTACTAGAGCCACCACAAGGGCAATTAGAGAGCTTGTAAATTGATTGTTCAGTTTATAAACAAAACCCGGAGATAGACTGAAGCAGCATTGATCTACTTTGCATTTGCATAGCAAATGCAGTTCGAAGGCTAGCTGGCTTGAATTCAGGCTCCGTCTGTAAGTTTATAAAGCAAACAAATATAGACAAACAAACAATCTATTCGCTCCCCAGTGGAGTCACCATTTTGTTATCGGGAAATCTAGTGTCTATGCAGAGCTGCTAGTCCCACTAAGGCTGGTAGCTACCTTAGAAACAAACAAACTAAAACCACTTTCGTTTTCCTTTATGAGAAGTAGATAAGAGGGGAATAAAGGAGACCAACCTCTGTCTTGCACTTGGTTCCTTGCTTGATTCCTCTCCCTTCTGATAGATCTTTACCACTCGCTTCCTCGTCTACCCAGCTTCAAAGAGCACCTGTGGAATCAAAGCAACATAACACTGTCCAAGAACATAGATATACTATCATAAACAATATAGGACCAGATATATATTGACCACACAAATGCATATATCATCAATCATACAAGAATGTGGAGGAAAACTTGAATAGCTTTATTAATAATCAAGAATAGCAAAGAGGATTACAACCAATTGTTTTGACCTAGTGTCATCCTCTCAGCGAGAAAGCCCTTCTTCACCTCATGAAAAACTTAGATCACCCAACACTATGATGTTACACCAAGAAACTAGCAGCACTTCCTTACAAGATACGAAATTCCAGCCTCTGGATCTCTGGGATGAGGGATCCATATATAGATGTTTGCAAGGGGGGTGAGTCAGCTTTTGAGATTTTATTAGTGTCCTCTCTGTGATATTTCTTGATTCCACTTGGAGATTGATGATCTCTTACTCATCCCTGGGCGAATGCAGAGAGGCAAGTGTCACAGGAGAAGTTTCTGGAAGATTCCATGATCCTCCACCTCACAGATTGACCTTGCCATTTGTCCACTCTTGCCCATCGCACCCCATAGAAGGGCTTTTCAGTATGCATCACACCTCCCGTGTGTATTTAGGTGGGATGCAACGCACTTTGACATGGAGCAGGTGAGATGGTCCAGTTTTGACCAGTTCTGAGTAGTTTTTCATGGAGAACTTCTGGGAGATGATGTAATCGACTGACCTTGTTCTTTTAGGGGTTGGAACAACACTTTTAGGGACTTAAGAGCCCTTGGTTTATGGACATTTATGATTGGGGTTGCAGTGCCCAAAAATGTCTATAACAGCTTGCCCCCGACTTCGATTAATCGAAGATCCCTGAGGGGGGGTTTTGTTGCGCCTCCTTAAGTCCACCCCTTTGGACCCTTCGATTGAAATTTTGCCTTTTAAAGGCTTAAAGCCATTTTTTAGGGAAAAAACCTCATTTTCCAAAGGAATAAGGCAACCTTCTTTCTGCCACAACTTCATCATCCAGACTCGGATTGGAGTGCCGTTCACACCGATGGAATTAGGGCGACGAGCACTTCGATATGATGTCAGGCTACTTGCTTTTCTACCACTTTGAATTTTGATATTTTCCATGCCACTGTGACTAAAGATCCACCTGGATCAGAGAGACTGATATTGATATTGGACGAGGTATACAATAGGATTTCGAGAGATTGATATTAATATTTGACGAGGTATACAACAAATTTGCAAATATGTATTTTATAGTACTAGAATCAAGATTTCCTGAAGTCGATATATCCAAGTAATTTCCAGAAACTGATATACTATACAAGTTTGAGAGAAGAGTAGAATTCACACGACTTTGGTGAACACAAGAGTTTCTCAGCAGGGTAGTCTTGTCATTCCCACATTTCATCACTTGCTAGGACTCAGATTCAATGTAGGTGTAATTCCCCTAAAATACAAGTATTCATATGATTTTGTTTTCTAATTTCACTTTGAATGCTTCACATTTTAGTAAAATTTTTCTTGTAGAATTTTTTCTTCATTGGGATGCCTTCATTCGGGGATTGGAACTCTTGCAACGGTATTTTGCACAAAAGGCGTGATTACAAAAATAATGCTCACGACAAATACATTTTATAAAGAAATTCCATAATATTTGATGAGAAATTTCACAGTGGTTTGTATGCACTTGGAACATATTCCCTCTCACACAAGGAATTTCTTAACAATGCCCTTAACCTTTATCACTGACTACTCTATGTCCCATGGACCAAAATATTTAAATTTAAAGTATGATTTTAATTTGATTGTTTTGAAAACCCTTTTCAGGACATCTGTAACACTTGGCTTGCACCATATGTTAGTGCCTATATGTTAATGCCTTTATAAGCCATGCTAGTAAGTGGTTCTCATTATAAGCTCACTTGGTAGATACACATAATTAATAAGTAAAAAAATCTATAGCAAAGTATACATTGCAACTAAATGTATAAAAGCCAATTTTTTTTAATGGAAACTATGGGTTATGGGCCCACCAACCTTCTATTGTATCACTCTAATTTTTCTATTGCATATCAAATTTCATTCAACCTACAAATATAGTTGATATCTAAATATAGTTGAATTCCTTCATTTATAATTCACTACGCTAGATGCTTTAAATAACATATTTCCTTTCATAGTTTTTTATAACTTTTATTTTTGTGTTGAAGTATTTCTATCTTTATGCGAAGTTTTTTTTATGTTAAAGTATTGCTATGTGTCTTACTAGTTTCACCATTATTTATTGATAAATCTCTTGCCAAGTAAACATGAATCATTTTCATGTAATAAAAGTCAATCTTAAATCGTATTAATTAACTCTAGGCTCTTCAAATAAAATTACATACACATACTAGAATTCTTTAATAAACCAGATAAATTTCAACATCTCTTTTTGAATGTATTAAACCCATGCTTTGTTTTCGATTTTCTTTAATAAAAAGTACACACTACTATTTTCTCCTACCAAACAAAACCTTGTTTATTATCTTTTTCAGTGTCTTTATAATATCCTCGAAAATGTGAAAATAACTAGTACTTTTCCTAAATCCTTATTTATAAATTTTATATGCCAAATATCTATCCCTTTAAATATTTAAATTTAGATGAATGATTCTATTTCTTATAACATATAACAAATATTTATCAAAACATCAAATCGATCACTTAAAAAAATTAACATAATAACTAATAAATAAATAACAATAATAAATACCAAATCTAATATTATTGCGTTGAGGTTCGATAACGTTATTTCATATTTCGAAACTATTTAAGATAAACATGTGAGTACACAATTGATTGGACATTGTTTGTCGAGTGATATGTCAGCTAGACAAGCGGGAGACGGCGATGTTGAAAATGCAACAAGATGATGGAGCTTAGTGGAAAGGAGTCGCCTTGACTAAGTGTGCCCGCAGGCTATTTTTGGCGCAAAGTCTATTTTTAGACTATGTCTATTTTTAGACATATGGATCATGGTCTATGAGTTGCAGTATGTTATTTATGGATGATTGGTCATGTTGGGAAAAATAGATGGACTTCTATTTTTGGATCACAGCAGGAGTGATCAGAGTCTATTTTTATACTGCTAGTAAAAAATAGAAAAGTCAAATATTATTGTCTCATAATAATATTTAGACTATAAACATTATCTTATCCTCTTGGAGCACTTCAGTTTGAGCTACAGATGTGGCACATGCAGCTGTCAGAAGGAAACACGCTTTCTTTGTGGGTCAGTTGAGCTATTGGATGCAGGACTTCAGTTAGAACTCATGTGGTTGAGTTTGGTGGAGTTGATTGTGGAGTTGATGGAGTTGTGTTCAGTTGAACTAGTTGTATTCAGTCTAACTGGAGAATACACTAGTGATGAGTTGTGTGAATTGATTCACTAATTATTAACTCATAAAGCAACTAAAGAATACATCAGTTAACTCAGTTGCATGTCAGTGCATGTACAATTCAGTGGAGACAGGTGTTAGAAGTTGAGATTGCTATCAGTTGTGACTATAGTTGTGCATGAGATCTTGCACAATCAAAGGGATTGAGTAATGCCAATGAGAAAATTGCATAGTGTGGGCCAATACCAAGTATTATAGCCTGTGCTCACGTGATTTTCAGGGTGAGTGATCTCTCTTGCAGACTGCGCAGTAGAGGCAGGAAAAGCAGCGGAGGAGATTTGAACCTGTGACTTGTTCGGATCTGAGCTAGTTTTGTGTGTAACAGGTGGAGATAGTACTGAGTACTTGTGAGGAGTATTGTACTATGTATTGTTACATGTTCTCAATCATTATAATATACAGATAGTGTGGGGTTTTCAGCTGTATGCTTTCCCTGGGTTACATACTGTGTTAATGTGCGCATGCGATTGATGTTTCATTGTTTTTAATGCTGCTAAATTGATGATCAACGTAGAGGAGGTTATGTATTATGCATGTATTCCGCAATAGTGTATAATCGGGATAATCTCTGTGAATAAGTGTCATATTATTCAAAATTTCTACATGGTATCGGAGCTGGTTGATTTGTAGAAAAAGTTCTACAGGATATCAAAGCGGGATTGATCATCAGATCTATTATTCAGAAAGTGTTTACATTTTATTTCTTCAGGCAGAGTCTGTAATCGGGCCAAGTAGCCTCTGGATTCATCCTTCCTTTGGAAGGTGAGATATCCGGTAAAATCCCATATAGTCAATCTCTGTACGAGAAATAACTTATTCTCACAAATTCTAGATCAGAGGCGATTGAGTTTTGAGCTGGTGGAATGGCGCTCAAGGATAAACTTAGAAACATCAAAGCTAAGAAGGGAGATGCCACAGATTGTCCGCAGAAGAAGAAAAATAAGCACGCTGTTGGATCTACAGTGGGAGAGGCCTTAGCCTCGCAGTTTGAGCTGGATTTTTCGCTGATCGCATGCTTGGTATCAAGTGTGATGGGATTGTTATGGTTCTTGGACAGTGGCGTGTCTTCTCACATGACAGGAGATCAAGATTTGTTTTCTGATCTGGATGAGAAAGATCTTGGAGTGCACATCGAGATGAGCGATGATGGTAGATACAGTGCGACCGGTATCGGTACCATTTCCTTTGAGAGGGAGTCTGGTAAACCCTTCAGATTGAAGGAAGTGATGCATGTTCCAGGATTGAAGAAGAATCTTATCTCTGTGGTGATGTTAGAAGACAAGGGATATGATGTTGTCTTCAGCGAGGGAAAGGATTTCCTGCGCAACAAGACAACTGGAGAAACCCGGAAGATAGGGGTTCGAGTCAGGAACCTTTATTAGTTGCATGTAAATGCATGCAAAGCCTTGAGCAGCAAGGCAACTGATGGAGATTTGGTGGTTGAGAGGGAGTGTATATTACCTCTCAACATGCAGAGCCAGAAGAAGTCTCAGACGATTGTGGAGGAGCAACGATTGGTGCAACAGCTTCAGGAGGTTGTGGAGCAGCCACAATAAGGGAAGCTGAGAGGAGATCGAGTAGAGACATCTACTCATGCAGAGACCTCCAGTAGGGGGAAACTTCGAGCTAGGTGGGCTGAGGGATCGCATGCAACCATACCTCGAGGTAGGAGGTGGGGTGATGTGGATTGATCGTCCCAAGGAGGAGGGGCAGGATCCTTGAGGTACCCAACCTCTTGGATGAGACCTTGCTACGGGAGTCCCGATGTGGAGTAGCAGGAACTGAATGATTGGGTAGATACAGATGCGGATGGAGCGGCAGAGAGAGCGACAGTGTAGGGAATCCCAGGACAACGCATAGCTAGCAGGCTACAACAATGCGAGAGGCACAAGTGTTTTGCATAGTGCTAGGTGGCACAGAGAGGTGTGCAATGGTGCGAGATGCATGGAGATGTTGCAGTAGCGCAGATGTCAGAGAGGGAGCACTTGTCAGTAGCAGGTAGAGCTTCAGCATCAGAGTATTATCTAGACCAATAGAGTGGTCAGTTGGGAGTGTTTTTGTTCCAAGTTTTGTTGGAGCAAGTGGACCGGGCAAATGTGTTGCATGTAGAACATTCCAGAGTTGCAGGATAAGGGTTGTAGATAATCCATATCTTGTTGAGAGGGAGTGTTGAAAATGCAACAAGATGATGGAGCTTAGTGGAAAGGAGTCGCCTTCACTAAGCGTGCCCGCAGGCTATTTTTGGCGCAAAGTCTATTTCTAGACTATGTCTATTTTTAGACATATGGATCATGGTCTATGAGTTGAAGTATGTTATTTATGGATGATTGGTCATGTTGGGAAAAATAGATGGACTTCTATTTTTGGATCACAGCAGGAGCGATCAGAGTCTATTTTTAGACTGCTAGTCAAAAATAGAAAAGTCAAATATTATTGTCTCATAATAATATTTAGACTATAAACATTATCTTATCCTCTTGGAGCACTTCAGTTTGAGCTACAGATGTGGCACATGCAGCTGTCAGAAGGAAATACGCTTTCTTTGTGGGTTAGTTGAGCTATTGCATGCAGGACTTTAGTTAAAACTCATGTGGTTGAGTTTGGTGGAGTTGATTGTGGAGTTGATGGAGTTGTGTTCAGTTGAACTAGTTCTATTCAGTCTAACTGGAGAATACACTAGTGATGAGTTGTGTGAATCGATTCACTAATTATTAACTCATAAAGAAACTAAACAATACATCAGTTAACTCAGTTGCATGTCAGTGCATATACAGTTCAGTGGAGACAGGTGTTAGAGGTTGAGATTGCTATCAGTTGTGACTATAGTTGTGCATGAGATCTTGCACAATCAAAGGGATTGAGTAATTCCAATGAAAATTGTTAGTGTGGGCCAATACCAAGTATTATAACCTGTGCTCACGTGATTTTCAGGGTGAGTGATCTCTCTTGCAGATTGCGCAGTAGAGGCAGGCAAAGCAGCGGAGGAGATTTGAACCTGTGACTTGTTCGGATCTGAGCTAGTTTTGTGTGTAACAGGTGGAGATAGTACTGAGTACTTGTGAGGAGTATTGTACTATGTATTGTTACATGTTATTGATCATTATAATATACAGATAGTGTGGGGTTTTCAGCTGTATGCTTTCCCCGGGTTACATACTGTGTTAATGTGCTAATGCGATTGATGTTTCATTGTTTTCAATGCTGCTAAATTGATGATCAATGTAGAGGAGGTTATGCATTATGCATGTATTCCGCAATAGTGTATAATCAGGATAATCTCTGTGAATAAGTGTCATATTATTCAAAATTTCTACAGGAGAATGGCTAGTGTGCAACTTGCCTTCACACTTGTCCATCGAGTGATACGTCACTGGACAAGCATAATCAATGGTGGAAAACAAGAGTAGTGACAACTGTTTCCTCGAACTAATAGCGCGCAACATGCCTTGATAATTTCTTGCTCAAATGAATGGTGGAAAACAAACTCAGTGACAAGTGTTCGCTCGAATGAACGATGCAAAAGAAAAAGGTAGACGATGATTGGCGATTAACTAATTCAAAAGAAACACCTTCGTTGTAAATATGATAGAAAAAATGCATAGAGTATGGGAATTCGACAAAATTCAAGGTATAACATGCAACAATCACCTTCTCGCCCCCAATACAATCTAAAGGCCGCCCACAATTGTTAATCAACTTAAAAAATTGACATGATTTTGTCGTAATTAAAAGATAAAGCCGCATTGATTAAGCACGAGAAACAACCGTAAAAAATGGTTGTGTAGAACGAGAACAATTTATAACATATCAAATAATCATTAGGTTGACCATTCAATCATAAAAAGAAATAATGATGAAAATCATTACGAAAATCAAAACATCAATGTCAAAATGAGTAAATGGCATGGGAAGATGATGATTTAAAAGCAATGGATGATTGGAAACTATGTTTAGTAAAGGAATATCACATAGATAAAAATAAAAGGAGCTAATAAGGAAAGATGATAGGAAATGCTAGATTTTCAAATGTCCCCAAAATTTCTGTCTCTAATGTGTAGAATTACCATTAGTTCTCATTAACAATCAACATCATCACTTTATAGGAGCTATTTTAAATAGTACCCCATGGTATATTTTAGCAAATATAACAGTTTTCTTTTGTTGATTATTGATTTTGAGGAGACAAGATAGCTAACTAAATTGTAGTGTTTTAAGTTAACTTTAATACCATAGGCATGGCCATTGTTTCAATAGGCATACATAGCCTCGACAAGGTTTCCTTTTAACCCATTGAGATGCCAGTGTCCCATCTATTAGAAATAGATTCATAAATACAAGTTCAATTAATTTTTCTTAAATTTCTTCGGAAGGCTATTGTTATGGTGTGGTGACCAATTAATAACAATGCCATTCACGGGAACTAATAAAGTGAACAAGCCGGCTCGTGATGAGACCTCTTGTCCTTCGGCCTTAATACCAAAGGCCATTACCTTGGCTTGGTGACCACAAGTGGTAATGTCACTTCACTAGGTCCTATGATCATAGTAGGTCGATTCGTGATGAGACCTCCTGTCCTCTGGTGACTTTTTATTATTATTATTTTCCTACTATGATTATAGTTAATCATAAAATATTACTTAACAGATGGGGTGGAAAATCAACTCCTAAAGAGTTAGGGATGGCGTAAAAGGTTTTGTGATAACTACTCAGTTGGCTAATATTGTTTCCAAAAATTAATTTCTTCAAAAGAATTGTAGAATTGTTTTAAAATTTGAGTAGATAGATGGCTCCTTAGGCAGTGATAAAAGAAATGTATAATGGGAACTTATGAATTTCTTACAAAATTAGGGAATCAAGTATTTTACGAAATTCAAAAATCTTTATGATAAAATCATCTTAAAAGAAATTCTCCCTTTTAAAGTAATTCTTCTATGATAAACATTAAACAAACCAGTTACCCAATCATTGCATTGAAGAGGGTCTTAAAAATGTTCCTTATCCCAAGAAAAACAAAGATAACAACAAACAACTCAATCCACATCTAAGGAAACAACGATCACGACTGAGGAGACAAAAATTGTTACTAAGGGAACAAAATTTGAAGAAACAACAACTATGAATAAGGAAACAACAATTGAGAAAACAACAACTGCGAGAATGGTGTAGTGACTAAGGGAACAACAACTAAAGAAACAATAGATGTGACTAAGGAAACGAGCATTGAGAAAACAACAACTGCGGGAATAATGTTGCGACTAAGGGAACAACAACTAAAGAAACAACAATTTTGATTAGGGAAACAACAATTTAGAAAACAATGTTGTAACTTAGGCAACAATGGTTGCAGCAACATCGTAACAATAACGTTTTAAAAAAATGGTCGTGATGTTTTACAAAAGAAAGAAAATAAACAGACCATAAGAAAATAAAAACTATATACATTATTGATCCGAATTGGATCCATGAAAATTATTGGAGTTCTATGACTGTATCAAATCATGACAGACTTCAAAAACTTGTGAAAAATGAGCTATCAAGAAATACCTCTGGACAGTGGCAGTCTGTAGCCAACATGGAACGACAAGGACCTCGGTCAAAGCATGCTGACCAAGGCCCATGGAGACCGCGCAGTGGCACAAACTGGCAATTGGGAAATCCAGATCAGAAAACAAAGGCCGTTTCTGATGCGCGATTAGCCCGCAAAGCGCTAATCACACATCGCTGGGAAAAACCCCTCAAGAAGGAAAAGCCCCGAGCGCATGGTCACAAGGGAAGCTAGAGAACAGTGGGAAAAGCGTTAAAACCAAAGGTGGGTCTCGTGCTCCAAAAAAAAACTGGCGGAATATTAGAGGCGTTTTGGGCGGTAAGTGGGTTTGTTAGGAGAACAAGCGATTCCATACATTGGATGACGCATGTCCTGCGAAGGAGAGAGAAAACCACTCTCATCGTGAGCTAATGTCCAAACAAGTCAACCACGCGATAAGAGCGATAACCATAGGATCTGGAGGCCCCAGATCTAATGGTAGAGATTGCGCTCGATGGGAAACTAGATTCGGAAGGAGAAAATAAGCTACAACGCATAAGGATTAAAGTCCGATTCGACCGCTGACTTGGTGGATGAATCATTTCACAAGGTAACCGAAATACCGAACCGTTTGAGGAAGAGCTAGCGCTTAGTTCGTGAAGGGACAAGTGGCCACCTCCCTGTGAGACGTGACACAGTGGTGATGACGCAGAGGCAGGGAATTCCAAGCGGACAATAATAGGCGATCTGAAGAGGCGAAAGAGGAAGCGAACAGTCAAGGGATGGACTGGCTTTAAGCCATGAATAGGCAGAGAACAAAAGAAGAGAAAAAAAAGGAAGAAGGAGACAGTGAGATAGAGAAAACAGAAAGCGGAGTAGAGAACAGAGAGCCGAGATGACCTGCAGAGCTAAGGCAGCATCGAGTAGACAGAACCAAGCTTGAGAGGTTCAAGCAATCCCTGTGAGGATATCTGTCGGGGAACTGAGTACCAAATTGGACTCATCCCAGTAAGACCAGTTGAGGTCGAGACTTGGTAAGGAAGAGTCTGTGCACTCTGGTGGCTTGGGGAATCTAAGAACCACCCTACTAAGCATCATCTGTTCCAGGAGACTCAAATTGAGCTCCTCATTGTAAAACTCTGCTTAAAGACACAATACAAAAATGCCACCACTGAAAGCTGGACCGGAGACGTAGCCCTGGAGGATAGGGTGAACTCCTTATTAAATTTTGTCTTCTTTTGCATTTTGCTTGCTGTGTTTCTCTTACTGTTTTCCAGTGTCTGTGTATTTTGCAATCTTATCGATCCATTGCCTAAGATAACATAGACACACACCAGCACATGAGTCTGTAATACCTTCATTAATTAATTAATTGAGATCACTCACGAGTGATTTTTAGATCAAGTGGTATCAGAGCACATAGGTTGCTAAGGTTAGACAAGCTTGTGCTGGATTTAGCTATTGAATGCTAACTAGATCAAAGGTCAAATTAGGAGAAGGAGAGTTGGTTGAAACTAATCCTGAGATTGGAAGAGTCTATCCTCAGAAGACAATGTCAGAGGAAGGTTCTGTGGGGCCAGACCCTCAATTTATAGATAGTTTCCTGGCCATAAGGTCCATGGTAGAGGAAATGTATAAGGATTTTAGAAAACATAAGGATGAAGACTCATCAGGCTCTAAACAAGATAAAAGAGAAGAAGAGTCTTTCCTCCATGACCACTCAAAAGGCAAAGGGAAAGAATAAAGCTTTCTCACACCTCCTAATAGCCCTGAATATAAAAAGAAGACATCTTTGATTAAACTGGATGTTAAATTTGATTTACCAATATATGATGGAGAGTTGAATGCAGAAAAGCTGGACAATTGGATTAGACAAATTGATGTTTATTGTAGAGTGCAGAGTATCGATTCAGATAAGAGCAAGATTCAGCTGGCAAGCCTATGCCTTGGAGGCACTGCCTTGGTTTGGTGGGAAGGCAGGACCCAAGCTGACATGAAGAGACATGGTAAGACTCTTTCTGTTTGGAGTGAATTTTTTCTGCAATGAAAAAGCAGTTCTATCCACTGGCCTACATGCAGCAAGCCATGATGAGCTGGAAAACTCTTCGACAATTGAAAGGGCAAAGTGTACAAGGTTACACCCAAGAATTTAGGAAGAGAGCATTGATTCTAGGAATCTCATTAGACTCACCTGAGACTCTGTTGAAGTACATCAGTGGTCTACACAACTACATGAGGCACACTATCCTCATGTTTAATCCCACTAGTATAGATGAGGTATCTGTTCAAGCTACTCATCTAGAAGCTAGAGGAAAGAATGGAAATCCAGAAGTTGGGGGATCGTCCCAACCCACTGCAAGCAAGAATAAGGAGAAAAGAAAATAGAAGTGGAAAGAAAGGAAGGCCAACACTGCACAGAAGAGCAAGTCTTCATGCACTCACTATAAGAAGGATGGGCATGATGATGAGCAGTGTTGGATTCTACATCCTGAGCTGAGACCTAAGAAGTTTGAGGGCAAGAAGAAGAAGACTGCTGTAGCTATTCAGAAAGATTTGGGGTCGGACTCAGGAGATGAAATAACTATTGCAACCATAGGTATAAAAGGTAAGAATTCTAAAGCATCTACTAGTAATTCTGCACAATCTACTATTGATGAAGAAAATGAGAGAAAAAGACATGAGCTTTTCCATATTCGAGTTATTTCCAAAATCAAAAGATTGATGCTTTATTTGATAGTGGCTCACAAGTAAATTTAATTTCTGAAGCAATTGTAAAGAAGTTGGGATTACTGACTACACCTCACAATAAACCATACCCATTAGGATGGTTAACTGATAAAGCACAATTACAAGTGACTAGACAATGCAAACTCAAGTTTTCTTTTGGGTCAACATTTGTAGATGAGGTTGAGTTAGACATAATTCCTTTGGATATATGTGGAATTGTTTTAGGAAGCCCTTACTTGTATGACAGAAAAGCTATTTTCTATAGAGTTGAGAACAAGTATCTACTCGTTAAAGATGAAATCGAATACTTTGTAAGAGCTCATAAGCTCAAGAATAATTATACTCTCATAAACTCAGGGTAGATGAAACGAATGATAAACTCATGCAAACAATTTTTACTGATGGTTGTAAAGGAAAAGAAACCTGATAAAACCAATGTATTTGAGGGCTGCGATGCTAAAAAGCAAGCTGATTTAGAAAAAGTTGTTTCAGAGTATGATATCTTGTTTCAAGAACCTAAATGTCTGCCACCCAAAAAGGAAATAGTGCATGAAATTAATTTGCAGCACGATGCTCCATTGCCTAACATTGGCATGTACAGGTTGTCCACTTTAGAGAATGCTGAAATCAAGAAGCAGGTGCAGGAGTTGCTTGAGAAGGGGTTCATCAGACCTAGCACATCACCATGTGGATCTCCAATCGTTTTGGTGAGAAAGAAAGATGGCTCATGGAGAATGTGCATTGATTACTGAGCATTGAATAAGATAACAATAAAAAATTGTTATCCCCTTCCTCGCATAGATGATCTCTTAGATCAATTGAAAGAAGCTGTTTATTTTTCCAATTTAGACTTGCATAGTGGATGTCATCATGTTAGAGTTGCTAAACAAGATGCATGGAAGACTGCTTTCAAAACAAAGCAGGGATTGTATGAGTGGCTGGTTATGCCTTCTGGCTTAACTAATGCTCTTGCTACTTTCATGAGAATAATGAATGATGTTCTCATACCTTTTCTTGATGATTTTGTTATTGTATATCTGGATGATATTATGATATTTAGCAAAACATGGGAAGAACATTTAAAGCATGTTAAGCAAACACTAGATGTTTTGAAAGGAGAAAAACTTTCTGTTAAACTCTCAAAATGTGAATTTGGCAAAACATCTTTGAATTATTTGGGACATATAGTAGGGGGTGGTGAATTGAAGATAGATCTCTCTAAGGTGGCAGTCATTGCAAACTGGCCTAAACCCAAATTTTCTACAGAAGTTAGGAGCTTCTTAGGAGCAGCACAATATTGGAGAAAGTTCATTTCTAACTTTTCCTTAATTGCAGCTCCCTTACATGCTTTAACAGGATTGAACAAGGTGTTTCAGTGGGGAGGCAAACAACAGAAAGCCTTCGACACCTTGAAAGAAAATATTAGTACAACACCAATACTAGCACTACCTGATCTTCAAAGACCATTTGAAATTGAAATTGATGCCAGTGACTATGCCATGGGACCAGTGTTGATACAACACGGTAAACTCATATGTTATCATTCTGAGACATTTAATTCTACAGTAGTTAACAATCCTACATATGGTAAAGAATTGTATGCATTAGTACAGAGTGTGAAAAAGCGGAAACATTACTTAATGGGAAAAGAGACAGTAATACATACTGATCATCAACCACTTCAATATCTACACTCCCAAACTAAGTTGCAGCAATCAAGACACTATAGATGGATGGGTTTTCTACAAAAGTTTCATTTAGTCATCAGATATAAAAAGGGCATACACAATAAAGTTGCAGATAAGTTATCTAGACCCATTATAAATGCATCTACTATACTTAAGCATAATTCTGTGTTACATGAGAGCTATATTGAACAATATGCTCAAGATATAGATTTTAAAGATGTATATGCAACTTTAAGTCAAGGCAAACGAGTAGAAGAATTGGACTATCATATTAACGACCGACTCCTATATCATTGTGGGAAGCTATGCATTCCACAAACTGAAAGAGTAAAGATAATTCGAGAAGCACACACTTCTCTAATATCAGGTCACTTTGGGGTAAGTAAAATAGTTGCACAACTGCAAAGATTTTGTTATTGGCCAAAAATGAACAAGACAGTTTCTAGATATGTAAGAGGGTGTACTATGTGTGCTAAAAGCAAGCCCAACAATAGAAAACTAGGCTTGTACACTCCATTACCAGTACCTTCTCATCCTTGAGAAAGTGTTTCTATGGACTTTGTTGGAGGACTGCCTAAATCTAGGAAAGGTCATGATTATCTATATGTTGTTGTGGATAGGTTCAGAAAAATGTGTATTTTGATACCTTGTAATAAACATATTACAACTGAACAAACTGCAAAATTTTTCTTTCAACATGTATGGGTTCATTTTGGATTACCCACTTCCATTATATCTGATCGAGACACTCGATTTGTGGGAAAGTTTTGGTTGAGTCTATGGGAACTGATGGACACCAAACTGAAGAAAAGCACAACTTTCCATCCACAAACCAATGGCCAGACAGAAGTAGTCAACAGGACAGTAATCCAGTTACTCAGAGGATATTGCAACAAGCATCCTAAGCTTTGGGATGAACATTTGTGTTATGTGCAGCATGCTTAAAACAGAGCCAAACACTCTTCTACACAGAGATCTCCTTTTGAGACCTGTTTTGGTTTCACACCAAGGTCTCCTTTGGATTTTGTCTTTGGTAAAGACACCACAGTTGATGGACATAGTGATGTGTACAAGGCAACTAGGTTCATTGAACAAATCCAAGAGATCCACCAAGTAGTATAAGAATGGCTGGAAAAGAGTCAAGCCAAATACAAGGCAAGGCATGACAAGCATCGAATGGAGCATAGTTTCCAAGTTGGTGATCAGGTTTGGCTGTATATCAGCAAGGACAAAATGCAAGGTGAAGGTAAAAAGATAAAGCCTATCAGGTATGGACCTTTCAAGATGCTTGAGAAAATTGATGAGAATGCTTTTCGCCTTGATCTACCAGCTTACATGCACATCTACTCAGTCGTAAATGCAGATAGCATGAGATTATTTGAACCTTCACTAATTGAGGATCCCGAAGAGCAAAGTCAATTGCCTTCTATTGATGACCTGCTACCTAAATATCTTAATGAATTGCAGGAAGACACAATTCTGGACAGGAAGGTGAGAATGACGTGCAAGGGAGATGTTGAGTACCTCAGAATTGGGCTCAGGGGTTCAAAGCCAAGCAGTGCAAAATGGATAGAGATTGGACAGGTGAGAAACTTATATCCTCACTTAGTCGATGCTTGAAAACCAACTTTTGGTGGTCCAAAAGCCTTTTCAGTGGGAAGGCCGTGATCCGAATTGGATCCATGAAAATTATCGGAGTTCTATGACTGTATCAAATCATGACAGAATTCAAAAACTTGTGAACAATGAGTTATCAGGAAAGACCTCTGGATAGTGGCAGTTTGTAGCCAGCACAAAACGACGAAGACCTCAGTCAAAGCGTGCTGACCAAGGGCCATGGAGACTGTGCAGTGGCGTAAACTGGCAATTGGGAAATCCAGATCAGAAAACAGAGGCCGTTTATTTTGCAAGCGCTGATTGTGCATCGCTGGGCAAAACCCCTCGAGAAGGAAAAGCCCGAGCCCACAGTCACAAGGGAAGCCGGAGAACCGTGGGAAAAGCGCTAACACTGTAGGTGCGTCCTGTGCTCAAAAAAAAAAACCGGCGGAATATCGGAGGTGTTTCGGGCGGTAAGCGGGTTTTTCAGGAGAACGAGTGATTCTATACATTGGACGACGTGTGTCCAGCGGAGGAGAGAGAAAATCGCTCTCATCGCGGGCTAATGTTCGAACAAGTCAACCGCACGATAAGAGCGATAACATAGGATTTGGAGGCCCTAGATCTAATGGCGGAGATTGCACCCGATGGGAAACCGGATTCGGAAGGAGAAAATAAGCTACAACGCATAAGGCTTGAAGTCTGATTCGACCGCTGACCTGGTGGATGAATCATTTCACAAGGTAACCAAAATACTGAATCGTTTGAGGAAGAGCGGGTGCTCAGTTCATGAAGGGACAAGTGGCCACCTCCTTGTGAGACATTACACAGTGGCGATGACGCACAGGCAGGGAATTCCAAGCGGACAGCAGCAGGAGATCCGAAGAGGCGGAAGAGGAAGTGAACAGTCAAGGGATGGACTGGCTTTAAGCCATGAACAGACATAGAATAGAAGAAGAGAAAAAAAAGGAAGAAGGAGACAGTGAGACAAAGAAAATAGAAAGCGAAGCAGAGAACAGAGAGCTGACATGACCTGCAGAGCTAAGGCAGCATCGAGCAGATAGAACTAGGCTTGAGAGGTTCAAGCAATCCCTGTGAGGATATCTGTCAGGGAACTGAGTACCAAATTGGACTAATCCCAGTAAGACCAGTTGAGGTCGAGACTTGGTAAGGAAGAGTCTGTGCACTCTAGTGGCTTGGGGAATCCAAGAACCACCCTACTAAGCATCATCTGTTCTAGGAGACGCAAATTGAGCTCCTCATTGTAAAACTTTGCTTAAAGACATAATAAAATAAGGCCACCACTGAAAGCTGGACCAGAGACGTAGCCCTGGAGGATAGGGTGAACTCCTTATTAAATTTTGTTGTGTTTTGCATTTTTCTTGCTGTGTTTCTCTTACTATTTTCCAGTGTCTGTGTATTTTGCAATATTATCGATCCGTTGCCTAAGATAACATAGACACACACCAGCACATGAGTTTGTAATACCTTCATTAATTAATTAACTGAGATCACTCACGAGTGATTTTCAGATCAATTATGTACATGTCAATGAAAGATTTCAAAGAAAACTTACCTAATCATGGCCGTGGGGACATGCCCCTACTCGACTACGACCTACAAGTTTGCATCATTAGTGATTTCTTGAATAAAGGACTCTTTTGTAAGTGGTTGATGGTACTGGTGGAGTCAGTGACCATTAACAAGAAAATAAATGCCAGAACTGTAAATCATAGTAAGGCATACTATCCCATTATCATAAACTTCACTGACTTCGTAAGGACCCAACCACCTCGTTTGAAGCTTACCTAGGAAGTCCTGAAATCTAGAATCATATAATAACGCCCAATCTCCCTTTTGAAAGGTCTTCTTTTTAATCAAATGATCATGCCACTTGGCTCTTTGTTGCTGAATTATAGCTGTATGTTGGAGAGTGGAAAGGTGGATTTCATCCATTTCATTGAGTTGTTGAACGCATTATTTTTGTGCTTTCGGAAGGTCTAAGCCAACTTCCTGAGCAGTTCTAAGATTCTTAACTTCAAATTCAATCAGGAAAATATAATCCTTACCAAAAACAAGTTGATAAGATGAAAATCCAGTAGTGTTACACTAGGTTGTTTGATAAGCCCACAAGGATTTAAAGAGTTTAGAGGCCCAGTCCCGACGATTTGTAGACACTGTTTTATTTAGGGTTCCTTCCAAGAATTTATTTGTGCTTTCCACTTGACCATTTTCTTATGGATGGTAGGGTGAAGTAATTCTATGCTTAATGTGATACTTTTGCAAGGTTGCAGAGATTTTATGGGTTGTAAACTGTGATCCCCTGTCGGTTACAAGTTCTTGAGGCAGACCATATCAAACAAACAATTCAAATAGAAAGTTGGTGACTACCTCTTCTATGGCTCTCGAGACAACTACCACCTCAACCCATTTTGTTACATAGTATGTGCAGACTAGAATATATAATTTTTGGTTTGAAGGCGGACTGATGGGACCTATGAAGTCCATTTCCCATCTCTCGAATGGTTCCAATATGAGCTGTGGCTGGAGAGGCATTTTGTTGGACTAAATGGGATGCCCCATTCTTTGACAACTATCGCAGCTCTAGACATATTTCTTGGAATACTTGAATATTATGGGCCAAAAATAACCCATTTGTAATAATTTATGCCCAGTATTGTGATCGACAAAATGACCTCCATAGGGTTCATCATGGCAAACCTTGAGGGTGTCGTAGATTTTATTAGAAATTGTAGCAAGAAAGGCTAAATTTGACTTATGCCTTAGTGAAATTTACTAATTCGATTTTCCACATTAGCAGGTTGACTTGGATGGAAGTTAAATTGTGTGACATGGCATTGTCTACTAGTTAGATCAACAAATTTGAGTTTGTAGACTTAGAGTAGAGTTGTGTAAGTGGTGATTGCTAAAATTTAGTGATCTAGTTCATTTATTTTCAGTTGTACTCAGTTAACGTAGCTTCAGTCCTTAGTTGAGTCAGTTGAAGGTTAGTTGCGTAGTAGAATTGTTATTAACTCAGTGATATCTCATTTTAACTAGCCAATCAACTAAAAATAGCTCAGACATGCATGGAATTCGAATTGCCAAGTTGGAGTGGAGGAAAATGCACATTATAATCATCAATTGCATACTAGTTGAGTGTACAGGCTTGGCATTGATGCAGGTGATCAAGTCCTTGGAATTGCACAAGCAAATAGGAAGAAAATCCTATCTTTTAGGAGCTAATTTCCTCAAGGATTGTGCAAGGAAATAGGAGGAAGCTAGGGCCTTGAATTGGCTAAGTATTGGCTACAGTGAGACAGTCAACATGAGAACAAGTTTACAGTGTAGAGTGTGCTTTAGGATCGAAGCAAGATATTGTAATAATTTCTCATTTTCATCTGATCAATGAAAAGCAGTGGAAGGGTTTTTCCAAGTTAGATTCCCCTATGAATTCATTGTGTTCTCGTGGTTTTGATGGTTGCATGTCATTGCACGTGTTTCTAAATTGTGATTTCCATTCCGCAAAATAGTAGAGGAATTTATTTATTTATTTTTATTTTTATTTTATATATTTTATTTATTTATTTCATTATTATTATTATTATTATACTATATTATATTATTTATTTATTTTTAATTGATATATATATATATATATATTTTGAATTCATCAGTAGTAGAAAATTTCTATCAATTTCTACCTAGTATAAAAGCAAAAATCACACTAGAAACCAGTCAATAGATCTTCTCCTTCAGAGATTTCTATTTGTAGATTAGTTAAGTAGTTTTTCTTTCGTGTAGGAAAATGTCTTTCAATGGATTGAAATTGGAGCATGCCTTGGAGGGAACATCGAATTTCCTAGCTTGGAAGGACAAGATGGAAGCTATATCTGATGATAATGGAGTGCTGGAGTACACCAAAACTGATATTCCAAAACCAACAACATCAAATGTGCAACAGTTAGCCCAGTAGAAGAGGGATATTGCAAAGGCCAGGAGGATCATCCTAGAGGGTGTGAGAGACCACATGGTCTCAAATTTAAATGGCAAGGAAAATCCATATGCTATTGTGGAATACCCTCACTGAGCTATTCGAAAATAGTAGTGATGCCAGGGAATTGGCATTGAGGGACAAGCTCAAAAACATCTGATTGTAGAAAGATGAACCCATTCCACATTACCTCTCTAGATTCACTTAGGTTCGAGATGAAATTAGAGGAGTAGGAGAAAGTGTTTCCTCTTCAAAACTTATGAGCCTAACTCTCCTTGCCCTTCCAAAATCTTGGCACAACTACCGAGACTTTATAAATGGAAGGGGCACATTACCAATTTGGGAGAGACTTTGGTCCGATTTGGTGCCGGAAGAAATTCAGAGGAACACTGGAGATGGAGTAACATCCAAATCTAAGGAGGAAAAGACTTTTTCCTTGATTGGGAAGGGAAAGAAAGCTAAGGGAAAGAAGGCCCAAATTAAGCTAGAGTCCAACCAAAACAATGACAAGAAGAAGGACCTAAGCAAGATAAAACGTTTTCGCTACCATGAATATGGGCATTATGCAACAAAGTGTCCGCATAAGAAGTCTAACAAGAAGCCTTCAGGAGGAGCACAAGGTGAAGCACTTGCATCACTATTCAAATTAGACCCCACCCTGATTGCATGAATGACAAGCATTGTAATGGGGAGTATGTGGTATATAGATTCAGATGCCTGATTCCATATCACAAGATGCAAAAGTTTCTTTAGTAGCCTAGAGGAGAAGGATCTCGAGATGCACATAAAAATTGGAGATGATGGGTGATACAATACTAAAGGAATTGGAACTGTAACCTTTAAGAGGGAGTTAGGCTCCCATGTTCATTTGAAAGATGTTATGTATATACTTGGGTTAAAGAATAATTTGATATTTGTAGTGGTATTAGAGGATAATGGCTATGATGTTGTTTTCAGTAAGGGGAAAGCCTTTTTGAGACATGTAGCTATCAATTAAGTGAAATAGGTTGGAGTTTGAGTGAAGAACCTATACAAACTTGAGGTGGAGGCTTGCGTTGCACTCACTAGCAAGACAAAAAAGTGTAGAGTTGAGATGTTAGAGAACTCTGGCACAGGCACATGGGACACTTATACCATGGATCCTTAAAAATCATGCAGTAGGTTACCACCAATCTCCCAAAATGCACCCTTGACTATCATGATGTTTGCAATGGATGCACATTGGGGAAATATATGGAGGATATAGAGATTGAAAGATGTCCTAACAATTTGAATAGAGACAATGACTGGAAAATTAGCAGTTGTAGGGTCCCTGCCATTTCCTCTTAAGTTTATATTTTTTTCGTATATATATATATATATTTCTTTTTTTTTTCTAACTTCTTAATTTTTATTATTTATTTGTATTTACGATCTTGACTCTAATAAATGATTAATTACTTTATTTATTCATTAGTGATTTTTTTTTGTTTTTGTTTTTTTTAAGATTGACCATTTATTATTTTTAAGTTTTTAGAATTAATTGTTTTGATTATTTAAGTTTGAACCAAATATTATTTTTACTTTTTTAGTGTTTTGATTATTTAGGTTTGACCCAAATATTTTTATTTAAGTTTGACTATTTATTATTTTTATTTATTTTTAAGTTTTATTTTTCGTGATTTTTTAAAGTTTGACGCAGTTTTTTTGTTGTTGTTTTGATTTTTTAATTTTGAACTAAATATTATTTTTATGTTAGATATTCATTTCATTAAAAATTTCCTTTTGATAATTATTTTCCTTAATTCAATATTAACAACTATATTATAACAATTATTTCCTTATATTAAAATATTATTTATTAATAAATAATATTTATTTAGTCAAATCTAATTGTTATATTATAACGACTAATTTTTTTTCCCTTCATCTATTTAACTTGATGCCAGAATTTGGTTCTTCATCTTGTCCTCACGATGAACCACACTGGATGGTTTGAAACACATTGATAAAACTCTGATGATGTGATTTTTACTGAAAGTTTTCTTACTTTTCATTGGGGAAATATGTCAAATCCACCTTCTAGGGTCGAGATAGCAGGGCTGGAGCATTCTTGGAATGAGTCCACTTTGATGTTTGTGGCCAATTTTCTACAACCTCTACAACAAAACATAGGTATTATGTGATTTTTGTTGATGAATTTTCTAGAAAATGTTGGATCTTCTTCATGTGGAAGAAGGATGAAGTTTTCTCAAAATTTGTTGAATTCAAAGCATTGGTTGAAAAGGAGATTGGTCAGAAATTGAAAGCCCGAGAAGTGACAATGGAGGAGAATTTTTTTCTAGCACCTTCAAGGACTTTTGTGCCAAAGAGGGTATTAGAAGAGAACTGATAGCACCCCATAACCCACAACAAAATGGGTTGGCTGAAAGGAAAAACAAAAGCATAGTGGGAGAAGCAAGAGCCATGTTGCATGATCAAGGGCTACCATTACATCTATGGGAAGAAGCATGCAACACCGTAATTTATTTGCAGAACAAGAGCCCTCATAGAATACTTGGCATGATCACACCCGAAGAAGCTTTCTATGGGAGGAAGCCAGATGTATCTCATTTTCAAAATTTTGGATCTACTGTGTATTGTCAGGTTTCCAAGGATAGCAGGAAGAAACTTGAGCCTACAACTGAGATGGGAGTCTTTGTAGGATAGACAGAGACACCACATATTTACCAGGTGTATTTTCTCTCACTCAAGGTGATAGTAGTGAGGAGAGATGTCAAATTTGATGAGGAGAAAGCTATAAGATGCTCTCTAGAGCGAGAACTGAGTATCCCACTAGAGGAGTTTCTAGCTCCTAAGGAGGAGCCTTAGACAAAGCTTCAGGATGTTGTGGAGTAGCCACAAATGAGGGAGCAGACAGGAGGCCAAGTGGAGGCACCCACTCAACTCGAATCTTCTAGAGAGGGGAGGAAGAGAACCAGAGACGCTGTCAGATTAGTGCAGGATGCATGGGAGCATGTGGGAGCTCCTACATATCAGTGCAAGAAGAGGAGGTCACTAGACAAGTACATTGGGTATATGGCTCTCATGAAAAAACTCATTGAGTCAAAGCCTTCTTCATTTGAGGAAGTGGTTTCTCAACCTATGTGGGTTGATGCCATGATGGAGGAGTATGAATCCATCATGAAAAAAAATGTATGGGAGGTGGTGTCGAGACTAGAGAACAAGTTAGTGGTGGGTTACAGATGGATCTACAAAGTGAAGCATGTAGGTGATGTACGCATCAATAAGTACAAGGCCAGATTTATAGCCAAAGGCTTCTCTCAGGTAGAGAGAGTGGATTATGAGGAAAAATTTTCCCCAGTGGAAAGATATTCCTTGATCAGAACTATTATAGCATTAGTTGCGCAGATGGGGTGGAAGATCCACAAGATGGATATGAAGAGAACCATCCTTAATGGTGTTGTTGAGGAATAAATTTACATAGAGCAACCAGAGGTATTTGAGACATATGATAGGGAGAGACATGTGTGTAGACTCTGGAGAGCAGTGTATGGTCTCAAGCAGGAACCCTGAGCATGGTACACTCAGATTGATAAATATCTCAAAGGATTGGGATTCACCAAAAGTGAAGCAAATTTCAATATCTATCACATTGTGGTAGATGGAAAGTTGCTTATCTTGGTATTGTATGTTGATGACTTTATACATACATGGGATGAGCAGTTGATCCACTCTTACAAAGAGGACCTTGAAAAAATAATTTGAGATGAAAGACATGGTCTTGATGCATTACTTCCTTGGGTTGGAAGTATGGTAGGGTGATGGTGAGTTGTTTATGAGTTGGGGGAAGTATTCCTCTCAAATGCGTAAGAGATTTCACATGGAGAACTACAAACCTATGGACACGCCTCTAACTACAAAATGGAGGAAGGATCATGGTTCTTTAGGAGAGGTAATAGAAGCCACCCATCTATAGACAACTTGTGGGATCCTGGATGTATTTGGTGAACACAAGTCCCAACATATGCTATGTAGTTAATCAGTTGAGTCAAGCCATGGTGAAGCCTACTAAGTTATATTGGAAGGCAACAAAGCATGTGTTAAAATGCCTCAGAGGCACAATCGAGTATGGGTTATGGTACAAGAGGATAGAGGAAGTGAAGCTCCAAGGCTTCACTGATGTAGATTGGGCAAGGATTCCATCAGACAGGAAAAGTACTTCAAGTGTTATCTTCAGTGTTGGGTCTGCAACTATTTCCTGGTATAGTAGGAAACAAAGGTCTGTGGCACTCAGCTCAGCAGAGGTTGAATACATGGTTGCAAGTCAAGTAACATGTGAGGCCATATGGATGAGGAAAATACTTGTGGGTCCTTTTAATTAGGAGATGGATTCGACAATGATTTATTATGATAATCATAGTTGTATCGAACTCTCTGAGAATCTAGTATTTCATGATAGGTCTAAGCACATTAATATCAGGTACCATCACTTGCAGGATTGTGTGAAGAAGAGAATCATGATGCTATAGTACATTCCAATTGAGGCGCAGGATGAAAATATATTGACAAAGGCATTTTCAAGAGGCAAATTTGAATTCCATAGGTGCAAGATAGGGGTAGTGCAAAATCCCTTTCTTGTTAAGAGGGAGTGTTAGAAATTGTAGCAAGAAAGGCTAAATTTGACTTGTGCTTTAGTCAAATTTAGTAATTTGATTTTCCACATCAACATGATGACTTGGATGCCAGTTAACTTGTGTGACATGGCATTGCCTAATAGTTGGAAAAACAAATTTGAGTTTGTAGGCTTGGAGTAGAGTTGTGAATGTGGTGATTGATAAAATTTAGCAATCTAGTTCAATTATTTTCAGTCGAACTTAGTTAACTGAGCTCAAGTCGTTAGTCGAGTTAGTTGAAGGTCAGTTGAGTAGTAGAACTATTGTTAACTCAGTGATCTCTTAGTTAAACTAGTGAATTAGCTAACAATAGCCCATGCATGCATGGAATTCGAATTGCTTAGATGGAGTGGAGGAAAATTACATTATAATCATCAATTGTATACTAGTTGAGTGTATAGGCTTGAAATTGATGTAGGTGATCAAGTCCTTGGGAATTGCTCAAACAAATAGGAGGAAAATCCTATCTTTTAGGAGCTAATTTCCTCAAGGATTGCACAAGGAAACAAGAGGAAGTTGGCGCCTTGAATTGGCTAAGTGTTGACCAGAGTAGGGTAGTCAATAGGAGAACATGTTTACAGTGCAGGCTGTGCTTCAGGATCAAAGCAAGACATTTTAGTAGTTTCTCATTATCATTTGATTAATGAAAAGCAACGGAGGGGTTTTTCCCAATTAGCTTCCCTTATAAAATCATTGTGTTATTATGGTTTTGATGGTTGCATGTCATTGCATGTTTTTCTAAATTGTGATTTCCATTCCATAGAATAGTAGAGGAAATTTGTAATCTCTTGTTTTCAGTTCGAATTCCTCAATGGTAGCAAATTTCTATCACTTTCTACATATTTCATCCTCTCTACTGCATCTGCGAACTTGGAGATTCACCCTTGTGTGAAAAAGGTAGCCATCTATCCATGAGAATCAATCACTTCACTGAACAATGTGCTCCTTTTCCCAGGTGTTATCTCAAAATCAGATCCTGATAGGCTGCTGGTCAGGTTGACTCTAAGTAACTATTTCAACCTACTTTAGGCTGAGGCTTAGCCTCCTCAACCTGAGAGGGCTCTCTCTTGATGGATTAATGATTTTGATTAAAGATAAGATGGCTAACTCTTATAGAACAACTGTGAAAAATATGAATGGTGGAAACACATTAAACAAAACTATCCATTGGGCTTATGGAGTCAACAACACCTCAATATAACAATGAACTCAACCTTACATGGAAGTCAGGGCATTCAACATTTAAACATTCAGAACATAAACTCATATGGGACCACACAGTTTATAAATGTATACAGGAAGTCAGAGCACATTCAGTGATTATACATCCATACCACTGTAAGAATTAAGAAAAGGACAACATCACATATTCTGAACATAAAAAATCCTTCATGAATCCTGAGAAGTAAAGTCTAGCATGTATTACTGAAAATGAGTCTTACATAGGCCAAATACCAGCTTTTCCATAAAATTTTCCAACCCTGATTACATTGCTGTTTCAGCTATATATAGAGCTCTTATTCTAACTGATCGAGATTCCTCCTCCAGCATGAGGGGAATTCGAAAACTACTTCTATTACTGACAACTGTTAAACTCTAACTACTTAATAAATACAACAAAGTGTTGACTGGAGTTTTTAGAGATCTAAATCAACTATGACTCTAACTCCATATTACATGCATGATAGCTATAATTAAGATGATTCCTTTCTATGACATCTGGTTCTCTTTCAGTTTGGCTGAGATGGGTGTTTAATGCTCCATGTTGACCTTGGATGCTGTATCTTCTTTACTGTCCAGAAAAATTAGGAGACTATCCTTGCTTCTCGGCTTTATGATCTTCAAATCTTCATAAGTCGGTTTTTTAATTGTTGTCCCTCAAAATATGACGGTGGCCACATTTTGATGTGCTGTACGCTGTTATGAAACCTGATTTGATGATGTGTCATCCACTGTTTCGAAAACAAAAAGGAAAACATATTCAAGCTGTCTGATACATGCTTCAATTTCCTCATGATATGACAAAATGCCACTTTTTTGATTCAAACTATTTATTTCCACTTGTGCTAGTCTGATTGGCTGTTGTAACTTCAGGTGTTCTCGTTGTATACAACTGTCCTTCAAAATTTTCCCGCTTCAACTTCAAAACTGCTTGATTTATGTTGAAATCATCACTTTCAGCAGTTTCGTAGCGCGCTACGAAACTGCTGAGTTATTTAAAACAACTTGTTTTTAACGTGAGACCTTTATTAACCGAGTGCTTGATTGCCAAAAACTTCTTTAGACTTTCCAAAGGCCGAATAGGGATTTAGATTTCTTCAGAAAGATAAGATCAAGCAAACTTATCAAAATTTTGAAATAGAATCTTACTTGAAATGAAAACTCATTTAGCAGGTCTTTTAAGCTGGCTTAGCTGTGCCTTCAGATCTTGAATTTGTTTCTTCATAACCTTATTCCCAGCTCTCAGTTGCATATTGATCCTTCGGATGTACTTGGCTTCTTTGATTGCTGGTACTGTCCAGGTGTGAAATTGTGAATGGCCATCAACCACTGAATTCACCTGGGCTTCTACAGTTGCATTCCCTTTCCATAGAGTTTTATAATAGTTTGCTTGTATGACCGCGTGTCTTCTAGCAGCTTTCTTCAATTTGGCAATCTCATGCTTAGCTGATTCTAATTGGCTCTTCAGGTCTGCTATATTATCTTCTTTAGATGTGATGACTGTTTTGCCTGTGTTTTTCTTTTGCCAACGTTGTGTCCCTTCCCCTGTTTCCTCTGTTCTTGACAGTGCTTCCTGTACTTGCTGGAATCTCCTTGTCATAGGTCTTCTAGGTTTAAAAACAAACTCTTTAGCTGGCTCATCAAATTTAAGCCTTTTTGAGGCCTTGGCTTTCTTGGTGCTTTCTTGTTCTGACTGTATCAACTCAATTTGAACTGGTAGAGACTGCTCAAAGTCAATAGCCTGTAATAAGGCATTTAAACTTCCCTTGGACACTGGACTTTCTTCGACTGCTACAACTTTACCTTTTTCCTTATTCATCTGGCTTCTTGTTCTTATCCTTGAGACTACTTCAGATGTGCTTGTTTCAGGTACAGTCTTTTTACCATGAACTTTTTCCTTAGTTGATTGCTGAGGTTGATCTTGGATGATGAGTGGCTTCACTTGTTTTCTTACTTGTGAATTTGGAACTCTTTTAGCTCTTGCTTCTGTTTGGATCTCAGCTATTGTAAAATCTCTAGCAGGTAGAGGAGTGAGGCCAGTCTGGCTTTTGAAGCCAACCATAAAAATGAATGAATTCCAATCTCTGTCTACCTTTTGGAGTCCATCTAAACCAGTAGTTTGATCAAACCATGATGAAACAAAGAGGTTTCACAATCCTCTTTCCTCAGCTGTACCTTATCACACATCTTACTCAAACTACGGAAAAGATAAAAAGGTAAGTCTATGGAGACCTTCCCGGTGAAATGCAAAAGGAGTTTAAAATGGTAAGAGTAAACCTTGTTATACCTTCCTTCACAAGTCAGATATTTCTGTATGCAGGTGAGTAAATGAGCATAATATTCTTTGACATAACTCTTGGGCACTGCCTTACTTAAATCTTCATTTACAAATTCATCCTTCAAAAACTCCTTGCAAGGATTCATGTCAAACTTGTAATTTTTAAACCATTGCTCTTGTCCTCGTGGGATCTCTGTCACAGTAGATATCACTTCTAGCGAAACCTGCAATTCTATCATGGCTACTTTTGAATTCAAGCCTGTGAAGTTAAGTGCAAATTCTTTAGTTACCTGTGCGTGCCCTCCTTGTAACTTTTTGCAAAAATTCCAGCACCCGGCCTTTTTAAATGCTTTCTCCACCTCTTTATTTCTCAGCGTTATATCTAAGCCTTCAGGCTCAGTCCTTAGACATTTGCCGGATCTGTGCTCCTTTTTCTCCATTGATTCTTCCAAATCTTCGCAAACAATGACTACCAGCTCCGGTTGGAATTGTGATTCAGCTTCTATTTGAATTCAGCCTCGCTTGATTATCTTTGCAGTTGAATTTTAAATTTTTCCGTTTAAAATCTTTCAAGTTGTAATCTTGCAGATTTGTCATTTCATGCAAGACTTACGACCATCATTAAGTTTTATGCACGGTGGTCTTTCTTGGAAATGATGATTCATGCGTATCAACAGATCTAGTGGTGGTGATAGTGGCAATGAGTGGTGAAATGTGATAAGAGGGGTACATGAGCTGACATGAGAAGACACGGCCTATGACTCAGCTAACGGATTTGACATTTCGGGAAAGATTCGCTGCGAAATGTACGAATCCATGATTTCGCAGCGCTGTCAGTTTTAAATTTGAATGATGCGCTGCGAAACTGCCTAATCAGGATTGCTCTGCGAAATTACAAAAAGGCACAGTGACTGACATAAGATAACAGGTGGCTATAAAACAATGGTAGATGGAGGGGAACCAATGGGAGCTGAGAATAACTTGACTCAAAAACTCTTCAAAACTTCAGATTCTAAGGGAAGAAAATTAAAACAAAAATAAACTAGCACTGACCTTTGTCATCGGGCTAGGATGAAAAGTTACATATATCAATTTTAGTTCTAAGTGATAACACCAGGGTGATAAATGTGATGGAAATTTTCCAACCGCCAAGTAGTTTGCAACATCAACATACCACGATATTTTGATAGTCATGACAAACAAATGTTCATCCGGAAATCAATCTTCCACAAGTGAGGAATTGATTGTGGGTGGAATTATAGATAGGAAATATGCAACATGGTTCTACTTTCCCAACCAGTCCTTTATAATAATGTCAAATTCCTGTAACAAAAGTAGCTAGCAAGTCACTCTTTCGTTGGTAACAAGTTTATTGGCCAAATATCAATTAACAGAATGATTACTATATAAGAAAACTGGATAGGCTGCTATATATTAACGGAATTTGTTTATAGCATAGACAATAACCAAGATATTTCTTTTTTGTCACAATGTAATTTCGTTCTGTAAGTGTTAAATTTTTGCTAATATAATAAATTGCATAAGGTTTCTTATCCTCTTCCTGCCCCAGAATTGCCCCTATCGTCATGTTAGATGCATCTAAATATATGTGGAATGACAGGCTCCAATTTTGGTCCCCACAATTTAGGTGCTGTTGACACTAACTTCTTCAACTCTGCAAAAGAAATATCACACTTATCAGTACATTTGAATTCCACATGTTCAGTTAGTCCATATAATGATGCTGCAATTTTTGAAAAATGTGCTATAAAACGACGATAGTATCCAACATAACCAAGGAAGCTACATACCTCTGTTGGTGTGCAAGGAACATGAAGTTTAAGGATTACCTTGATTTTAGCTAGATCTACTTAAATACCTGTAGTGGAAATAAAGTGCCTTAGAACTACACCTTATGCCATCAACATATGACATTTTTCATCACTGAGTCATAGTCTGGTAGCTATACATCCTATAAGAACCTTTTCCAAATTATCCAAATCTTCATCAAATTTGTTACCATAAGGAGTAAATAATCCATATAAAGCTGAAGTCCATCATTATTTAGATAAGAAAATATACTCAGAATGACACTTTAAAAAGTAGTTAGTGCATTACAAAGCCCGAATGGTAAGACTCGATATGCAAACATTCCCCACGGACAGGTGAATGTAGTTTTATCTTGATCTTTCGGAGCATTCTGAATTTGATTGTATCCAATGAATACATCCAGAAAGGAAAAATATTTCTTCCCAGCAAGGGTATCAAGGACTTGATTTACAAACGGAAGAGGAAAATGGTTCCATGTAATCTACACAAATCCTCCATTTTCCATTCGTTTTAGGGACTACAACCAATGGTGAAACCCACTGGCTGTCAGATATAGGGTATATAAAGTTGACATCAAGCAGTTTTTGGAGTTCTTGTTTAAGTATGTCCCTAATATGTGGATTCAACCTTCTTTGTGGTTGACGAATAACACAATAATATTTTTCAATGTAAATGTGATGCGTACATAATTGTGTATCCATTCCTTTCATGTCTGCATAATACCAGACAAAGTCTTGTTTATATTTTTGAAGGATTTGTATCAGTTTCTCACTTCGAAGGTTATCAAGACTAGCATTAATATTCAACATTTTTCCTGGTTCAATCTCAACAGGAATACTGTTATGAACTGTTGTTGTGGGTATGTGATCATTATTTGGTTCTTCCATTGCATCACCTTGGGCTTTGTTATCGAGTATGACTTTCAACCTTTGACATGTTGGATGCCATATAATGGAGAGATGACTGATTAAACTATTGATTGTGTCATCCTCAATATGTCTCTGAGCCTTGTAAATAGTAAAAGTAGGACATAATCTCCCTTCTTCATAGTCGGGAGGAAACCATTTAATATTGTCATATGGTATGTTGGGTTTAGTAGGTGGATATAGAATAAGGTCCTTAACGACATTTTTTTGGAAATAGTCATGCTACCGATTTGACACCTAATGTATGCATTAGCAGTGGAAATCCACAACCTGCCCAATATAAGATGGTGTCCTTCCAACTTATTTTTAGGATTAAGGACTAGAAAATCTACCAGGTACTCCCAGGAATCCAATGAAATGATAATATCATCCAGGGTTCCTTCTGTCTTTATCACAGATCTATCAGTTAACTCCAACATAGTTGGCATTAGTTTTAATGTTTTTATTCCAAGGAGGGCACAAGTTTAAAGTGTTATGATGTTTATAGCAGCTCCTGAGTCCAATAGAGTATTTGGAAAGATGAGGTCTTGGATATGGACGGTGACCACGAGGTTTCCAGGATCATCATACTTAATGGGTATCTGCCTTCCTAAAATAAGGTCAGAAATTTTTCTGATGACATGGATTGTAGGAGGGTCTTTTGGTTTTCTTCTAGGTTTCTTGACACATAAATATTTGATAGTTTTAGCGTAAATAGGTATGTCTCTAATAGCCTGGAGGAGAGGAATTTTAATACACAGGTTTTGTAATCCCCTTACAAGATTGAATTCAAGATATTTTGATGGTTTTACTATGGAAAATATCTCTGGAAATGAAGGAGCAACATCTATAACTTTACAGGGTTCCTAATTCTTAGTGAGTTTACCGTATGATTCTGTTTCTGTGATAGTCACAACCGAAGGGGATTTTTTGACTGATGTTGCTCTTTGGCACATTTTTCATCTTCTAATTGGTCTAAGTTCCTTGGGGAGTTCCTTTGGAAAAATGGTCTGCCCAGATCTTAAGTGGAGCTCATTACATTCTAAGGAGGGAGGACAACAATCAGAAGTGTCAAGGATTTCTAGAAGTTGCACAAGCCTATTATTTGGATTTGGATTTGGTTGTGCAGGTAGCTGAGGGCATAAAATAGGTGGAGCATTTGGAGGTAACTGAAGTGGTGGTTGTAAGGGTTGTAGTGATGGCTATGATTGAGGCAGCGTACCCAATGATTGGTTGATAGGACTAGAGGGGCACTGTCAGTTTTGGGAGCACATCGGCCCTTGAGTAGGCTGGGTTGACCATTGTGAAGGATACAAATTGCTTTGCGAATCTTGTCATGGTGGTGCAAAATATTGTTGATTTGATTAGGAAGGTATAGGAAATGACTGATTTAACCAAGGTGATGGGGGATATGGTTGATTTTTCCAGGCGGTATTGAAATGATGTTGACCTTGCCAAGTTAATCCATGAAACTACAATTGATTATATTGTCTAGGAAAAAACATGGAAGGGTCCTGAAACGTGCTTGTAGGATGGGCTTGTCACCATCATCGCCATGCCACAAAACATGCATGTTATGGCTCTTATTCAACTTCCTTAAATACAACCTTCAATCCAAGAAGAGAGGGATAATGTTTAGTTAAGTTTTATTTAGTACAAATAGCACAGATCTAAATTGTATCTAGTGGGCATTCCTTACGACCATGCTTTCATTGGTAATGAGGGTAGAAAATTACTAATGCTTATTCTGCTTCAACCTGCTTTTGCTTCACTTGCAAGACATCCAATTGTGAAGTCAATGTGCTTAATTTGTCAATTTTAAAATCTTCTAATAGGTTACCGATTTCTGCACACGTGACTCCTCCACCTGTAGTTCTATTAGTTTTGCTGAGCGGATCACGACTTCCGAGCTTAGTCCTTGTGCTCCCACGTGAACACATGATACACAATTTGACAATATCATCATACTTTTCTTTATAAATATTGCCTTGCCTCATTAGATTAAGTGTTTCTATCCATTCGTCCTTCATTCCTATAATTAAGGTAGTTTTCAATACTTCTTTAGGTAGAGTGGTGTATGATGACCTTTGCAAGTTATACTGGAACCTCTCTCTATATATTCTTCTAAGGTCTCATCTTCCTTGAATGTTATTTTAAATATTTCTTCCTTTAGATCTCTAGATCTGCAGTAATCCTGGTATTTGGTAAGAAAAGCTCGCGTCATATGATCCCACATGTTAATGGTACGGCCCCCTAATCCCATGAACCAACATATTGGTTCTCCCTTTAGAGTGGAAGGAAACAAGTTTAGTTTTTGGGGATCAATGGTGTAGTCATATCCTCAACACAAAATTTCCAATTCAAACAAGAATGCATCTAGGTATTCGAAGGCCATTCCATGAAAATTTGGAAGACTTTGAAGTGGAATAACTTTCATGGGTGCATTGGCTTGTGGATCGACTATAGGATATTCTATGGCCGAAGTTTGTGTGCCTGATACTTGCCCCGCCATTTGATTAAAAATCTACTAGCAAACCTCGGGAATCTACTATCCTGATTTTACCATGGACAATCTAGAAAAAACATCAAGTATCAACTTCCCCTGATATGTTGCAAAATCCTTGTTCATAATGAAGATTCAACCATGAATAATTAGCATTTTTATATTCGAAATAACACATCTATAAGGAAAAATAATAAGAGTAAACATATTCCTTCTAAGTCCTATATTATACAGTTAATATATCATAAATATGAGAAAAAGACAAGAAAAATAATTAAAAATAAAGAATAGGATAAGGAAATCATTGCAATTGTGAGGCCCAACAATTTGATTACACAACGGATGATTGGCATAATTCTAACGTGGCCTTTGTTGACATGGCAGGACAATACACAACTTGACATGTGGTGGCACAAGATTGGTTCCGATATGAATGATGTTTGTTGGGAGGTGGCATTAGATTGCTACACAAAGGATGATGTGGCAATGCAATAGATGATGTGATAGTATGGTAGAGTGCTACACGGTATGCCTAGTCAACCTTTTTGGGTGGCCAATGGGGCCAAATTTGAGTGACACGTGGCACCACTCAAAGAGTGGCACATGGCATGATGACATCACGCTGATGTCAACATATGATTGACCATGGATCCATAAGGACCAAATCACAAGGCATAGTGATATGGAGGAAAAAAGTGAGCCCAAGGGGCTTCCTTGGTCACGACCTAAGCGCTAAATCTAGTCCCATGGAGGTTTGAACTTTAGGCTCCCAAAACTTGTATTAATGTCGGCCCCAATGATGGTTTGGTGGCATCCACTAACACACATACACATATGGGTGTGATGGAATGGAGAGAGCACATGTGCTTGATCTAAGACATAATGAGTAGTGTGGTATAGTGGTCAAGAACAAAGGTTTTTGACTTTGTCACAAGGTCAAGTCTTGGATTATTAGTTTCCATTTGGTTTCGGTTGTGGCATATCATTTGATTCACATTAACACAATTTTGGATGGATGGCATAAATGAAGAACTGAATAGTCGAGTGGGTATTGGGTCTAGTTGCGCCATGGGTGGTTGTGAGTTCGAGTCATGTCGAACTTGCCAATATTTTATTTTTGGATTTGAAATTTCCATCGAATTGAGAAATGCATTCCGTCAAACATGAAAAGTGCATTTTCTTGAACGTGCACTGGAGAAGTGTATTTTGTATGCTGCAAATTGAAAAGGTGCATTCTATTGGATTGTTAATTTTGATAATGTTTTGTGGGTTATTTTGAGCCCCAAATTGATTTTTAAAAAGGGACAAATGGCAAGATTTTTTTTTTTTTTTTGCAATCTGAAAGAGGGACATGAAAAGTCACAAAGAATTTTTTTTGAGGGAAAGAGGATATATTTCTTTTGTTGTTTTCAAAATGTTATGGGGCTCATGCACAGATTGTCTTGGTGATCAAAACGAGAAATGAAGAATATGCTACTATTGATGATTGAAGAAAATGTTGAGGTTGCATTGATGTGATTAGATTTGTAAGTGGTATATATCGTGCTTTGAGCTTGTGGATCCAATTTGAAAGATTGTGAAAAGTGGTCCACTATGTTTTAATGAAGGAGGTGGGTGTCTTTATCATAGGTTGGTGCCTCAATCATGTTGGAGTCTCCAACAAGTTGGTGCTTGCAGATTTATGAGGTTGGTGCCTGAATCAAGTTGGAGCCTACAATAAGTTGGTGCTTGCAGATTTCTGAGGTTGGACCTCAATCAGGTTGGATCCTACAACAAGTTGGTACTTTTATATT
Source organism: Pinus tabuliformis (assembly GCA_031772625.1). Lineage (NCBI taxonomy): Eukaryota > Viridiplantae > Streptophyta > Pinopsida > Pinales > Pinaceae > Pinus > Pinus tabuliformis. Next base: position 928,996,475 of record CM062812.1, on the reverse strand, counting down.
TTTTAGGTTGGCGCCTCAATAAGGTTGAAGCCTACAAGAATTTGGTGCTTGCATATCCTTGGGGGTTGGTGCCTGGAAATTGATGTAATCAAAGATTGAAGAAGATAAGAATATTTGTGGTTTTCTCCTACAGGGATTTCCATGTATATTTGGTGTTCATGTGTATTGATGTGATGATTGATTTTATTGATGCAATGTTATGCTTTCAGTTATGTTAAATTGTGAAATTGTTTAAATTGGCCATTACACCGATTCACCACCCCCCCTACCCCCTCCCAATGTAATCACAATTCTAACAAACTTGTATTGTGCGCCACACGTCCAATTATTCAAATATAATTTTAAAATTTGTAGTTGAGATAGTTATATATGTATCCTAAGATTCTTGAATATTTCATAGTATGAAAAGTGCTAAAAATAAGATATATAAAAAATACCAAGTTGACATGTTTATATTTTATTTTAGGATTGTTTACAAACCCTAACTTTAGTAGGTATAACTCTGAAAGTAAAGTGACCCAATTTTGAAATTTGAACCCAATTTTCCCCAAGATTTATCCTTTGTATGGTCCAAGTTTCATTGTCTTAAACCTCATAGGAAACAATTATCACAAAAAAGCCAAATTGACCCATTTGAAAATGATTTCAAGAGCATTTAGGAACTCTAACATCCTTGGAGCATCTATCCAAAATTACAACAAAAAAATATGTGAAATTTGAGCCAAATGTTCACCAACATTTCTCATAAATATGATCAAATTTTCATTTTCTGAAACCTCCTAAAAAAAGTTATAGAGAAAATATGAACTGGCCTGTTTGAAACTGATTTTAGGAGCATTTATGAACCCTAACTTCCTTAAAGAATCTCTTCAAATAGTGAGCCAATATTTGAAAATTGAATCATATGTTACTAGATATAACTCCTCAATATTCTTTGAGTTTCACCATCTAAAACCTCCCAGAAAAAAATAAAATAAAAAAAATTATAGCAAGAATTCCATGATGACCTGTTTGAAGTAGAAAAACCCTAGAATCGTAAGCTCTGATGTGAAATGTTATGAAACTTTTTCCTTAAAAACGATAAGAAATCAATGATTATAGTCCTCTTCAAGGGTGAAACCTCATTTTACAATGAATATTATGTACAAGACAATATTTGATGATTCTATGACTAGGTCTTTTTATTATATATATAAGAGGTAAAGGGTACACTTATTTTAAAATGGGACCATGGTAGGTTCTAACATACATAACAATATAATAATAGAAATTTAATCAATGAATATCGAGGGCTTAATAAGGGGTTTTAGGGTTACATGGGCCTTATATAGGGCTTAATAGATGAACCTGACAAAATTTGAGAGAATAAACCTAATAAATCAACATTGTGAATTGAGTGTACAACAAACAAAAATATGGAGGAGAAATCACTATATTTATAATTCTATCTTCAAGGGATTACAATGGCTTGTCACAAGTCAAAGGTGCTATGTTGGTATGGTCACTTTACTCAAACTCACAATATATATGTGTCTAACTAGCATTCCTTCCATTATTAAATCAAACTTGATAAGATACAAAAGAGAGGTTACAACAATAATGGCCAATAATATCCTTCATGAAAAGAATCAACTTACACATGTAATAGGTGATATATACTTAAGGGATGCATCCGACTTGGCATGTATAAATCCTATCTAATTGCATGGTAATGTGTAAGAGGAATATGTCATAATTGTAATTTAATTTATGACGATCTTACATTGACCAAAATAAAAGATGTCAAGAATCATAAGTGAGGAATCTATCATAGGGGTGTACGAGAATCTCTCCCACATGATATTCCCATCTTCTACGGAACTCCCTTTAATTATCAAGCACCTTCTTCTTGAGAGTAATGAAAATCTAATCCTCCCTCTTTGTGAGGTAGGTGTTTTGTACCAATCCAAGCTGCTCTCTCATAATCACAAACTTCCCCTTTGTAATGTGTTTCATTAAATTATAAACAACCTAAAAAATAGTCAAAACAATAATATGTCCCTCCTAGGAAATGGTATCATATATGAATGTGCTAGGAGGATTGAGAAATGATTAGATTCCAGGGAGATTTAAAAAAGAAAGAATGAAACTGTTGTTGCTGCTATAACACCCTCCAAAATTTCACTACATTCTAATCTTAGAGCCTACTTCATGGTTGTATCACATGTTTCCTTTCTCATTTTGTGTTGTTTCATGCGTTTTAAGTGTTCTTAAGTGTCATTGTATAGATTTTAATCCTTAAGTGTCATCGTATAGATTCGAATCTCATTATATGTGTCACAACACCTTTCTTGTTGTAACGACACTTTTGGGTCATAGTCACACACATTTCACTGTTTGTACTTGGGGAATGTACATAAAGTGGCGTTTTGATGTATACTAAATGTTGATCAATCCTGTTTAAGTTTTCTTGATGAGTGTAAGTGTCGAACATGGTTTTATGTCCAAAACTCATATTGGCCACCCCCAATCAATCATCTAGATTTAGATTTATTTCGGTTGAAAAACGACCCCATTAAGGCCAAAAGCGCATGAGCGCACTCTAAATCCTTGATGGGTGACCCTTAATTGTTCGTAAGTGTACCCTGCACCCTCCCAAAGAGATGGGCACACTCCAAAAGAACAAATCCCCTTCCCTGTTCCAAACTGTGCCCTAAAAAAAGGTGACTAAGTCTTCCTTAAGTGAACTCCTTTGACTCAAATAAGTGTGCACTGCTTGAGCGCATTGACGCATCCTGAAGACCCTAAGATCAACACTTCAACCTTCCCTAATGTGTCATGTGCCCTCCTAAACCGACATGAGTGTATTGTCACACTCTGATGGCACGAAGCCTCAACCTTCAGCCTTCAAGAGTGTGCTTTGCTCCCTTCCTGAGGCACCTTAGGTGCATGAGCGCACCCTGAAGGTATGAAGCCTCAACCTTCTATCTTCGAGATTGGACCCTACATTGTCTCTCTCTCCCTTGTGCACATAGTGCACTTGGGAAGCCCAAAGCTTTCCCCTTCATCCTTCAGGGTTGCGACATGCACCCTGCCTTGATTGTTTTCTTCTCTTAGGCGCATGAGCACATACCGAAGCCTCGAAGCTCCTCCTCCTCCTCCATCCTTTAGCCTTTCAGAGTGCATCCTAAAGCTCCATTGACCATTTTAAGCACATTGAAAGGGAAAGAACAAGAAAATATGCATAAAACATGGTAGAGTAGGAGGTTTTTAAACTGATAGCTGCTTGCCATGAGTGATTGCAGAAACATGTATTTTAGGGACCTCATGGCAAGTGCATGCAAGGAAGATCGGGCAAAGAGAATGAACAAATGAAGCACAAGAAGAACCAATAACACACCTAAAACTTGATGATAAAAGAACCATGATGACTCCAAAGTTTGAAGACCCTTTGGACGGTGGAAGCACCATGAGCAGACACAATGGCATCCATGTCACCACTAAAGCAGGTCCATGTCATCAGTCATTGTCACGTCCCAGTCATCCAAGATTGTGACATATCTAGTCGCATCATATGATGATTTGGAAGACAAAGATGTATTATTGTAATCATTGTAAAAGACAAACAAGTAGAAGTCTGAGAGTCATGTGTGAACTCAAGAGTCATGGAAGTCCAAAGGATGTGTCATATCAAAATTCTTATGTAATTCTAAAATTCATTTGGAGCATCAAAGGTTTTAGAAGTCCAAAGGTCACTAGAAGTTAGAAAGTCAAGAGTCATGAGGATATGAAAGGTCACTCCTCAATTTATAAATAGATCCTAATTTCTCATGTAAAGGAATTTTAGCCTTGGCTTCTCCCATAAGGCATAAGAGAGATAAGTTAGTTCTTTTGGGGAGCAAGTAATGTCTCCAACGCTCCACTATTGGAGCAAGTGATGTTCATTGTGTTCATGCATCTTGGGAATTTTACTTAATAATTGAAGCCTCATGGCCAACACATTTTCATACATGGATTATTAATGTTTGTAAGAATGTTTTTCCCCAGGAAAAAGGTGCAATTTTCATTAAATATATTAAGAAAATTACATGTTGTATCATCCAACATGTATGAGATGCATTCACTATAGAAAGCAGTTTAGAAGAGTTAAGAAAACTTGTATACATATTACATCATAGTAGCCCAGGGAAATATTATCCAAAATGATAAACAAAAAGTACATAGTTAATGTCCCAAATGTAAAACATACTGTAAATGCATTGAGCAAAAAAACCAAAAAAGAATGATTTGTGAGATCACTCCGAGAGATACCCATTCATCTCAATGAATGGTCGGTGGAGAAAATAGTAGAAAACACCCTCCTTGAATTCCTGTATTTTCCATTGTACCCTATTCAGCTGCACGACTGCTTTGGAAAGACGATCAACGATCTCATTCCTTTCCTTGTATATCTGAGAGCATACAATAAAATCAAATTGTGATTTTAACGTAAAGATATCATCCAGCGTGTCTCTGAGTGTGTGCAAGTGACATTGATATACATTGTTTATCCAATTGATAACAAGCTATGAATCCTTGTATAGTTGAATCTTTTGGCAATTTTGTTCCCTCACAAAAAGGAGAAGATGTTTTAGAGTGTTTAGCTCCGCAAAATTATTGGTGCCCCTTCCCAGTCCAACTTGGATTCTGTAGGATACAAGATTATTGATGTGAAAAACAACCCCCCCCACAACCCTTGACTTGGGCCGAGCCATCAAAATATCCCTAAGGATAACTGTTGTCGATGAATTATGGAATGATGGCGCGAGGAGGTTTGCTATTAGGGTCATCTGGGATGAGATTATATATGGCCACCGAATTGGTATAGGAGGTTAACTAGTTGATCGGGTCATCCAGAAAGATTTTTCTGTTCCGGTTGATCTAGATACCCCAACAAACGATCAAGGGCATATTCCGGGCTTTGTGAGAAAGTGCCCAAGTCCACAAATTATGCCATGCCTCCCCAAAGTTGTGACTAGGCCAAATTGTTGGCAGATTCAGACTTGTTGTAATACTGGACCAGAAATGAACTGTCTCCGGATAAGAGAGAAACAGGTGGCTTGTGTCTTCCACATGCGATTTGAAAAAACAACATCTTGAGGGCCCATGAAAAGCCCGGTGCATAAGGTTTAACTCATTTGGGGCCTTTTCTGTTAGAATGCACCACATAAACAATCTGGATTTTGGGGGGGTTTTAATTTCCAAAGGTGGCGCCACCACCAGCTGATATCACCATTTTCCTGGGCAGCCATAGCAGTCGCATATCCAACTTTAGGAGTGTATATGCCATGAGGGCCTGTGGCCCATATGAGGACATCTTCCTGATCAGTTAACCTGATATTGGCATCCTCGAGGGCCCCAGTGTACCATTTCCAGTCCTCGAACCATATATCAAGAACGTTTAAGGCCCTGTGATCCATCCAACACTGGGGTAGCTACTAATCATGTCTAGCAACTGCAATCTGGGTGATATGAGTGATATCGAACCTGGAGAGGTGATTACATAGGTCCCTTGCAAGTATATGTGCATTCTCACACTTGCCCCAGGCGTCTGTGCCTAATCGCACTTGATCTCCTTTCCCTATTTTCCATGCCAGCCCATTCTTTATGATAGGAAGGGATTGGGATAAGCCTTCCAAATAATGGAAGTACCAGTTGAGTTAATGATAGGTCTGCGGATCCAATCCATTATTGAAAGGGGGTGAATATATTTGAAGCAAATGACCTCCTGCTAAAGGCTTCGAGATATGATGATATGCCAGCCCATTTTTGCCGCAAGTGCCATTGGAAAATGCTGAAGGTTTTTTATGCCCCATCCACCCAATTTTTTGGTTTTGGCAATCTGGTCCCAGCTTACCCAAGAAAATGTCCACCCTATTTTTTGACCCCTCCAGAGGAAGCAGCATCAAATTTGTTGTATCCTTTTTAGAATGCCTTTGGGGATCTAAGCCAACGTCATCCAGTAAATTGGGATAGCCTTGAGGACCGGTTTTATCAGGGTGAGCTTGCCCGCTTTGGAGAGCCAACGTTGCTACCAGATGTTGATTCTGTTTTCAATTTTTGCAATGAGCCATGCCCAGTCAACTATACGGTATCCATTTGGTTTCAGTCTGAAGCCAAAATATTTTAACCCAGTATCTAGATCGCGTCTAACATAGGCAAATTGTTGAGCTGCATATCTTGCCTCGTTTTGAAAGCATGTCAAAAGATAATTGAGGAATCCTCATAATTTGGTTCCATACCTGTTGCTTTGCAAAAGAGAGAAAGGATGTTCTTGAAAGCTTGTGAGTCATGAAAAGTGTGAGAGAGTGGCCATATCCCAAATTTGGACACCCCCCAGATCGCCTGCCTCATGAGAATTTTTAATTAGTCTGCTAAATCCTTCCATAATGAGAAGGAAGAGTAAGGGGGAGAGTGGGCACCCATGCCTAAGCCCTTGTTCCGCATGAAAGAAACCAGAGGCAACACCATTAGTAAGAATACTATAAGAGGTAGAAGTGAAACAACACATAATCGAAGATATGAAAGTATGTGGGAAGCAGATATGGGTGAAAGTGAGTAGGAGATAAGACTAACTAGCCCGATCGAAAGATTTGGAGAGGTCAATATTAAAGATGATGGACTTTTTATTCAGTTTTTTGATCGAATGGAGGGCTTCCTGTGTTGTACTTATAGCTTCATGGGTCTGGTGCTAACTGAGGAAAGCAAACTGTTCCATGGAAATCATCCAAGAAAGTATGGGTTTAACACAAAGAGAAATAGTTTTGGAAATGATTTTGTAAACGCTGTTGTAGAGGGAGATCGGGCGGTTATCGTCAAAGGATGAAGGATTGTTAGATTTGGGGATGAGGGCCAAGAAGGTCGCATTAAACCCTTCATACATTCTGCGTGTTCTTTTGCAGTCCTCAATGGACATTAATAGATCATCACCAATAAGTTCCAAGAAAGAGCTGTAGAATTCCGCCGGCCACCCATCTGGGCTCGAACTTTTGTCCTTTTTAAAACATTTCAACACAACCTCCAGTTCCCCTCTAGTGACTGGGGAGTTTAAAGTCTCCATCTCTTCGGGCTCAAGAAATCTGGGTAGTGCTTCTGCTGTTTGGATGATTTTTGGGAGAGTAACACCATTAGGGGCCTTATATATTTTGGAAAAATGATAGACACCCATATCGACCAGTTGCGCATATGTATTTTCCTTTTTGCCGTCTTGATCATGCAGCTCCCAAATTGTGTTAATTGACTTTCTTCCCTAGGAAAATCGGTGGAAATTTTTTGAATTTTCATCCCCTACTTGTAACCATAGAGCTTTTCTCTTTAGCCTCCAGTTCCCTTCTTTTTGTCGCAACAATCTAATTCTTTCCGATTCCAGGAGGGTTAACTGTGCCTTTGATTCCATTGAAGCAAGACAAGCAAGCCCAGAGGCTTCGAGGTTTTTTAGGGCCACCTCTATCCTAAGTAAGTCAATCTCATCTTTCCTTCATTTTTCTTTTTCCCATTTGATAGTTTTTGATTTTATGCATGCCAAGTTTTTTGATATGACCACAGCCGGGGAGATTAGATCGTCCGACCTATAGTGAATCCAAGAGTCAACAACTAATTTGTGGAACTCAACATCAGGTAACCATGTCAAGTTGAATTTGAAGGGCTCCAGGGGTTTTTAGTTGCTATCCCTAATATCCAAAAAGATTGGGGAATGATATGAGATCCTGCCCGAACCCACCCATTGGCGAAAAAGATTCAAACTGGCAAGGAGAGGGGTCTTAATCAGAAAACAGTCCAGCCTCCTAGCTAGTGCCCCTTCACCCATTCTTCTATTCCTCTAGGTTGACATGATCTTGGCAGAGTCAATTTTTAGGAGCTCGTGTGTATCCAACATATTTTTAAAATAAGCCGAGAGGTGATCACATTGGGCCTGACTACCCCATGATTCAGCCAAGCCTAGAGAGAAATTTAAATCACCTCCTATAATCAAGTTTTCAGATTGCATAAAGTCAGCTTCCATAAGTCTATTCCAAAAATGTTCCCTATTGTGACATGGCCCATAAATGTTGATGAGCCTGAAAGTCTTGTTAAGATCTGAGGAAGTAATGTTAGCTCCCAGAAAGCCCTCACCCCCCCAGGCATTGAGAATTTTTATGGATCTTTTATTAAAGCACATGGCACAACTTCCCAAGTGGCCCCTTACATCCAGAAAGTGGAAATCCTAGTCTGGTAGAAAACGCAGAAGCAAAATTTTAACCAGACTCCCTTCACCCAACGTTTCTTGCAAAAAAATGACATCGAATCTCTTCGAAAGACATAACCTTTATTTATTTATTTTTATATTTTATTTATATTTATATTTATATTTTATATATATATATATATATATATATATATATATATATATATATATATATATATATATATATATATATATATATATATATATATATATATATATATATATATATATATATATATATATATATATATATATATATATATATTTTTTTTTGCCGGGCTGGCTAGACCTCTGCAGTTGAAGGAGAGGCACCCAATCAATGGGGGTTTGTACCCCTGAAGCAACTTCAACAATGACCCTCTTAATGGCTTTTAAGATTTTGGATTCTCTGTCGTGGGGGGGTTTCAAGGGTATGGGGGGGAGGATCCACTTCCAAACCACAGGCTGGGGGCTGAGAGGCAGGGAGAGAGCGGAGGAAATATAGATGAGGTCCACTGGAAGTTGGGCTGCCCCCCTGATTAGGATCAAGCGGCACCAAGCTGGTAAATGGATAGGAAGTTGGGAAGGAGGGTGGGGCCGATAGAACAAGACAAACTAGGGAGCACAACTTTCTAACCTTAGAAAACAACCCAGACAAACACATAGAAGAAGAAAAAAATTCTGAATTCATACATTCGTTTGAAAACAGAGGAGGGGGGGGGAGGAGTACCCTCAAAAGCCGAATCTCTAGCCCATACTCTGGTGTGAGGAACTGTTGAGGTCATTGAGTCCGGCTAAGAGGAAGGAACCTTCGACCCCTGCAGGTGAGGCTTCGAATCTTCGGGGAGGGTCCGCCAGAGAAAGGAAATCCGTCTCCACCATTTGAGCGTTAGTCGATACCAGGGATTTAGGAGAATCCTGATGCTTCTCGGATAGTAGGGGGAAATCTTTGTACAGATGTCCCACCTCGTGGTACCTTCAACAATGGAAGGGGATGCCTTGGTAGTCTAGAATCTGTCTTCGAGTGATGTCACCCATCTGGAGCAAATAACTCTCCACCAGTCCGTCTCTGGTATCAAGATGCACCAGTATGCGAGCTAAGGCCATGCATCCAGTATCCTGATAAGCCATGTCGTGGTCTAGGTACACCCCTAAATCATCTCCAATAACTCTAAAGATATCCTCTGCCCAAAACTGGCGTGGAAGACACAGCAAACGGACCCAAATCAGACCAGCACCAAGGTTTTCTTTTTTGGGTCGAACAACGGAGAAAATCTCTTTAGCGACACTGGGGTCATTTCGATATGCTAGTATCTCGTCAGCACCCAATCAACCTGGTATGGCTATGAAAATATAAGGGTGAAACACCCCCGAGACAGGGTGATGATACCAGGTAGCTGCATTAGCAAATTTCTCCATACCTCTGCGGTCCATTTCCGTAGCTGTGCCGGTGTATAGTTCCTGCGCCTAACCCTACCCACAAGCACGGTGCTATTTGTTAGGGCTACTTGGGCCATTGTAATTCCCTCCCTGAAAACCAATCGACGGTCCCTTTCTCTAATTTTGGAGTGCTTTGATTTTTTCCTTTCACACTGTTTTGGTGGTTGTGCTGCTTGGACATCCTCCGCTTGAGCGTTCTCTTCTGAGTCTGAGGACCTATTTTCCTCAGTGCCTATATCTTGCCTTGCAATTCCGTTGAAATACCCTGAGGGAGGTGCAGTAACCACGAGAAAGTGAGCGGAGTAGATGGGCACAGAACCCAGGAGGCCAACCTGTGTTGCAACAAACCCTTGCGCATCGAGATGCAAGCCGCTACACCCCGCTACAAATACTCCCACGCCTATGTGAGGGTTTGTGATAGTCAAAAGAGCCAGAGACCATTCTTGGAGCTCAGATGGTGAAGGGATGGAAAGAAAGGGAGACTCCGAGCCCTAGCCCGGACTAAATAAATCCTCTGTCATGGTTGTTGCTGGTTGATTTTTACCCAAACTCTGAAGGGTAACCTCCATTTCGTTCATGAGTGAGGTGAGTTCCGTAACTTGAGGAGCTGGTAAATGGTTAAATTCCAGTGCAGACACGGCTGATGACGGGTGTGAGTAATGGTCCCAGATGTTTTCTGGGGTCAGAGAGTCTGAGGAGTAGTCTAGGAGCTCTTCTTCCATCCAGATGCCTTCTACCGTAGAAAAAAAACTGGGGGCCATTCCAAGAAAATAACGTGTAATGAAACCTCTTGCCCGCTGGCCGGGGTCTAAAAAGAAATCACTAAACACTGAGACTGATAGTCTGGAAACCTTTAGGGTGAGAAACCGTAACCATTCAGGTGAATAACCTTGTGATAAAAATTCCTTCAACAGCTAAAATGTCACAGGAAACCTCGTGACAAAAAAAAGGAAGACCGCCCCTCCATCCCTTTGTAAAAATAATGGATAAAAAACCTCGAGACCAAGCACCGGTTAGAGTTGGAATCCCATCGGGTGTGGGAACGATAGACAAAATAGTAGTGCCTCCATTAAAAAACCAAGGCAAATAGATAAACCAGGTGACAGTCAATAGCAATGGCACTCTCCATGCATGGGTTTATAGTAAAAAACTTTGATAAAAACCTAGCCTCGCCATCAAAACCATCCGCCTACCTACCCCATCGTCGCTCTCCTGATTCCATGTTCATCTGTCTTTCATTGTAGCATACTTAATCAAAATAAACATATCGAATGTTTGTAAGGATATTATATGAATGTTTATGATTCATGTTTTCTTTCACCAATACTAAGGTAGTTGAACTATTTTGGTTATTTTAATGCGCATTCTATTAAGAATGTTATATAATGGTTGTAACGATCGTCGAGTCTTTTTGGACTATTCCTTTGGATGTTAGATGAAAAATTCCTATTTATGTGTGTCTTTATTAGGGTGGTACTATTACCTCTCTCTTAGAGGTTCACTTTCTCTCCCCTCTATAGTGGGAGAATCTTGATGCACTTACAACTGAACATTCACCAGGCACACTTGCTTGCTTTTAGAAGGCACATATGTGATTCTCTCTCTTATGCTAACAATTAAATCTAAGGAAAATATTTAAGTAAACGATAATCGAGTTGTATTTCGGATGGGGCTCCTATCCCAAATGGTGTGAGGTCTAGTTGAGACCACATATCGGGGAGATCCACTTGAATGTTGGCAGGTCTAGCACTGTCAACATTTCTGGTGCTAGAAGAAGGGGGAAGCCATATTTAAATGGTTGATAACTCCAACCACCCACATCACACTTCCTTCGATCAAGGCAACAAAATTCTCAGCACTTCTCCGACTCATATTCCTGAAGTAGGCGAATATTAGGCTCAACCCATCCATGAACAAGGTTGTGATATTTCTTATGAGCACATCTGGGAAATTTGACCCATAACCCGTAAGTTCACACAAGTTATTGGATTGATTCCTAGAGCACATAATCTTCCTTACTTTCTGAAGAAGAAAGAAACAACCCTTACTGGGATAGTAGTTTGTACAGTGGAAGATTTTGTTTTCACTACCCTTGAAGAGTTGGCGAAATCTGCAGACAACATAGAAAAACTAGAGCAACCTCCATCTTTCAATAGGGGTGACAGAGACAACATTGTGATCTTAGATGACACTTTCCATGGGTTAGGCAGTCACGAAGAAGATTCCTCAGATTCTGAAGAAGAGGAGGAGTACACATACGAAGACATGGAAAACCAAGGTTTGGATTGGATGACTTAGGGCCCACTTTCCCTTCTGGGTATTTTACATAAGATGCCAAGACACCCAGAAAATTTATTAACGAAATATGACCCTGACAAGGTGATCAAAGTGTAAGACCATTTCGATAATTTTTACCTACATCTGCAGACACTCGAGGTACATTATGATGATGTTGTATGTAGAATCTTTCCTTGTACCTTAGATGGTAGAGAGACTACTTGGTATCATAGTCTTCCTGCAAATTCAATTCAGAATTGGAGGGTGTTTAAAAAGTTGTTCCTAGAATAGTTTTCTAATGACAAAACCCTAACCATGTTATTAAAAGAGCGAGGGAACTTGAAGATGGGGGAAAAATAAAATGTCAAGGACTTTAATTAGAGATTTAATTGGGTATTGAACCAATTTCCTTGATATATGACACCTCATGCCTCCATTAAAATTGATTACTACACTTCTTGCTTGCTAACAAGCATATCACAGTTTGTGAAGAGGGCAACAAAAGAAACTTTGGCCAATTTTTTTGAAGAAGCCATTGTTGTTGAGAAGGAATTGTGTGCAATTGGAGTCATTGTTGATGATGAATCATCCAAGGACTCTAAGGAAACAGGTAAAATGTCTCAAACCTCTTCAAGAAAGGCCAAGGACAAAGAAGCTACTAATGTAGAAAGCTTGACCCGTTCTATCAAGAACCTGCCCAATGAATTGACATAATTGAAGCAAAGGATAAGCAAGACCATTGTCAATAGAAAGAACCCGAAGTTTAACTTCCTTAATAAGTTCAATAACAATAGAAACAACAATAGTCAACCAACTAATTCTGCACAGAGCTCGAATGTCATGTTGAATGTTGAGAGTATGTGCATGGACCAATATTGTTCTTTTCACCAAGAATATCATTCATAAAAGAAATGCCCACAATGGAATCACAAAATGAACACTATGGATGCACATATTATTGACTCAGTGCTTGCAGATGAGTAAATTGAACAAACAAAAGAAAAGGAAGAATACGAGGCGGCTAAAGAGGCTGCAAGTGTCAGACACACAGTTAATACTTTCGGTTGTGTGTTCAAAACTGAGAAGAAAAACACCGAAGAAACACCACCAAATGAGACCTTGACTCAGAAGCAAAATAACTGATATAAATTGAGAAGTTAAGGGCCTGTTCTTGAACAAGAGCTGAAAAGGAAAAAGTTGAAAGAACATATGTTAAGGAAAATCACTTCGCGTGTCAGCCAAGCTCCGAACAAGTTTGGAGATGCTACCACAACAAAGAACACTTCCATCAACACTAAAGGAAATACCATCATACCAGAAGTGTCAGGAAAAGCCACTCCTCCAGACACTTTAGCAAGCCACACTGCACTTGACTACAACATATTTCGATCTTTGACCTCACAAGAATAGTAAGCCAGTGGGAACTACTTGTCCAAGCCCTTGATTAGGCCTCATCAGGTAATAATGATTCTTATCAAAAGGTATCTTGTACGTTTTCTGGTTCCTTGGAGTTAGTCGTTAACGCTGCAGCATTAGAAGCTAATACTCTTTGCCCTCTATTTCTATTGAATTTTGAAAATTTCAATTACAATGTTCACAATTGTTTAGTGGATTCTGGTGCATTTGTAAATTTAATGCCATTATCTGTTGCAAAGAAAATAAATGCCAAATGGGACAAAATGGAGGCACAAATTATTTAGCTAGATAGATCTTTGGTCCAGGCTATTAGTGAACTTAGAAATGTGCTTATCATATTATCTAAAGACGATTAAGTTCACCAATGTATAAATATCATAATTGTGGACATACCAGAAGCATATGGTTTACTCCTTAGTAGAGATTGGTCAAGAAAATTACAAGGGTATTTTGCGACCGATTGGTCACATCTGTGGCTTCCATATAGGGGCAAGAACAATTGCATTCGGGTGGAAACAAAACCTTACATGAAATACACAGTTACATCCTTCGAAGGGAAAATGAGCCGATCACTTTTGTTGATCTAATTTTTGGTAATTTATTTTTGGAAATAGACTTTGGGTGCTATCTCACACAACCATCACCGATTCCACCAGATACACAACTGGAGCTCCTTCCTTGTTCTTTGACTAGTGAAAATTATTTATGCAATATAGATGTACATAACATTACTAGTAATAATAGTAGTAATTTTACAAGAAATAACTTCATAGCTTGAAAATTTTGCACTCCACTTTGATGGTTCTAAGACTTAGGATGGTTCCAGAGTCGGTTGTGTCCTTACAGACCCACATAACAAGAAACATGTACTTTCATGTCACCTGGAGTTTGAGTGCACTAATAACATTGTAGAATACACAGCACTCATACTTGGATTGAAGAAAGTTATAGACCTGAAGGTAGAGTTTCTGAAAGTAATTGGTGACTCAAAGGTAGTCACTCGTCAGGAATGAGATAGTATACACTGTGTTTCACCTCGTCTCAAAAACTACCAACAGGAGGTATGGCGTTTCATAAATCATTTTAAAGCTTTCAATATTGTTTCTGTTCCAAGAGTTAGAAACATAACAATATATAGATTAGCAAATGTTGCTGCTAAGATGTCGCCATTGAAAAATATTTTTTATATTGAAATCATATACAAATCGTGTTTACCTGAAAATGTCACTAACTTACTCATTTCCAATGACGACCAACAGATACTACACTTTATGGTGAATGTTGATATATTTGAAGACACTACCATAGAGGAGGATTAGCACGAGTAGGATCTGTAAGAATCATCTCAAGCACCAAAAGGAAACATTATGCCAAAAGGTGTGGTGTCCATGGAGAATTTAGATGACTTGCATAACCGATTTAGAGGGCGAAAGAACAAAAAGACTCAGAGTTCAAAGCTCACATATGAACAAGTCAATTTGGGAACCCCACAAGATCTGAAGTATGTCAACCTCGACACTTGCTTTTCTTGCAGAAGTGCCAAGCAATTATTTTTTTATTCAAGCAGTATCGAGATGTGTTCGCTTATACATATGATGATTTAAATACTTATGATACCCACATCATACAACACATGATTCCTATAAAAGAAGTGGTAAAATCTTTCCAGTAGAAGCTACAAAAATTTCATCTGACGTTGGAGCCCCTTATTGAAAAGGAATTGAGAAATTTGTTGGATGCTCAGATCATCTTTAAAGTCATACTTTCCACATGGGTGTCCAACTTGGTCCTAGTAAGAAATAAGTCTAGTGAAATATGCCTATGTGTTGATTTCCGAAATATTAATTGGGCTTATGATAAAGACAACTATCCAGTCCCATCCACGGAGAAGATACTCCAGATAGTATATGGGTCTGAAATGTTCACTACTAGACAAATTTTTAGGTTATAATCAAGTGCTCATAACAGAACCATACAGGTTGAAGACTACGTTTCAGACTAAATGGGGAATGTTTACATCCATAATAATGTTGTTTGGACTAATCAATGCTGGTGAAACTTTTCAAAGAGCGATGGACATCAACTTTCATGGCCTTATAGGTTAGAGCGTTGTTTTCTACTTAGATGATGTCACTATATTTTCTAAGAAAAGGTCAGATCATGTACGCTATCTAAAGCAGATATTCGAGTGGTGTCAAAAGTACGAAATTTCTCTGAATCCCAAGAAGAGTGTCTTTGGTGTGTTCGAAGGGATCCTATTAAGGGACATCATAGCAAAGAGAAATATCGAGATTGAACCCAAGAGGGTCAAGACTATCACATAGACCTTGTTCCTGGTGAATAAGAAAGCATACAATATTTCTTAGGGAAAATCAATTTCCTCAGAAATTCATCTCTGATTACGCACAGATAGTCAAACCCATACATGAGATGATTAAGAAAGATGTAGTATATAGGTGGGACAAATGGGAGAAATATTCTTTTGCTCAGATCAAACAACTATTGCCGATGCACCCACGCTGTTTAGTCCAGATTATGGTAAGGATTTCCTACTCTACGCATTTTCTTTGGATTTATTGATGGTCACTATATTAACTCAGAAGGACAATGAAGGAAATGAGAGGCCTATCCCTTTTATGAGCGCTAGTCTACAGGGACCAGAGTTAAATTACACTACCATTGATAAACAAGCATATGCAGTATATAAGGCATTGAAGTATTTCAAGCCCTAATAATTGAAATCTCACACCACTGTATTCATACCTCACCCAACAATAAGAACATTGCATGTGAAACAAGAGCTGGGTGAGAAGAGGGATAATTGGGTGGCCTGTCTCAAGAATATGATATGGAGTTTAGACCAGTTCATACTATACAGGGTCATGACCTATGTAGACTAGCAACTGAAGAAAAGGACACTTCTCAACAAGATCTATCAGGATGGGAGTAGGAAATTTAAATGTACAATATTGATCACATTCCTTAGTCCATGTCTACAGTTCCCTGGTATGCAGAGTTATGATAGGTTTTGGAACATAGCACCTTGCGCTCGCACTTACCAAGTAAATAGAAAAGGGAAATCTACTTAAAGGCTCTATCATATCAACTTGTTCATGGAGTGATTTTATAGAAGCACCACAATGGAGTTTGGTTAAGGTGCCTTGAGCCACAATATACAGAGAAGGTACTGAAGGATCTACATGATGGAATGACAGGTGGCCACTATGCTAGAAACACCACAATGCACAAAGTTATGAGGGCTAGTTATTATTTTCCAACTCTTTTTAAGGATGCTCACGCTTATGTCCACAAGTGCCAAGCTTGTCAGAAATACGTCGGTCATGATCAAAGGTCATCCACCGCACTACTCCTAGTAGCAGTGGAAGAGCCATTCCAACAATGAGGTCTTGATGTTATCAGAGAGATTCTTCCACACTCACCAAAGAAGCACCGATATATCCTCACAGCTACAGATTATTTCACCTGGTGGTCGGAAGCAATTCCACTCAGACAAGTAAATGACCAGGAAGTCATTCACTTTATACATCAGAACATCATCACTGGGTTTGGTGTTCATATGTCACTTGTCTTTGATAATGAAACTTACTTCTCATCATTAAAAATTTATGAGTTTTCGTTGGAAAACATGATTGCTCTCAAGCATGCATCTTATTATTATCCCCAGGGAAATGGTCTAGCTGAATCCACTAATAAAAATCTTATTCGCATTATTAACAATATAATTTTCTCTGAAAAGAAGAGTTGGCATACTACTTTAACTAATGCACTTTGGGTTGACCGTGTTACCTCCAAACCTTCCTTGAAAACCTTGCCATACTCTTTGGTATATGGTAAAGAAGTTATCTTTCCTTTGAACCTATACCTCCCGACCTTGCAACTCTCTCACGACTCAACATGGTAAACCTTGCTTATTGGTTTGGAGTAGGATAAAAAATTTACTAAAACTCAAGGAAGAGCAACTCAAAGCTAAGGACCAACTTACCATGCATTAGAACTGTATAAAGAGTTGGTTTGATAGAAAATCCGCAGGGTCAAAGAGCTTTAATGTGGGTGACCTAGTTCTGAGATGGGATAAACCGGAGGAAGATAAAGGTAAACACGCAAAGTTTCAACCATTGTGGATTGGACCATTCATAGTTGAAGATAAAATCGACCATAATGCTTTCAAGCTCAAATATCTGGATGGGAGGATTGACCCCCTACCCGCAAATGGCTGAGATCTAAAGCATTATTTCCAGTAGCAACTACGAGATGTACTTCTTGTACATATTGTTTTTTCACATTCTTTTCTTTTGTTTAAGTCAATTGTGTGTCATGTTTTTTATTAAATTATGTCATGTTGTGTCTAATTGTTGGTAATTGTACATAAATAAGACCTATATGTAAAATTGCATGGCCCAAGAACTTTTTAGTGTAATCAAAGAGAAGTGTGACAACTACAATGCTTGGTTTTCTGATTATTCTCCTTCTTTGTTTGGAAAAGTCTTGTAGTTTGAGGTAAGTCCAGATGGAAAATGTGATTCATCGAATAGGAAAACCTTTTAGGGAACCTATTAGATCCGTGATTATGCTAGTGCTTGAACTACACAACTTGGCCCATGTCTACTTGTGTGTTAATGCTTGTCCAATTTAGTGGAGAAGGGATAAAGGAAAAATTTAGAGCGAGCAAACCTAAATAAGAGGTTTTAAAATACTTCTCTGAAGGGGAAACATCCCCTACCCTCAATAATTCAGGATCCCTCTTCCGCCCGTCATAAAAATTATAAATGCCAATGCAAAATTCTACTAAATAAATAAGTAAAGGGTGAAAGAAGAGAAAGGCTTCCTACACAGGGAGGTTAAGCAAGCGACTTCACAAGGGAACTGTCCAGTCTCGTTGGCAGTGAAGCAACGCTTGTGCTCTTGAAGTGTCTCTATCAGGGTATTGTTTAGGCTTGTTGGTAGTGAAGCAACACCAAAGATGAAACTTCATACTCTGAATATCCTAAACTCGCCATGCAGATTAACCTTTCATGAATTGAACTATTTGTGATGTGGTGTACCTTTGTATGAGTTCAATCAAGTAGAGAAAAGAGAAGATGCTATGTATGAAACTGGATAAAAAAAGAGAAATTGGGGCAATAAATACTTCTTGAAGGTCTAATCCTTAATTGAAAGCTAATCCCTAGACAAAGAAGCTGAAGTTCACCTAGTGTGTCACCAAACGTTGTCGTTGCTACAACACCCTCCAAAATTTCACTACATTATAATTTTGGAGCCTACTTCATGGTCGTATAATGTGTTTCCTTTGTCATCAAGTGTCATTTTGTGTTGTTTCATGCATTTTGAGTGTCCTTGAGTGTTCTTAAGTGTCATCGTATAGATTCGACTACCCTTATATGCATTTCATGGTCACAACACCTTTCTTGTTGTAAAACAACACTTTTGGGTTGCATTCACACACACTTCACCATTTGTACTTAGGGAATGTTAATAAAGTGGATTTTTGATGTATACTTATTGTTGATCAAGCTTGTTTAAGTTTTCTCGATGAGTGAGAAAGTGTTGCACATGGTTTTATGTCCATAACTCATCTTGGCCACCCCTCGATCAATCATCCAGACTTAGACAAATTTCGGTTGCAAAACAACCCCATTAAGGCCAAGAGCGCATGAGCACACTCCAAGGCCTTAATGGGTGACCCTTCACTATTCATAAGCGTGTCCTACTCCCTCCCATAAAGTTGGGCGCACTCCAAAAGCACGAAGCTCCTTCCCTATTCCGAACTACGCCCTAAAAAAAGTGACTAAGTATTCCTTGAGTGCACTCCTTCGACTCGAAGAAGTGTACCCTCCTTGAGCACACTAGCACATCCTAAAGACCTAAAGCTTAGCCCTTCAACCTTCCCTGATGTTCCATGCGCCCTCCTTAGTTGGCATGATTGCAATATCGCACCATGAAGGCACAAAGCCTCCACCTTCTGCCTTCAAGAGTGTACCCTACGCCCTTGCTAAGGCATCCTAGGTGCATGAACGCACCCCAAAGGCATCAAGCCTCAACCTTCAGTCTTTGAGAGTGCACCATGTGCCCTCTCTCTCCCTTGAGTGCATAACACACTTGGGAATCCCAAAGCTTTTCCCTTCGTCCTTAGGACTTGCAACATGCACCCTTCCTTGATTTCATTCTTCTCTTAGGCTCATTAGCACATACTGAAGCCTCAAAGCTCCTCCTCCTCCATCCTTCAGCCTTTTAGAGTGCACCCTTGTGCCATCAAGCTCCATTGAACATTTTCAGTGTACCAAAAGGGCACAAATAATAAAATATGGATAAAACATGGTAGAGTAGGATATTTTTAAATTGATAGTTGCCCATCATGAGTGATTGCAGAAACAAGTATTTTAGGGACATCATGGAAAGCACATGCAAGGAAGATTGGGCTAAGATAGTGAACAAAGGAAGCACAAGAAGGACCAAGAACACACCTAAAACTTGATGATCAAAGCACCATGAGGACTCTGAAGTTTGAAGACCCTTTGGAGGGCGGAATCACCATGAGCAAAGATAGTGACAATCATGTCACCTCTGAAGTAAATCTATGTCACTAGTCAATGTCATGTCCCAATCATCCAAGATAGTGACATATCTAGTTGCATCATATGATGATATTAAAGACAAAGATGTATTATTGTAATCATTGTAAAAGAAAAAAAAGTAGAATTCCAAGAGTCATGGAAGTCCAAAGGACGTGTAATACCAAAAGTCATATGTAATCCCAAAAGTCATTTGGAACTTCAAAGGTTGTAGAAGGCCAAAGGTCACTAAAAGTTATAAATTCAAGAGTCACGAGGATATGAAAGGTCACTCCTCAAGTTATAAATAGATCTTCATTTCTCATGTAAAGGAGTTTTAGCATTGGTTCTCCCATAAGGCATAAGAGAGATAAGTTAGTACTTTTGGGGAGCAAGTAGTGGATTCTCCCATAGTGTAATATTTTTAGATTAAGAAATGTCCTCATGATGACAAAGAATTCATTGAAATCCTCTACGATATTCATTGACCATGGCAAGGGAAATAAAAAACCCATAAAAATTACAAACTAGAAAAAACAATTGAGAGTAAGGTCCACAAGTCTTAGCTCAAAGGAGTGCAAAGGTGGGATGGGAAATCCTAGACCAACTTAACCCATTCACAAAGTACCCATAATTTTCAAATTGGAAAAGATCAACATACTTGTGTTATGAGAAACACACATTATAAATCCTTTTCACGTTTTTTTCTTTAGAAATGACACATCCTCCCTCCAGCTAAGGTTTGACGACGTTGCAAAACTAAAACCACCAAAACCTAGGTGCAAATATCCCCCACTAAGACCACCTCCATGACTAGGGAGAATAATGAGGCCCACACTAAAATTTCCACTGAAACTATCAATATGACCACCGTTGGAGTTTGACAAAATTCCAACATAAATACCATCACTAGAACCACTATAGAAACCATTTTCAAGCCATAACAAACCTAAATCCATAAAGCCTACTAAATATCCTTGTAGAAGTCTCCAAATATCCATAATTCCACATTGGAATTTCCATAAACATAACCAGGAAATGCAATTGAAATAGAAAAATAAATCTCCACCCTTTATCCTTCCCAAGGCATGACCTAGCCATATTCATTAATTGATTTATAATAAGGCTATATTCTATTAGGGGCTACTTGTTGATTAATCTAGGGGATTGAACTAAAGCCTAGTTGCCCATTTTTTGACAATATTCCTAGGATCAAATCAATGGTGAACATTGATCAATGACCAAACTCCAAATTCAGATCTCATTTGATATGATTTTATTTTTTATAATATTCCTAGGATCAAATCAATGGCGAACATTGCTTAATTATCAACCTCCAAATTTAGATCTCATTTGATATGCAAGAAGGAAATTTTCCAAATGAAGACAAATCACTTTTAATTTTGAAAAGTGGGATTTTTAGTTTATTCCCCACTAGATTTGAATGATATATCATCGCTCTAATGAAAAACATTGAATATCCAAATATAAATAGGGATATAATGTTTTCCAACTTAGTGATGGATATGCCACACTAGAAGGAGTATGACTCTATCAAGTTATTTAAGACCTTTCATAGCCCCTAAGTATAATGAGTTATCTTATTTCTTCCAGGATCATGAAGTGTCCCACCCACATTGATCGACCTTGATTCTTAGAGAGATTGATGCAATTATGATTGTCATAATACATAATGAGCTCCAACATATGATTGACCAACTTTGTAATCAATTTTTTAAACCAAATCAGCTCACAACATGCCAATGGTAGTACCTTATATTTTGCTTCGACTAAAACGAGTGTAACTTCCACCTACTTCTTACTGAACTAGGAAATCATACTCGGTCCAAAGTCAAAGTAGTAACCAAAATTACTCTTATTTTTTCTTACATATCTTGCCCAACTAAAACCTACATATCCATGTAACAAAAAAACGCCATCTCTTACATACCTCATACCATAATGATTTGTGTAACACCATTTTAAATCCCAAAGTTTTGAAATTGTAATAAGGCTTATAATGCTAGAATGGCCAACATGGACATCTTGAAAAACTTTAATTGATGTAATATGCATTTATTTAATATATTTCTAAAGCTGAAGAAGAGAGTATCCAACATGGATCTTGAGTCCTAAGAGGGAAGTTGTAAGGGTGATTGGGAAGTTTCTTATCTTTACGGAATTGAATGTCTATATTTTTGATGTGGTATTTGAACCACCTATTTGACAACAATTATGAGAAGGAATAGGAGTGGTAGTAAATTTCTCCCAAGACATGGCCTACATATCCATTCTAGAGAATTCAGATTAATCACATAGCCCAAGGGAGGTGACTGAAACTCTCATGCTGAGCAAGGTTTGTGCGGTTGGAGAGAGATAGTGTGAGTGTGTGAGTAGAGAGCAATAAGGGAAAGATGTGAACATTGGAATGTGATCATGTCTATGTGAGCTTGAGTAACCGGTGGAGTGAATCAAAACCACACATGGATTCTAAGGTTGTGTTTCTAAGCAGAATGTGAGTGAAAGATCCTTCTGAATCACAACAACTTATGTGGAGTTGTGGGCCACCTGATTTGTGAGGGAAGTTAGTATTGAAACCTTCAGCTTGAGCTAGAGGGCCATTTAAATTATTAAGAAAGATTGTTGAAATTTTGCACAAAAAGTATCTTTTTGAAGCTATGCACAAAATATCTAAGAAAGGGAAGTACGAAAGGGCTACTACTTGAGTAAAGGGATCCCTTTATGCCATGCAGGGCCAACATGGTCTAATAATGAAACATAATAGACCTAGTTCAGTGTCTGGAAGGAAAAATATTGAATCCATATGTATGAGGGGGAGTAGCCTTCATGTTCTCTACTCTATTTGAATCCTTGGTATTATCTAAGTGAGGCTTCTCCTCCAGGCATTAGATCTAGCTTGGGGGCTATCAACTTCAAGAAAATGTAATGCCCCACCCCAAATTTACCCAAATTCACAAGCTCGCCAGGGTAAACATGAGACGAGTGTCACTATGACATGACTCAACCTCCAAGTTCTAGTTATGGAAGTGGGACATACAAGCTGACAACTTAGAGATATCCCTCAAGGACTACAGACCACTCAGGAGCCTGCAAACTACCCCAGGTGATAAAACCCTAAGCTGGAGTACTTTTCACAAGAAAAACTCCACAACCACACACAACACAACATTAGTGCGGTTATGAGGTCCCAACCACATGCATAGCCCTTCTTCCATGCGATTATGACCCAAAAATTCCAGTTTTGTGCCAACGGTTCTGAGATTTGGGCCACTTTTCTAGGTTAGCTTCCAGACCATTGCCCAGAATTACCTGTAACTTTTCAAAAACATAAACAAGATGCTAATAATTCTAACCATTCAGAACTCAAGCAAGAACTTGACCTAGACATGCCTAATCCATGATAGACATTTCGTCAAACATATGGTAAATGTGTGAGCTATAGGTTATGAATGCATATCTGACCATAAACTTATGAATTTCATCTGAGAATCACAAAGAAGTCTCTAAGCCCTTTCTTGCTAGCTGCAATAACACTTTTTAGCCCATGCATTCATAAACCATTCAATGACTTATCAAAACATGTCAAAAGCCATAGATTATATACATAATATAACTAGCATATACCAACATAAAAACAAATTGGAAACCATGGAAATTCAGGCATAAAATCACCAATGTAATTACTACAAATTATCATGGATCACAATAGGAAAATATCTCATATTAACATGTGAAAATGTCAACCAAGTCAGGGACTTCCACGTACCACTTGGGCATATATTAGGTTGAACCAAATCTCTCTTTTAGCCAATCAACCCCGTGCCATATTCCAAGCATGAATGTGGGATCTCATGGGTTAAAAAAAAAAAAAAAACCAAGGATTCTAGAGGCCAAACCACCTCAACCCTCAACCGCAATTGTCTTGCCTATATGGTACATAAATCACTAACATAAACAAGATCGGTCTCTACCCAAGCTGTCTAAGGCTCCAAGAACTAGTAACTCAACCCACAACCTTCCAGGGCTCTAAAGCATTTGTTCCAACCCATGGCTCCAGGGACTAGTAACTCAACCCACAAGGCTCTAGAGTGTTTGTTGCAACTTGCAGGCTCCAGAAACTAGTAACTCAACCCAAACTATTCCAGGGCTTCTGGAGCGTTTGTTCCAACCCACAACCATAGGGAACCTGAGCACCAAACATAAAATCAATTGGGAAACCCACAACATCATGGCTATCTAGGAAATGGAAAGGAAAGGATAAAACAATGTCAATCCAAACAAATCTCCATGCCAATGACAACACATAACCAAGGAATCACATGCAAATATCATGCATCTAGAAATCAACAAGGAAATTACACGTGCAACCTATTACCTGCAAAGTATCCCTGCTATAGTTTCTGATCCAACTTTCTCCTTGTGCTCCCTTGCTTTCCTTTGATTTATTTCTCCAATCCAAGTGAATTCCAAAGTGCTCCAAGTGTTAGTGTCAGTGTCTTCACACTGCCATCAGTGATCAAAATTTACTCTTGCATTTCATACTAGGAGTCCCATTCTGATGAGTTGCATTCCATTAGGTCATGGATCTACTGATGGTAGGGTTCATTTCAGTTTTTTACCTCATGACATATATCTGTTGACCTCCTTTCATACTTTAGTCAACGATTCATGCTTATTTTCAGTTCATTTCATCAATTAGGTCTTAGGTCTTAGGGTTTCAGTCTCATTAAGTATTAGGGTTTTACCATGGTCAAATTTCAGTGACTATTGATTAATAATGGTCAGCAGACACATGAGGATGATGATAATGATAAGAAAAGTACTAATTTCTTAATTTGTAAGCCTAATAAAGTTCTCACCTCAAAACTAGTTTTGAGGTGAAAATAGAGCATTTGTATTTTATTGTTGAATTTCATGTAATTTTATTGATTTCATATGTAATAAATGGTTCCATGCTGTTCCTGGTCACCTGGTGATATCGCCAAGTACTTGCCACTGCAAAAAGTCAAAGAAATTGAGCATCAGTTCACCTATCCAAACAAAAGATCAAGCATCCAAAAAATAGAGTATTTGAAAAAAGCACATAGACATTACAAAAGTGGGTTTTCACCATCAAATGTTAAAAAGTGAAAGTCATATAAAGTTGTTATCGGGAAAACTAGTGTCCATTCAAAGCTGCTAGTCCCACTAAGACGGGTAGCTATCTTAGAAACAAACAGATTAAAGTTACTTGTGTTTTCCTTTATGAGAGATAGATGAGAGAGAAGCAGAGAGCACCAACCTCAGTCTTTCGCTAGTCTCCTTGCTTGTTTCCTCTTTCCTTTGATAGAGCTTTCGCCACTCCTTTCTCGCTTGTCCCGCTTCAAAGAACACCTGTAGAGTCAAGGTAGCAAAATACCATCAAAGCATAGAGATCTATAACCATAAATAATGTAGGATCAGATGTACATTAACCATATAAATGCATACACAAACAAGATTTAGAGATATACAAGAATATGGAGGAAAACTCCAATAGCTTTATTGATAGAAGTAGTAGAAGAGAGGATTAGAACTAGGCTATCTGATCCAGCATCATCCTCCCAGCATGAAAGCCCTCTTCACCTCATACAAAGCAAGATCACCCAGCAATGTCTTCAAAGAGAAACCAACAACACTTCCTTGCAAATTACAAAATTCCAGCCTCTAGATCTCTTGGATGAGGGATCCATATATAGATGTTTTCAGGAGAGTGAGTCAGCTTCTGGGATTTTGATTAGTGTCATTTCGCTGATAGTTCTTGGTTCCACTTGGATATTTCATTGATCTCTTACTCATCCTTGGGCGAATTCAGAGATGCAAGTGTCCTAGAGAAGTTTCTGGAAGATTCCATGATCATCCACTTAGCAAACTGTCTCTGCCGTTTGTCTACTCTCACCCATCACACCCTACAGAAGGGCTTTTCAGTATGCATCACACCCCCCGTGTGTAATAGGTGAGATGCATCACACCCTGACCATGGAGCAGGTGAGATGGTCCAGTTTTGACCAGTTCTGAGTAGTTTTTTAGGGAGAACTTCTGGGAAATGATGTAATCAGTTGACCCTGATCCTTTAGGGTATGAAACAACACTTTTAGGGGTTTAGAAACCCTTGGTTTATGGATATATGTGATTGGGGTTGTAGTGTCCAAATATGTCTATAACAAAAACCATATCTCTTTGGATCATTTCATTATGCTAATGTTGAGATTCAAATGCTAAAGGAGATCCAAAAACGTGATTTCTAAGTGTCATTGAGAAAAGGTGTGCAATTGCCATGTTTTTGGAGAAAATGAGACCGACGCTCCGCACCAGAGGCCGGCGCTACGCACCTGACCGACGCTACGCACCTGACCGACGCTACGCACCTGACCGACGCTACGCACCTGGCAGATTTCCTCAGTGCAAAACTGAACGGGCGCTGCGCACCTGGGTGAGGCACTGCGCACCTGGCAGCAAAGCCCCAAATCATTTCAAATCACTCCAAATTGCTAAATTCATCCAAGTTTACCTCTTTGCAAGTAAGTACCTCAATGTTTCTTGTTGAAAAAGGGTTTTTATAGCAAGTCTTAGTGATTCTCTCACTCATAAAGTCAAACCCTAGTGTTTTCACCAAACTGTCTCATAAAATTTAAAAGCTCACTCATTTATTGCTTTCCTATCTCATCCATTTGCTATTGTTCCCTAAGCCCCATCCCCTCATATAAATTTCCTAAACACCATTCCCTCATATATTTTCCCCAAATCCTATACATTCTCCCCAAAACCCTACATACCTAAATCCTACATACATCCCTAAACCCTACACCATCCCTAAAGCCTACTCACTCCCTAAATCCCATTCACACTCCCATTCACTCTCACTTACTCATTCATAAAATCTCTTCATACTCATCTTTCATTCATCCAATCTATCTCTTCATCCACCACAAGTGATCATAGCAATAAAAACAATGGAAAGAGACAACGAATATGAGCTTGAAGAAGATACCCTTAGTGACAGTTCCAGGGAGAGAAACATACAACACAGGAAGCCTCATAAAGGAGGAAGGGTTATCAGAGAGGAGTCCACTAGTTTGAGGGAGTTGTAAGCCTGCCCACTTGCCATCTCTTGCTTTAAACACCAGTCAAGTTTTGTTTTTTGTGAAATGGTAGAAAGGGTTAAATTTCATCATGAGTTAGCAAGGTTGTTTGTGACACATTTGGACAATAATGAAGTATCCCTTGCTGGAGTTACATTCACCTTATCAACAAATATCATTTCAGAGGCTACAGGTATTCTAGATGTGGGTGAAAAGTGCAACAAAGGTCAGGATATTGATAGGGAGTACTATGAATCTTACATCAAGGCTAGATACAAAGACAAACTCAAGAGAGTATTACCCTTCAAGTTCTTGGAAGATAGGTTTGCTCCTTTGATGAAGATCATTATCAAGTACTTCA
This sequence comes from Pinus tabuliformis, assembly GCA_031772625.1. Lineage (NCBI taxonomy): Eukaryota > Viridiplantae > Streptophyta > Pinopsida > Pinales > Pinaceae > Pinus > Pinus tabuliformis. Next base: position 928,969,070 of record CM062812.1, on the reverse strand, counting down.
CTTGTGAAGGTAGGTTCTCCCGATTTTATTCCTACCACATTAGACTGCTGATGCACTTCACTAGAGTAAGGATGATGAATATCCCTTACTTCATGTTCAGAAACATTGAGAAGATGGCACTTATTGTAAAGAAGAAACCATATCCCCAACAGTTAAATAGCATCTTCCACTACTCTTTGATTAAAATCATTGTTCTACATCGGCTAAACCTTCTTAACATGCCATGGGAAACTTTCACTTCTCATGAAATGTTCAAAGGCCCTCAAATCTTTTCATCAGTGCCTCATGAAGAAGGTAGACCTTCAAGACATGAAAAGGTCAAAGAGACTGAAATTGTTGGAGTGCCAGTGTTTGTGACATATGAGAGGGGCACTAGGAGACTTTTTGCAGCTGCTAGGCGAGTATTATCTCCACAAGGTGTGGAAGGGGTCTCGCCTTCATGATCAGGCTACAGGAAAATGCTATCTCCACAAGGAGTGGAAGGGGCTTTGCCTTCTTCTTCAGCTAAACAGGTACAGGTTGAGCAGCAAAGCAATGGAAAAGGTAAAGGCAAGAAAAATATGCATAAGAAGGATCTTAGTGATGAGCAAGAAAGAGATTTTGACCTTGTTGATCATGAGGAGACACAAGGAGTTGATGTCATTGACCTGGAAACTCAAGATCCAAAAACTGCCAAAGACATGATCATTAAAGAACAAGAGGTTGAGATACAGTTCTTATCAGATAACTTGGAGAGGGCTAAGTGGGTCATCAAATGTCTAGAGAAAGAAAACAAACAATTGAGTGACAAGAAAGTCCTCATGGAGTTGCAAATGATCAAGGAAAACATGCAAAAGGCCAAGGAGGCCAAGGTCAAGTTGACTTCAATTGAACAAGAGATCGAGAATGACCGGGAAAATTGGATTGAGAGGGTTAATATACACCTTGACGGGTTGATTGAGAAGGCCAACAGAGACAAGAATATGCTTTTCCACATGGCCTACCACTACATGACTCGCAACAAGATCTGCAATATAAGAATGAGGAAGCTTAAGGCTAGGTTGAGGAAGGTCTTAAGGAGCAAAAAGGAGCAAGACAAGTTGAAAATATTGCCTGAAGCCTCACTAGCCCATCAAAGCAACTAATGGTGGTGCCTTGTGCCAAATCGAGGCAAGTTTTGATAAATTTTTGCCATTTTCAAATTTTGAAATTTTGAATGCAGAAAATTGCCCTAGGTGCACAATGCCACCGGCGCTGTGCTTTTCACTGGAGGACTTTTTGAAGAAATGGGAAATGACCTCCAAATTCAAAAATTCAAGATGTTACAAAAAATAGATGGGAATACCTTTCCAATGAGCTATCTTGGGCTCAATTTGGCCAAGGGGAAGGCCTCCAAAACCAGGTCTGAACCGGCGTTATGCACCCAGCCAGTGGCGCTGCGCATAGAGCCAGTTTGCCAAAAAATCCAAATTTCGCCTAGTTTTTTTGCAAGTTAACTTTTTCTCTCTTCATGGATGAATTTATGGTTGTAATTAATGATATGGTATGTAAATGTAATTGTGAAATGATCTTAGGGGGTAGATTCATCAGTTTGAGTCGGTTTGGTGGTTAATGAATCAGTTTCCATGCTTATAGAGGCAAGCTGTTCCATTGCCTATATTCTTGTTCCTTGTTTGGAAATGCTTGTAACAATTCCTTATCTCTTGGATTCGACCCCTGATGGCTAGCATAGGTGGTTTGATGTCTATATTATGTATTTTTTCAGTCATTAGCAAAGGTTGGACTCTCTTGGATGCTCTGAGCTACATTGTACACTTTTATCAGCAGTTTGGTAAGGAAATAAACTAGGTTTTGCAGCTATTTTTATGGGATACTTGTGGTAAAGTGTTTTTGCATAGTTTCTTCTTATGTTATTAGTTTTTCTCATGTGTTATGTGTGCCACAATCTAATTCATTCTTCTAGCTAAATGATATCAAGATAAATAGGTAGAATACATTGGCTACAGTGCTCTGCCTTGGGAAACCATTTAGTTTTGATGTTTTCTACTATTTGAGAAGGACACATGATCTTTGCATGCCCTCCTTAGCTCCTCACTAGTCTTAGACCTACCATCTCAGTCAATTCCAAGTGCCAAAACACCTACCTACCTCTCCCCATAGAACACCCTGCATTCTTGACGTGATTTCCTGGACCCAAAACTGCCTGCTCCATTTGATCCAACAAAAACCCAAACAAAATCAATCAAAAACCCTAGAGATACTATACCTAGCCTAAAATCCAAATTTGATCCAGTCATCTCAACTGAGATTGACAAGGAGAGAGCCCTCTCCCGACCTGGTAGGGCTAGTTACCAAGTTAAGCTTGGTTTGTGGTTATCCTAGGATTACCTCCCTTCAGCCCGAGGTTAATCTAGGCTCTAACACCAAGAATTCTCTAAGTGCGCATGAGTATGAGAGAGCAAAGCTAGAACTAACAAAAGATGTGAACTAATTCTCTGATGCCATTTTATCATTGATGTCTCCTTTTTTCTTCATTTTCCTTCATTTTTCTTCTAATTTTCCTTGCATGCAAATTTGTGTTTCTTCACCTTCCTTTTCTCCTATTTTTCTTTATTTTCATAATTAAATTCCAATTATTGCCTCTTTTCCTTTCCCAATTTCCATAACCATTTTTAATCACAAGTGATGCCCACTAAAGTTTTTTGCCCAACATTCAGCTTGGAATACGTGTCCCATGACATTGGTCTTATTTTATGTCTTAGAATATGTGTCCCATGACCTTGGTCTTATTTTCTGTCTTGGAATACATGTCCCATGACCTTGGTTTTATTTTATTTACATAAAATAAACCAGGGGCTGTTATGGATCCCTCCCCCTTGGGGAAACACCATCCTCGATGTTCAATGCCAATTATAACTAGCAAAAGACATGTTACCCAGGGAGATTTATAACCCAGCTCAATGCAACATTTACAACATACCAACTACTGAAAAATGGACACCATACTGCTTACTGGAGCTTTATAACACAACTCGATGCAATATTTACAACATACAACTTATTGGAGCTTTATAACACAGATAACTGTAGTATCTACAATACACATATGCATATATAAATATAAACCAAAACATATAAATCAAATACATCTACTCAACCAGTAAATAAGGAAGGATACAAAGCCCGCTTCTGATCAGCCATATCCCATGTAGCTTCATCGGGCCCAAAGTGATTCCACTGCACTTTAACTTCCTCTATTTCTTGGTTCCGGAGCATGAGTTATTTTTGCTGCAAATTGCACTGAGGTTCTAACTATAATTCTCCCTCTGGTTCCACCTGCAATATAGACCAATCAATCACATGATCAACATCCTGCACATATATCTTAAGCAATGAAACATGGAAAACATCATGGAATTTCACTATTGGTGACAATGCAAGTCCGTAGGCCACTGGTCCAATCCTCTCAAGTATCTCAAAAGGCCCAAAATACCAAGGTGCCAACTTGGAACATGATCGAATCCTTAAGTAGATCATCTTGGGCTTGATGCACAAATACACATGCTCTCCAACCCGAAACTCCTTGAATTCTCTATGTTGATCTGCATAAGTCTTCTGCCTAACCCGTGTTGCCCTTAAATTCCTCTTGATAACCTAAATCTCTTGTTCCATCTAAACCAACATATCTGATCCAATAAACAGCCCATTCATTGGATCACTTCAACTGATAGGAGTATTGTAACTCCACCCATAGAGAGCCTCAAATGGACTCATCCTCAAGGATTCTTGATATCCATTATTATATGTAAATTGTACCAGCGGAAGATACTCCTCCCACTTCCTCTGTTGATGCATGACTTACATCCTCGACATATCCTCAAGAATCCTATTAACCCTCTTTATCTGTCCATCTGTTTGCAGATGATAACATGCCCTGAAGCTAACTCTCTCCCCAAGCCATAAAACAACTCCTTCCAAAACATGGAAGTGAACTTGGCATCTCTGTTTGATATTATCTTCTTGGGAACACCAGGTAACCTCACTATCTCCCTGATGAAGATCTGAGATATCTCACTAGCTGAATTAGTAGACTTCATTGCGATGAAGTGAGCTACCTTATGATGAGCACCAGTATTGCAACAAGAATGCTATAACTCCTAGGGCTACCAACTTTACTTCATCAACCTAAGGTTCGTACAAACTTGGAGGTGACAGTGCTGTACACACAAATAGATGTAATGGGTCCACTCTTTGTCATTGCTGAGCTGGGGTGATAGACCACTAGGGTTTCTCAAACTAGCCTTCTATTGATTTAGAAGAAGTTTGATTACCAATTAAGAAACAAGAACTTTACCCTAATTTAGAGGATTGAAATGCTACTTACTGCAGTAGTGAAAGACTGAAATAGATGCCTAAAACACATAAATCATCTAGCTATTTTTTAATGTACCTTGATTTCAAAAGGATTCTAATTTAACACATGTGAAATCTTAACTACCCTAAGCATGGAATATGATCTGAACAAGCACTTACTTGCTGTGCACATGAATAAACATAACAACCTTTTTCTTTTTATCTTTCTGTAAAAACATGAATGCTACTCCTTCTTGGTAGCATGAAAGGTGAGACATGTGTGGAGGGAGATGAGTGTAATAGGTCAGATGGCTTGGGAGGAAAGAAAGGGTCTTCTCCTAGCTTTCGTGATGCTTTTTTCAAAAATTGGGCTCAAAACATGCCACTACAGGTTTTCCTACAGGATGTCCTAATTCACCTACAAGATCCCCTATTTTCCTACAAGAACAGGCCGAAAGCATAAGGAGTGATTTGGAAAGTGGTATGGAGCTTAGGGAAGGTGAGGAATGGAGGAAATAAGGCAAGGGAGTGGCTGGAACTCACTCAGATCTCAAACAAGAGCTTTATGATGGTTGGATTTGCTATATAAGCATGGCCAGTTGTCTTTGCAAAACGATACTTCAAATTGAGAACTTAGTGGCCCTTGGCTATCATGGGCGGATATGGTTTGGCTGAGGCTGATGACATAAGGTCTTCTTGCAATGTAGAAACTTCTACAACATATACATAATTGGTGACATTTATCCATAAATCATCTCAAAACAAGAAGGGTTTACAAAAATATGAGAAAACATAATTTGCATCATTTATTTTCCAAGTTCATGCATGGGAATGCTTGAAACCTATTATGAAAGAAACATGAAATCTAATACAAAACTTAAGATATCAGAAATGACAACTGCAACCTATCTTCTAAAACTGAAATAGGATGGCCTAATTAGTAGAAGAACCCTAAATTTCATAAGAAACCAGAATTCTATCTTTTTGGGTTGAATGGGAGTTGTTCCTCAAGCCATGGTCCTTGAAGGTAGGAATGAGGTAAGAGCCACTTGTTATCAGCCTTTTTTGAATATTTTCTTATCTCTATAATGCTACTATTAAATATATGCACAAATGGAAGAAAACTAATCAAATCTACCACTACTTTGCAATTTAACAACACCAAAATCAATTTAACAACTAATCTATGAGATACGAAGCCTACAAGTACAGTGAGAGGAACCTCTGCCGCTAGGGTTGGGCCCTAACCCAAGAGCTTCAGCCCTCTGAGTCAACTCAGTGCTGGATCAAGGGAATGTTGCTCATTTTCATTAACATATCAAAAAATACATAATAGTGTTTGGTCACAGTCCTTCACTCAAAAAATGCTTAGCTATCTTGCGTAAAAAATCCGAATCATAATGAGGCTCTAGGCCTCTTTATTTATACAATTGAAGTTGCCAACAACTTCCTTAAATTTAGGGAGGCTTGGCTCCCAATCTTGAGATTAATTGGTTCTTAAATATCATTAGCTTGGCTGCTAATGATCCTCATGACTCGACTGCTTGCAACTCCAAGCTGGTGTGATTTGATTGAGGGATCTCCGAGTGAGTCAGGATATAATGAGGGAGATCCATCTCCTATAATCTCTCCTTCTTGTCTCATTCGAGTTCCTGCACCCTAATTAGCCATAATTTTCTCCCAAAAACTTGCAATCAATGCACATTAGACCACTAGACATGACATTTTACATTTACTCATCTCATTAAGCAAAATATAATTAAAACAAGAATTATGAGAAGAGTTGATTTTAGTAAGCTTGGAGGTGTATTAAGGTCCATATATTTTACCCAATGATGAGCCTCATCATCACCCCCTATTGAAAGTGTTTCTCATCCTCTGAGAAACTCAATCTATGTCCATGTCCTTCATTGCTTTGGTGGCTTCCCTGACATCCCATGCTTCTATTGTAGCCTCTTCCTCTTGTGAATAAAACCTTGCATTCTTCTCTATCTCCTCCCACTGCTTTCTTTCTTCTTATTCTTTTCTTCCTTCCAACATTCCTAAAATCAATGGTGGAATGAGCCTTAAGCCAATCCAATTGACTTTGAGTCTTTGTAATGCCTGCTTATACATTGGGGTTCTATTTAGTGCCTCCCTCATTCTGTTAGGAGAATGATATTCTCTGATTTTTAGGCTGTAAGGTAAGGTGTTCCACCTTGTTTGGCAAGCTTGTTGGTTGTCATCTCCTAGAAATCTTAGCATGTCTTCAAAGCGTGTGACTGCTTGTTCTTGTACAACAAGGTACCTTGGTGCAAGCTTGGGATCATTTGCAATGAGGTTGTGAGTGCTGATGATAGCCATTGGGTTAGACTGTTCTGCTCTGATCATAAGGGGTTCTACCTCTTCTTTTTCCAATACCTTTTTCATCTCTGTAGCTCTTGCCTCCTCATGATTCATCCAAGATGCCAAGGCCATTAATTGCAAGTCCCCTAGCTTTGGATTTGGGTCCCACACATTTAAATCTGTCAAGGCTAAATTGTGTAGGTAGAACTCAGATATCTTTGCTCTATTCTCCAAGGTGCTTTTATCACAGAAGTAAATGAATTTTTTGTAGCCTTGGAAAGGCATAGTTCCTCTTTATGCTAGGGTATTTATCTGGAATTGTAGCCATTGTCCCTTGAGATATAAGGCATATGACTTTGCTGGCATCCTGCACTGGATTACATCCATGGATAAACTGGCCATATTTTTCAATTGGCTTTCCCTTTCTTGTAGCTGCTTCCTTATCCATGTGTTCTTAGCCTCTAACTGAGATTTCATTAGTGCTTCTCTATCTCTTATGCTGCTCAGTTCTCTGCCCATCTCATGCAATTTCTCCTCCATGTTGCCTACATCCTCTACCCTTTTGGATTTAGCAATTTGAATCCACTTATGTGTCCTTACCATCTCTTTTTCAAGTTCAAATAATAGAGGAATGGCAAAATTATGTGGTATCACCCTACCTCCTTTAATGAACCTCTAGGAGGAGCTGAGGTTTGGCTGTGTGCTAGGTTCCTTCAGTTCTTGACCCTCTTCCTTCGTTTCTTGTTGAGTAATTCCTTCTTGGTCTCTTTTCTGTGTTTCCTATAGGTTTGTCAAAGTTTCCTATAGGATTATCTCTGCTTCCTGCAGGTTTGACTATGTCTCATGTAGGAGACCTTTTCCTTTTCATGAGGTTGACCTTGTGACAGGCCTCCAAACATAGGTGATTGGAGACTTGGGAGAAGTTGTTTTGATGTTCCTTCTCCTTCATTTTTCTTTAGAGGCACTGTCTTCTCTTGCTGTTTTGGTGAGTCCTCTATGACAATTGGAGTTTTGGTAGGGTTTGAGGTCTCCCTTGTCTAATCCTGGTGCTCTTTCTTGTTCTGAAGTAAAGTGGGGTTTGTCTTTGTCTCTTCCCCCTTGATTTGACAAGTGTACTTAAGGCAGCTAGAGCAGTTGTTGCCTCCTTTTCTGTAGGCTCTGGAGACACCCTTGGTGATTCTTCTTCTTCTTTACCTTGAGTTGCAGACTTCTATTCATCCTTTTGTCCTTCCTCCTCTTTTCCATTTTCTTTTTCATCCTCTTCTTTGTCTCCTCCTTCCTCTTCTTTTTCTTCCTCTATTTCTTCACTTTGCTCATCTGTTTCTTCTTTTGTTTCCTCCTCTATTTCTCCTTCATTCTCCTCCTCTGTCTCTTCTTCATTTTCATCCTCTGTTTCCTCTTCCCCCTCACTAGCAGTAGGGCTTCTGTCATACTCAATAGCTTGAATTGTCCCTTATGCTTGCATGTTTGCAAAGGTTGTCTATGCAATAAGGAATCTTAAGTTTTGTAGAGAATCTTCAAGGATGAGTTTTATCAACCCATGATGGGCTAATTGCTAATGTTTTCCCTCTTGCACCTTGATTCTCATGTCTATCATGGATTGTATAAGAAAACAGGGTATAATAATTATGTTATGAGGAGGTGTGTTCTCTCCAAATCTCAGTTCTTGGAGGAGTCTAAAATGGTATCCATATGCTACATTTTATCTCCCCTCACATGAAATATATTTCATGATATGGTAACTCATTTCATTCCGAGGGTATGGAATGCTCTCCCTTCTAACCCCATTTTTGTCTTCAATTTTCTCTTCTCCTTCCAAAAAGAAACTTTTCTTTGGAAGGGTGCTGTTAGTCTTGTCCTCTTTTCTCCATTGTAACCCTAGGGGGAGTGTAGTTATTCTGCTTATAACCTCAGGGGTAATTGCTACTGATAAACCCTTCACTACAACAGTGGCACTGGCTCTAGTGAGGGGTATGAGTGAGAGGGAAAATTCTCTGGCCACATCATCATCGTATCCTCTCATCCTCTCAAAGAACCCCATCCATTGATGCCTTGTAAAAATTTCCACCACAGGAGGATGTTGGTGGATTCTTGCTATGTTGGTGGGTTCTCTCTTATTGAAACCTCCTGTCATATTTTCCTGGTAATTCTTGAGGTTTGTGTGGATACAGTTCAAGACTTCTGGTAGGTGAGGAAGTTTTGGAATTTAACTTTTAGTGACATGTAATACAATCTTTCTATCTTGAGATGCACTGCAAATTCCTAACCGAATTGAGGATTTATTCTTTTTAAATGGAAAATATGGAAGGTATGGCACCTACCTCACTTTGCTATGTTCTAGTGATGATAACCCTTGATTTGATTGCCCTTAGTGTCCACTGATAGCTCTGTAGGCTAATCTCTCTATATCCTGTAGGTTTTCTGCATGCTGTATATGCTGATTGTTTTCTGTAGGTGCTACTTCCGGAATGCCGAGAGTAAACTCTTCATTTGATGAATCCTCGAAGTTGCCTTTGCTTTCTTTGTATGGGACTCTATGTTTTATTTCCATTTATGGATGATCATGTGGGGTGGTGTGCTGGTTGGCTGAGTACGAGCACCTTCTTTTGGACCGTTGGTCCCACTATCAGTCCATCAATTCAGCTTACCTTGTAATCATCTCCCACTCTTATCCTCTATAACTTAATGATTTTTGGATTCATTTACTTTTTCCTTTGATTTGACCCGTGACACGTGTGGTAGTGGTCTAACCATTTTCTTCTTGTTATCTGACCGAGGGTGGCCAAGTTAACTGGCCACCTTCATTTATAAAATCAACTTTCTCATTATTCCTACAATTTTGATCATATTGTACTTATGAGAGAGCATTAGTAAGATGACATACCTATGGGTCCTTTGCTTCATTGATGATGCATGCTAGAGAGTGGTGCCACTTTGCTGTTCAATCTGCATATTTTCACTGTGTATTTCCTCTTTTGATGCTTTGTTTCTTTTTGATGTTGTGCGGGTGCTGGACCTTGTTGCTGGTGATCTTCCTACTGCTGCTAAGTTCCAGAGGATCTTCTTCATCCTTGTAGTCCCGGTGTTGAAGATGGATGCAGTCTATGTGGTTTCTTTCGTGGGATAGGCTGCTACAGGATTTCCTACATGATGTCTACATGATGTCCCGTCGTTGCCTCTCCCTTAAAATTTCACATTTTTCTCAGCTCTGAAGTAGAAGGGGTGTTGAAATGAGTGGATAAGGGGGTTATAGAATGGTAGGTGAGGGATGCTGCTTTTGGGTATGCCTCCTCTTTCCTTCTTTCTCTCTCTTTTGTTCTTCTCCTCTCTTTTTTTTTGTAATTTTCTGAACTGATTTCTTTGATGGATATAGGGGCAACATGGTGAAAGGTATTGGCTATGGTGTGGTGAAGTAAATGGTTTTTTTCCATTCAGACACAAGCTTGTGTCATCACCTTACTATTGGACTGCTCTTTTTGTGGTTTTCAATATCTCCTGTCATTTCTACAGGAAACTCCTGTAGGATTACAGGGAATCCTGTAGAAAACACAGAACTTGTTTGAAATGATCTGGAATGGTGTATGGATGGAAGACTAAGGGTGTAATGGTGGATATGAGATGGGTGAATTAAAAAATGGTTTTTATAGGTCCTTCTATCTTCCTTATGATGTGCTTATCCTCCTCTTGCAAACATGAAAAACATAATTGTCATATTTTCTATCCTTTTTTTTTAAACAACTAGTCTGCCCCCAAGGAGCTTTTCATCCTAGTTGTCTGCCCTCGGTGCCTCAAAAGAGGTTTTGACCCAAAGATATTTTTATTTTTCTTCTTAAAAAAAACACTCTTGGGCCACCTAAAGAGGTTTTCAACCCAACAATGGGACTCAGGTGCCTCATGGAGGTTTTCACTCGAGTCTTTTTATTTATTTATTTATTTTCTCTCTTTTTGTTTTTGTTTTTTTGTTTTTCTTTTTCTTCAGGGACTTTGTGGGGTGGAAACAGGGACTTGCTCTACCACCATCACTATCTTGCTGATGCTATTGATGAATTCCTGCTTTGATAAGGGCTTCTTGTATATTTTTATCTATACCCATTGACAAGCAAAGTGATAGCCTCTACATCAATGGTTCTTATCTGTACAACACCATTATCATGACACTTTTATATTACATAAGGCCATAACCATCTAGTACTTAACTTACCTTTAACATCCTTGTATCAGGAATCATACAACAAAGCCCAATCACCTTCTTGAAACTGTTTGTCTTTTATATTCTTGTCATGCTAGATTTTTTTTTTAACTTGAGTCACCTCTGTGTGTAGGAGGGCCTGCATCCTCAATTCGTCTAACCCAATTTGTTGGAGCAATCTTTCTTGTTGTGCCCTGGTGATATTTAGATCCAGTTGTGCTACCATCCTTAATGCATTTTGTCAGGCGGAAAGAGTCGATAGTGCGGACACAACCAACCTCCCTAGGAGCCTAAGACTCTCTAGTGACAAACAAGACAAACAAGAGCAATCCTTCTCTAAACATGCATTTACTATATAAGAAATCAAGTGTTTAGATCCTACCTGTAGTCCAACGCTGTTGTAGCAGTCCAGCTCCGCTGATCCGGATGAGCTCCTCCTTCAATTTGAAACCTGCATCCACTAACAATCAAATGATTAAATAGCACTTGATAATCTCATAAAATAAAACATATTTAACACATAGACCAAGGAGTACATGAAACAACTCATAAATAACAAGTTATTGAGAAGAATGGACTCATTTGCATTAATAGGAAACAAAAGGAACAAATACAACCTGAGCCTTGGTGTTGTGCAAGTCCCTCCCAGGGTCCATCAAGAGTTCTCCTTTACTTTGACAAAGCTCACCCACTTCCAAATAGAACAAGCAAAGATGGCAATCTCTCCTCACAAGCTTCTAAATGGGAGTCCTAATTCCAGCAGCATTTACCCTTAGAAATGTATAGCTTCCAACCTCTCCTCCTTCTGGCCCAATGCCTGTATTTATAGTGCTCAAGAGGAAGTTAATCAGGTCCACCATCAATGGGATAATCCCCTCTTTGGATGGGATAGCTCCCTTATTGATGGGATAAGTTCCTCTTTGGTAGGGGTACATGAACCATCTGGAGGCGCTCAATACACGTCGAACAACCTTCTAGAATGCTCTAGAAATGACCACAAGTAACTTTTTAAAGATGAAACTTGCGCACTTTGACCTTTACAGGGGGACGCACCTGCCCCTTTACATACAGAGCGTACAAGTACGCAGCTTTTGTGAACATTGGGTGCGTACCCGCAGGTAAGGTTGAGAGAACCTGCGTACCCAGAGATAAATACATTTATAAAGACTTTCTCTCTTTTTGGAGTTTGACATGGAGAGCAGAGGCATAAGACTTGCCCAGGAGGATAGCATGACTGTTGATAGAGCCATACTAACTGTAAATAGCCATGGTGACATTTTTTAGTGTAACACATTTTATTCAAATTCAATGTACAACAGGGATTTCTTACCATAGACCAGATCATAAGGAGTGAAGCCAATGGTGGTCTTCCAGGTGGTATTGTAGGCCCAGGTGGCCTCAACTAATCCGTCTGCCTAATCCTTTCTACTGCTGCTAATCACCTTAGTTAGAATTCCTTCCAATGCTCTGTTGGTTACTTCCACTTTCCCATTAGCCTATGGGTGGTAAGGGGTGGATGTTATATGCTTGATCTTATGTTGGATTAGCAGATTTTCAATCATGTGAGATGTAAATTGATTGCCTTGATCAGTGACCAATTCTCTAGGGTACCAAAATTTATAAAACACATTCTCCCTTAAGAATTCAGCCACTTTTTCTTTTGTTGCTACTTTGATGGCTTTGGCTTCAGCCCATTTTGTTAAGTAGTCAGTGCACACAATGATGTACTGCTTCTATTTGGATGGAGGGTCAATGGGCCCGATGAAATCCATGCCCCACTTATCAAATGGCTTGAAAGTCACTTGAGGTTGCAGAGGCATCTCATCCCTTGGGGTAGGTTTCCCCATCCTTTGGCACTGATCACACTGGATGGTATACCTCCTCACATCCTCGTGAAGAGTGGGCTAGTAAAAACCATCTTGTAGTACCTTGAATGTTGTTCTTTTGGCTACAAAGTGACCTCCACAAGGCCCATCATGACATGCCAGAAGGATGTCAAAGACTTCCTCCTCCCTGACACATCTTCTTAGAATTTGATCCGGACCTAGCTTGAAGAGATTGCCCCCAATCCAAGTGAATGGGGTGCTCTTTCTTATGATTATGCTCTTTTCCTTGGAGGACAAATTTGGAGGAAACTGTGTAGACACCAAGTAGTTTTCTATGTCAACAAACCATGGAGAGAGAACTGAAATGGTGAATAAATGTTCATCTGGTAACTGATCATCAACCATTCCTTCCTCCCCTGTAGGAAAAGTCAATTTGGATAAAAAATCTACAACAACATTCTCCTTGCCAGGCTTATCAATAATAGTTAAATCAAATTGTTGCAATAAAAGTAACCATCTAATAATACATACATTTACATCAAGTTTATTCATCAAGTATTTAGTTGCAGCATGGTCGATATGTACAAATGTCTGGTAACCAATAATGTAATGCCTAAATTTATTCAATGAATGCACAACAACTAGGAGCTCTTTTTCAGTCACTGTGTAGTTCAGTTTGGCTTTCGATCGATTCTTACTGATGAAGTAAATGGCATAAGGTAGCTTGTCATCTATTTGGCCTAGAGCTGCTCCTATAGCTTTATGAGAGGCATCAACATGAATATGAAAAGGAAGAGCCCAATTTGGGCCTCAGAGGATAGGTGCAGTAGTCAACTTGTATTTTAGGGTGTCCATAGCTTCTTGGCAGCTTTTTGACCATAAAAATTCGGAGTCTTTGGCTAACAACCCAAATAAGGGAGAAGCTAACTTGTTGAAATCTTTTATAAATCTCCTATAGTATCCCGCTAAACCTAAAAATCTTCTAACATCCCTTTGTTTCTGTGGAGTCGAGACCCTTTTGATGATGGCTATCTTATTTGGGTCTACCTGCAGGCCTTCCTGATATTGAGTGGCCTAGAACAGTCCTTGCAGTCATCAAGAATTCACATTTTTGGGGACTAAGTTATAACTTCATTTCAATGAATTTAGTCAGCACCTTACCGAGGTTAGAGAGAGCCTCCTGGAAATCACACCCATATGGTGTGAAGTCATCCATATAATTTTCTACTGCATCATGGACTAGCTCTGCAAAGATACTCAGGGCTTCCCTTTGGAAAGTGGCAGGGGCATTGCATAAACCAAAAGGAAGGACCCTATAAGTGAAAGTACCCCAAGGATAGGTGAAGGTGGTTTTATCTTGGTCCTCTGGGCTGATCTCGGTTTGATTGTACCCACTGAACCCATCTAAGAAAGAGAAAAACTTTTTCCTTGCTAGACCATCTAACACTTGGTTAATGAAAGGTAGCAGAAAATGGTCCTTCTTTGTTGCTTTGTTTAACTCTCTGTAATCAACACAAATCCTCCACTTTCCATTTTTATTTGGAACCAACACCACAAGAGACACTCACTCATTGTCTGAGATAGGGTAAATGAATCCTGCATCTAGTAGCTTCTGTAACTCTTCTTTGATTATCCTTGAGAGATGGATTCATTCTCCTTTGGGGTTGTTGGATAGGTTTGCAATCTTCTTTGATGTAAATGTGGTGAGTACACACCGAGGGGTGCACTCCCTTAATTTCTTTGTAATTCCAAGCAAAGGCATCCAAATGCTCTCTTAGCATATTACATAAGTCTTCTTCTTAGTGTACAAAGAGAGGGTTTGATTTTCAATGCTCTTTCAGGGCTGAATTCTATTGTCTTGACACGAGTAGGGTTTAAGTTAGCTAAGCATATATCTACCTGATGGTTGTTCTTGGTTTCCTTTACTACTTCCTCCAGAGACATGGTGTTGGGAGTTGAATTTTGGAGGATGTCTTCAATCAAATCATCTTCATCAGGCTGTCCTCCTCCTATGATAGTTTCTAGGGTATAGAGCTTGGAGGAGTAGACTTCATCTTCTTCCTCCTCTTCTAGCCATAAAGGTAAGTCATGTTCTAAAGATGTCTGAGCAGGAGGGTACATGACCAACTGCTTGGATAACTGCCCATTTTTTTTAGTCATGTTTCCAACCCTACAGCTTATGTAGGCATCGGCAGTGGCTAACCAAGGCCTCCCAAGTATGAGAGGATAACCATTAAATTTGGTCTTAGGCTGGAGAACTAAGAAGTCTGCAAGGTACGCCTAGGAGTAAATGGGGACTCTCATATCCTCAACAATCCCCTCAGGGAATACTGTGGATTTGTCTGCAAGCTGCAAGACTGTCGT
The DNA here is from genome assembly GCA_031772625.1 of Pinus tabuliformis. Lineage (NCBI taxonomy): Eukaryota > Viridiplantae > Streptophyta > Pinopsida > Pinales > Pinaceae > Pinus > Pinus tabuliformis. The sequence continues at coordinate 928,954,034 of CM062812.1, read as the reverse complement.
GGTCTTTCTTAATGATTCCTATGTTAGAAAATTATATATTACAAAGCAATGGAACACATAAAATATTACAGAAATATAAACACAGAAAACACATAAAAGAAGAGAGACACAGATATACATGGTTCATCCAGTTTGGGCTACGTCCACAGAGAAACATCCAGTCCTTCTTTTATCATATTATCCAGCAAACTGAAGAGATACAACCTACAACAGATCCGCTGTAACTCTCTCTTTGCTCTCAATCTCCTCCCTTTTCCTCACTCAGAATATAGATCTACATAGATGCAATACAATTCCCTCATATATAGTGAGGGGTTGCCTTCTAGGGTAAAAAACCCTAAATTAAACATAACTTCTACCATCAGATCATCTGCCTAATGAGCAACCCAGATTGACTAGAAATTCTAGACTTTTACAAGGCAATTTTACATCTGTTTTTAGCTTCGGGGGTGCTGCCCCTGAACCCCCGTTGAGGGACCACTGGCCCTTGAACCCCACAACCGGGGGGGGGGGGGTCGACCCCCCTGAACCGCCATGGAGGGGACAAGTCCCCCCCGCACCCCCCCACGTGGAGGGGTGTACAATCTTCCTGGGGTATACATCCTACTGAGACCTTTGAATATAGAAGATAATCAGGCTCCACACCCAACACCCTAGAGATTCATCTTCAGCATGATTTCCATAGTCATTACATTAATGGCAGCCCTAAGATCAATCAAGGTATGGGGGACAATGGTTACATTGATGCGTACATCTACTACTGAGCTTCCAAGGTCTAAATACTTTGGGCAAATTACCTGCCCCAACATTAAGTCTGACAGCTATCCAATGAAATTAATGGTAGGGGTGTCTCTTTTTCACCTCCTTGGATGTTTGAAACACTTCTCTTTAATCAACTTGTTGTAAATAGGTACATCTTTAATAGCTTGGAGAAGTGGGATTTTGACACATGGATATTCCAATTCACCCAGAAGTTCGTTCTCTTCGGGGGTATGCTAGATTGGATGGGTTAATCTTTCAGGAAAGGGTGGTGGATTCACTCTAGGTATACTTTCCTCTCTTTCCTCCTCACTCTCCCTAGGTGGAGATGGAGGTTGGTTGACTGGGAGCACCCTCCCAGACCTAAGGTTGATTTCCTGAATTTACACAACATAAGTAGGGTAGGATGTCTCTCCAATGTAGACCTGTTGTGCCTATCTATTGTTCGAGTTCGGGTTTGGTTGGGCAGGCATCTGAGGTTGTTTAAGTGGAGTAGGATGTAAAATTTGTGGTTGACATGGAGGTGAAGGCAATAAAGCTGGAGCATTTTTGTATGGGGGCCTCCACCCCCGGGGTGGTGCATTCCACTGAGGTTATGGAGAAGTATATGGCTGAAATGGCTGGTTGGTTGGCTGGGAATGGTATTGAGGTGCAAAATACCAGGGAGAAGGTGTAGACCAAGAGGGATGAGTGGGGGGGCCCAAGAGGGAATGGATGTGTTTGGATTAGGGTTGTAATATGCATAGGATGACCCTTACAAGCCCGACTCATATGGTCGATGCCCATGAGGCCTCCTTTGATTTATGTAGCAAAGTTGTTCAGTCACCCCTTCAGTTCCCTGATAAACAAATTTTAGTCCAGGCAGAGAAGGGCACTCGTCTATGGAGTGATTTTCTTCATAGAACGAGCATATTTCTATAAGGTTCAATGGAGATTTATTCCTAGGGTGCCTCGTGTATCTAGGGTAGAAGATGGATAATTCTCTCTCTACTTCCTCTTGCTTCCTCTTGATTTTCATATTGTCCATCTGCAAGGCGAGGGTTTGCAACATTTCACTCTTAAAATCTTCCAACATGTTTCCAATTTCACTTTTTATAGATGTGTTGGAAGAGGATGAGTTGGCCACTGTTTGACTGACCCTACCCCTTTTTCTAGCTACCCTATAATGATTCTTAAAAACGGCCTTGATATCCTCATAGGGTAGCTGGTAGATGTCCCCTCCTGATAGCAGGTCTAGGGTTTCTAGGAGATCTTCCCTGATCCCCTTGAGAAGGAATAACTTAAGTGACTCAATATCAAGTGTGCACTTGGACCTTTTATAGCTGAGATGGAATCTTTCTTCATAATCCTCTAAAGACTCATCTTGTCCCAAGGTCATTCTAAAAATTTCCTCTTTTATATCTGAGATGGAATCTTTCCTCTTTTGGACCTGCAGTAGTCCCTATACTTGTTGTGGAAATCTTGCTGCATCTGAGCCCAGGTGGTGATACTATCCCTAGGTAAACCCATGAAACAGCGTAGAGCTGCATCCTTGAGAGTGGATGGGAATAATTTCAACTTCTGATCATCAAAGGTGTAATCATAAGTTCTACATATGACAACAAATTCAAACAAGAAAGTATTTGGATCTTCTTAGGTCAGGCCATGGAAGTGAGGAAGAGCAGAGGGGCTTATGTTTTTCATCTTGGCATCCCCATTGGTTTCTATGATGGGAAAAGCACCCTCAATTCTTTCTCTATCTTCCCTTTCATTTCTATTTTCAGCCATTATGTCAGTTGGAATGGGTTCTTCTTCTTCCCCTATAGGCTCTTCAAAAATCTCTGGTTGTTTGCCTAAGGGGTCCTCTAATTCACAGCCACCAAAGAAGAGTGATGGTTGGCTGTTTGAAGTGGTGGGGGTATTTGGTAGAAATTTTCCTAAGTCATCCCTATTCCTACGAGGCATGAAAGGAGTATTTTTGTTTTGTTTTCCAAGATTTAAGACTAACTATAGAATGGAAAAGGAAAACTGAATTGAAACTAACTGCTGAATGGAATCAATTGCAGAATGGAAAGGAAAGTAAACCAACTTACAACTATTTTGCAAAATGGAACTAATAGTAGAATGAAAGAGATAAGAAATGGAAGAAAGAAAGCAAATATCACATCTACTCAGACACCTCCCTGATAACAGTGCCAAAAAGTGATGAGCACTAGTATTGCAACAAGAATGCTGCAACTCTTGGGGCTACCAACTTTACTTCATCAACCCAGGGTTTGTACAAACTTGGAGGTGGTAGTGCTATATACACAAATAGATGTAATGGGTCCACTCTTTGTCACTACTGAGCTAGGGTGATAGACCACTAGGGTTTCTCAAACCAACCTTCTATTGATTTAGAAGAAGTTTGATTACCAATTGAGAAAGGAGAATTTTACCCTAATTGAGAGGATTGAAATGCTACCTATTGCAGTAATGAAAGACTGAAATAGATGCCTAAAACACACAACTCATCTAGCTATTTGTTAATATACCTTGATTTCAAAAGAATTCTAATTTAACACATGTGAAATCTTAACTACCCTAAGCATGGAATCTGATCTAAACAAGCACTTAACTGCTGTGCACATGAATAAACATAACAACCTTTTTCTTTTTATCTTTTTGTAAAAACATGAATGCTAATCCTTCTTGGTTGCATGGCAGGTGAGATAGGTGTGGAGGGAGATGAGTGCAATGGGTCAGATGGCTTGGGAGGCAAGCAAGGGTCTTCTCCTAGCTTTCGTGATGCTTTTTTCACAAATCAGGCTCAAAACAGGGCACTACAGGTTTTCCTACAAGATGTCTACAAGATGTCCTAGTTCACTTACAGAATCCCCTGTTTTCCTATAGGAACAAGCCGAAAGCATAAGGAGTGATTTGGAAAGTGGTATGGAGATTAGGAAAGGTTAGGAATGGAGGAAATAAGGAAAGGGAGTGGTTGGAACTCACTCAGATCTCAAACAAGAGATTTATGATGGTTGGATTTGCTCAATAAGCATGGCAAGTTGTCTTTGCAAAACAATACTTCGAATTGAGTACTTAGTGGCCGTTGGCTATCATGCGTGGATATGGTTTGGTTGATGCTGATGACATAAGGTCTTCTTGCAATGTAGAAACTTCTCCAACTTATACATCATTGATGGCATTTATCCATAAATCATCTCAAAACAAGAAGGGTTTACAAAATTATGAGAAAACATAATTTGCATCATTTATTTGCCAAGTTCATGCATGGAAATGCTTGAGACCTATTATGAAAGAAATATGAAATATAATACAAAACTTAAGATATCAGAAATGACAACTACAACCTATCTTCTAAAACTGAAAGAGGATGACATAATTAGTAGAAGAACCCTAAATTTCACAAGAAACCAGAATTATATCTTTTTGGGCTGAATGGGAGTTGTCCCTCAAGCCATGGTTCCTGAAGGGAGGAATGAGGTAAGAGCCACCTATTATCAGCCTTTTTGAATATTTTATTATCTCTATAATGCTACTATTAAAGCTATGCACAAATGGAAGCAAACTAATCAAATCTACCACTACTTTGCAATTTAACAACACCAAAAACAATTTAACAACTAATCTATGAGATACGAAGCATACAAGTACAATAAGAGGACCTCTGTTGCTAGGCTGGGCCCAATCTAGGGAGGCTTGGCTCCCAATCTTCAGATTAACTGGTTATTAACTATGACTGGCTTGGCTGCCAATGATCCTCATGACTTGGCTGCCTCCATCTCCGATATGGTGTGATTTGATTGAGGGATCTCCGCGTAAGTGAGGATTTAATGAGGGAGATCCATCTCCTATAATCTCTCCTTCTTGTCTCATTCGAGTTCCTGCACCCTAATTAGCCATATTTTTCTCCCAAAAACCTGCAATCAATGCACATTAGACCACTAAACATGACATTTTACTTTTACTCATCTCATTAAGAAAAATATAATTAAAACATGTAAAGAATTATGAGAAAAGTTGATTTTAGTAAGCTTGGAGGTGTATTAAGGTCCATATATTTTACCCAATGACGAGCCTCATCACCTTACTCAACCTGTAACCCATAACCATGATGGAATCATGCTACTTCGATTTCCTCGATAAACCTATAATGAATTCCATGGAAATGACCTTCCATTTCCATTATGGAATTGGAATAGGCTACAATAAACCAGTGGGATGCTTACACTATGCTTTCACCCGCCAAAAATCCAAACATATAGCAACAAAGTCAACCACCAATTTATTCAAATTCGGCCAATGATAGAACTTCTTAATTGTTGTGAAAGTATTCTGATATGCTGGGTGACCTGAATACGGCTTGACATGAAATTCCCTCAAGATAATATTCTTGAGCTCACTGTTATCTAACACATAAAATTCTGTTCCTAAATCTAACCAAGCCATCTGCCGTGAGGTGATACACCTCATCCCTATCACCTTCACCCTTCTACTACAATATTTTCTTCAACTGCTGGTACCTGTCATCATGCTGCCTTGCCTGCAATATTTGCTCTTCCAAATCTATCCCATAAGAGCTCACAGCTGAAATGTGATTCAACTTCACTCTTTTAATGAGAGCATCTGCAACCCTATTCTCCTTGCCCTTGATGTATTTTATCTCAAAGTCAAACTCACTGAGGGTATCCAACCATCTATCTTTCCTGGCATTAATATTGGGTTGGTCAAACAAGTACCTTAGTCCACTATGATCACTCATCAATACGAACCACCTACCAAGGAGATAATGTCTCCACATCTTTAATGCATGAATGATAACTGCCAACTCAAGATCACGAGTCACATAGTTCCTATCATGCTCATTCTGCTTCCTTGATTCATAACATACCACCCATCCTTCCTGCATTAGGAATCCACCAAGTCCTCCCTTACAAGCATCTGTACATACCACAAACTCCTTATTCAGATCTGATATCTTTAAGACCAGAGAATTTGTAAGAAAATGCTTCAACTATATAATACTAACCACACACTACTCAGCCCATTCAAACTTATTCCCTTTTCTCTACATATATGTAATAGGATATCCAATCCATGAGAAGTTCCTGATGAACCTCCTATATTAACCTGCTAGTCCCATGAATGATCTGACCTCATCTACATTCCTAGGAGTTGGCCACTCCATGATTGCCTTAATCTTTTTCGGGTCCATTAATATTCCCTAATTGGAAACAACACGTACCAAGTAATGAATCTGTGACTGAAAGAAACTACATTTGTTGAGATTGTAATACAACTAATGCTCTCCCAATAATTTCAACACTGTTGCCAGGGCCTCTACATGCTCTTCCTCATTCTTAGGATATATTAATATGTCATCAATAAAAACTACCACAAACTTGTCCAGATACGGATGCAACACATTGTTCATCAAACACTTGAAAGTGGATAGATTATTAGTAAGACCAAAAGGAACCACCACGAACTCATAATGCCCATACCTGGTATGAAATGCAGTCTTGTAGATATGTTCTTTTTCGTTTTTCACCTGATGATAACCTGATCTCAAATCAATATTTGAGAACATTGCTGCTCCCTTCAACTGATCAAACAAGTCATCAATCTGCGGAAAAGGATACCTGTTCTTGATAGTCACCTTGTTCAACTGCTTGTAATCAATGCACGATTTGAGAGTACCATCATTATTCTTTACAAACAACACTAGTTCACCCCAAGGTGACACACTTGGCCTTATGTATCCCTTATAAGGCATTTCCTGAAGCTGTAACTTCAATTCCACCAAGTATGGAGTACTCATCCTGTATAGTACCTTAGATGTTGGTGCTGCTCCCAATATCAACTCAATATAAAAGTCCACTTTCCTATGAGGAGGAAACTCTGAAATCTCTGAAGGAAATACATCCCGAAATTGTTGCTAAACTAGATACTTCTTCAAGACTTTGTCATCCTAAACATCCTTCCCTTTGTCACAAAAAATATGAACTACCAACAATACACATCCCTTTCTGCAACTACACTTTTCCTACAGAGCTATAACCGTTCTCACTGATATAGGATTCTTATTTCCATGCAAAACTCTTCTTTCCCCATCATTATCCAAGCACTCAATAGCCTTGTCATAGCAATATACTTTAGTCCTATTGACGGTGCTATATCCGCCAACATTCAGGGGATCTCCCTTGTATGAAGTCCCAATTAGACCTCACATCTTTTACTGTAGGAGTCCCGTCTGGTATGATGGCCTGGTTTCCATTTACTTAGATATTTTCCTTAGCTCTTACTGTTCAACGTATGAGAGTGTTACACTGGTGTCTTCAAAAAGCGAGGTGAGTGTGTAATGTAACTATGTCTAGGTTATCTTACTGCAAAAGGGGGGGGGGAGTAAAGTGAGCTTCTAAGTGAGAGGTAATAGTACCACCCAGGAAGAGACACACGCGAACACGAAAGGTCTGTCTAGCATCCAACAGAATAGTCCATAGTAGATGTGACAGTCATTAAAACCAAAGAACACGGTAAGACCCACCCACCATTCAATAGAGTAGTCCACAATGGATGTGATGGTCGTTATAACTAGTAAACAAGAAATGTATGTCTAGTATCCTGTGGAGTATTCCATAAGGATGAGATAACAATGATAACTAATACATCACATTCCCAACAAGGTAAGTACTAAAACAACCGAAATAGTTCAACTATCTTAGTACATGTGAAACAAACATGAATTACAAATGCTAAAAGAATAGTCTTACAAACATCTACAAAACATGCATGAAAAAGTGCTGGTCTTAATAGGCTTTTGTATTAAGAAAAAGTTCCAAGACACATATGTACAACATACATCACTGGCCCCAGTAGTGGGACATTGGAGCCACTCCTTTCTCCTCAAAGAATTGTCTGAACCTCAATGCTTCATGGGAGGAGCTAATGTGAAAAGTCCTTGCTCATACAATGGGAGGGGTATATATAATCAAGGGTTATGCTTAACCCTTGTGACTCTTGGACTACCCTCATGAATGTTCAACGTCCTATGACTTTTCAACTGACATGAAAATTCATATTCTTGTGTGTACATTGGACTTTCACTTTACATTACATTTGATTTACAACAGATATGGCCCATAATAGTGATGTGGCCTTTGAAAAATCATGACACAAATTGACATGACATTGCTAACATGGACTAGCTGGATGTGGTGGCAATGCGAAGATGTTATTGCTACTAAGTGATGGATGTGTTCTTGGATGTGCTTTCTTTTCTCCTCTGCATGGCTTGATGCCGCGGGGTCTTCAATGGTATTGGTATTGAAAAGCAATTGCATGCATGTGTTCCATTTGCTTGTTCTTGGTGAGCTCCTTTTGTCCTTCCAACTGTAGGTAAGTCTTCTAACATGTTTTCTCCTTCTTCATCTCCTTCATCGTCTTGCCATGATCTAATAGTGTGTCTGTTCCTACAATTCACTAATGATGGGATGACATCAAATCCAAAACCTAATAGTCTAAGATGATGCATTGTTAACCATGGACTGGGCCTGGGACGAATACAGGCTATGAAGAGGGCCGAGTAACTGTGCATTCCGTAGTTCTAGGTGACAAGGAGTGTTACAGGGAAAAGTGTCTATATAGAACTGCTCTATCCCACTAAGGTGTGACAGTTTCCTTAGAAACAAACAGAGAAAAACTACTTTCATTTTTCCTTTATGAATTATAGATAGAGAGGAACAGAAAGACCAACCTCTGTCTTGCGCTAATCTCCAGATTTGATCCCTCTCTTCTTTGATAGTCCTCAGCTACCTGCTCCCTTGCACGCCCAGCTTCACAAAGTACCTGTAAGATCACAGAAGCATAGCACTATACAAAGACATGGATCTATAATCATAAACAATCTAGGATCAGATGTAAATTGACCATACAAATGTAGCAAGCATCAATGACACAAGAGCATGGAGGAAAACTCAAATAGCCTTTATTGATAAGCAAGAAAAGAGCCAAGAGGAGTTACAACCAGTGGTTCTAACCCAGCATCAACCTCCCAGCAAAGAAGCCCCTCTTCACCTCAAACAAAGCTTAGATCACCCAACAATCTGATGTTTGTCTCAAGAAACCAACAACAATTCCTTACAATATGCAAAATTCCAGCCTCTAACCTCTGGATCTCTGGGATGAGAGATCTATATATAGATATTTGCAGAGGTGTGATTCAGCTCTGGGTTTTTGATTAGTGTCTTCTCTCTGATAGTTCTTGATGCCACTTGGAGATCTCATTGATCTCTTACTCATCCTTGGGCGATTCTAAGAGGCAAGTGTCCCAGGAGAAGTTTCTGGAAGAATCCATGATCATCCACTTCGAAAACTGTCTCCGCCACTTGTATTTTCCCATCCATTGCACCCCACAGAAGGGATTTTTGAAATGCAACGCACTTCCCGTGTGTACAAGGTGCGATGCATCACACCCTGGCCATGGAGCAAGTGAAATGATCCAGTTTTGACCAATTCTGAGCAGTTTTTCATGGAGAACTTCTGGGAGAAGCTGTAATCTATTGACCTTGTTCCTTTAGGGGTTAGAACAACACTTTTAGGGAATTAGGAGCCCTTGGTTTATGGACATTTCATGCTTGGGGTTGTACGGCCCAAAAATGTCTATAACAGTTGCCCCCTAAAGCATGAGGTCGTTAATCTTTTGATGTCGGGTGAAATGCTTTATTATGAGGATCCAAAGTTCTTTCAATGCTGGGAGGAGACCTGTAATAAGATACAATACAATACATTATCTTCATAATATTTTCATGATCTAGCTGAGGTGGGCATTCCCATGCTCAGCTTTATAAATTCATTTTCATGTACATAGGACAGACAATCGTCTGAGTGTAGACTGATGATTCTGATAGAGCCATCATCCTTTTGATTGGATGATTATCTGTGCGGCAATGATGTACATTTGATGTCTTTATTTCCTTGAATATATATCGCAGCCCGGATGGATGAAACTAGATCCGGGGTCTTCAATCTCATTCGATCTTCACTCGAAGTACAAGTCGATCCATGTGAAAGTTGTTCTAGAGTCGAACATGGAAAGACATTGCCTGATTACTAGCCAATGATGTAAGCTGTTAACAGGTGCGAGAGGAATCACCGATAATGATAATGACCCTCAAGGTACTGCAGTACAATTCACGTGGTGTGAATAAAGGACTTGGTGTCGAACACCACGCAAAATATTTCAGTCGAAGGCCATTGATGTAAACTTGTCGCCGGAAGTGAGAAACTTGCCATTGAGGCATGCAAGCTTCAAAGTACTGAATGGGTGTTCCTAGATCAACTTCTTGGATAATGAGCTGATGTCGACAAGAAGTGATCCGTCACAGGAGGGCCTTAATGAATCCCACATCAATGACACGGAATGGAGCAAATGATTTTAATGGAGGTGAAAACGATCTGGTGATATAAGGTTCAGGGTGGCGGTCATGAAAGAATGGAGTATAAATGTATGGTAGTGGGTGAGACACAGGTGAATTCTCTGAATGACTTCTCTTGAACATATCGGCGACACTGATGTGATGGATTGGTAGCATTAACCCCAAATGTGGATGGTATGGTGGGACCATGGTGATGTGACCGGTGAATGAAACAACCCAACCCGACTCGGACGCGGAGTGGAAGTGTCATGTTCAAGAGCGACTTGCTACCAACAAAGTTTCTTCAAGTTTTCTTCCCAATTTTCCCCAGTCATTGCTGACCAGTACCTCTTTATTTTTGTCAAGCTTGAGGAGGATAACATATGCTTGTTCTATAATTTGCCCTTCGGGCAAACCCATCGCTATGTTTTAACGAGCCTAGCGATAGTGAAACTCGTTCTCGTCTATAGACAAGTTTGTCGCTATTACACTTTTAACGAGTTTAACGACAAAGATAAATCGGTCCTTTTCAATTTTAGAGAGTCTGAAAAGGAACGTAAAGGTAACTCCAAAATTCCTTTTTCGTCATCTAATCCCTTAAGTCCGAAAAAGTATAAAACAATACAGAAGGGATGAATTTTCGATACTTTTAACAAGCCGAACAAAACAAGCGCTTGATCTTTTTGTGTAATAATCTCTCAGGTCCAAAAAGATTAAAATTTAGAGGAGAGATAGCACTTCTGGTCCCTTTAACGAGCTGGAGAGGCCAATGGCTCGATAATCTTTTCATATTTTACGAGTCAGTTGAAAAGAGCTTAAAGGAGACTCATCTTTTGAGGAACGAGTGATAAAATGGATAGCAACTGATTCAAGGTAAGGTTTGGAATTTTCCAATCACGGCAGTGTTACAAGGATGGCTAGTGAAATCACTCTTCGCAGCTGTTCCTCAAAATGGGTAAACAATCAAATGGAGGTGAATGATCGACCAATGCAAAAGTGGAGGTGATGGTGCAAACACGACCAAGGCTTTAATGGCTGAAGTACTACATTCACGATGGTTATTTACCGGTGAATAGTTCATTTTTTAATGAGCTTAAACGCGGGGGGAAACATTTGCTCTCTTATGTTTATTTTTTAATGAGCTTGAACTATGTGCTAAAACTACTCGATGCGGGTTTATTTTTTAACGAGCTTGAACCCTGCAGTAACATTGCTCGTGGCGGGTTTATTTTTTAACGAGCTTGAACCCTACAGTAACACTGCTCGTGATAAGTTTGCATGCCCCCAGCATAATAACAAAAATCGAGGTGCATGCCCCCCAAGCTTCATTGCATTCAACTCGGTGGTTGGAATGAAGGTTTACCTTTGAGATTTGGGAAGGGGATTTGTTTCATTTTTTAATGAGGTTGATACAACAAAAGAACTATCCTCATGACTCCTTGTTTCATTTTTTAACGAGGTCGACACGAGATAAGAACCGTCCTCGGAATCCACCATGTTTACAGTATTTGATAGAGAATCAAAAACTGAAGGATGATTAAGGTTGCTGGAATAATCTTCGTGGAAATTTGGAAGACGGGAGTGATGGTGTAATCTTCCCATGGTGCCTCTCCTATCATTGAATGAATGATTCCTTCATCTGTTGAATGTACATGCGATGAAGGATTTGAAGAGGTGCCATATTCCTTAGGCCTATCTATCCCAGGCCAAGAAAATTGATTGCTACAATATTTCTAAAATGGCGATGATCCATGCTGATAAAATGTTTAGGAATCTTCTGAATCCATTAGATATAGAAGATTTCATATTCCACTGTGGCCACTTCCGCCAGATTACTCGGAGGCGGTAGGGAAAAAGTACCCATTAAGGCAGGGTCTTTTAGGAGACCTACTCCGATATTTTGGAGCGAATGATTGCTTCCATGGATCATTGGAATGCTTCCCGTAACTTGTGAACTGTTGGGGAGAAATGTTTGTTGGTCGACGATTGTAATTCCTCATTGGAAGGGAAATGCAATCTTCCTGAAGTAGGTCGACACAACTGCGGCCATGGCATATATCCAGGGCCTTCCCAGTAGGATGTTGTAATCGAGGTTTCCGTCGATTACTTCAACATCAATTTCTACTGTTTTACCCCCCAGTTCAACTTGCAAGTTACTTAAAATCCCATATGGAGTGTATGATCGTCCATCAAATGCTTTTAACATTGTTGACGATCGCGACAAGGGTGGTGAGCCTAAATTTTTCCAGCAACTCATCGACATAATACATGTGGATGCCCCCTCATCAATAATTGTTCGATGAACAGTTTTGTTGAGGGCTTTCACTTGAATAAGGAAAGCTAGTTGAGCTGGTAACTGAGGGTCATATCCTTTATGATCAAAGGCCACAAGATTGGAATCCATTGGGTCAATCCCACCTATTGCTGATAATAAAGCTTGCTCTTGGGAGAGGCAATTTTGCGGTACCTCAAGTGTCGACATAGCGGACGACGATTGGGACAGGTCCTCTATTATATTATAATTATGTGCTATTTTTGCACGAGGATTAAATGTCGATTTGTGTACTACTCCCTTTGTTGACTTTATCATTTTTTCAGGAATGATGGGTGGCACAACTTCGGTCAACGTCGTTGTCGAACTACTAGGTTGTTCATTAGACTTGTTATTCGACAGCTGTGGATTCCCGTAATCTTTATTCCTTGTTAAAGCATCATTTTGCTGCTTTGAGATAGACAACATAAGCACTTGGGATCGGGAAGCATTTTGATTAGCAACCAGTTTGGTTCCCGGGTTTGGAAACGGATCAGTCAATACTGCTGAGGTTTTTGAACTCTTAAAGAGTTTCTTAACTTCAGCTTTATGTGGACAATCTCTCGTCCAATGATCCTCATCGCATATATGACACCCCGCAGGGGGTTTCCTTTGCCCAGAAGGGTTTGTAGAAGGTTTTTCAGGAGATGACTCATCCTGCTTCTTTTTTCTCCCTTTATTTTTCTTCTTGCCCCCTGGTTGCTTCAGTTGTTTGCCCTTGTCGGTCGACACGGCATTTACTTCCGAGGCAAGAAGTTCCTCATTTGCATTTTGATTAGAAATCTTACGAGCCTTTTTAGATGTAGCCTTTGTCGATTTCGTGTCTGTTGCACCAAATCACGCCATCGCCGGCATGAGAGTCATTATTTGATTTAGGAGGAGGTGGAACGGAAAATTCTGGTCTGGGAGCGTCAGGGATTTTATCGTAGAGCGTGCCAGACTGAGTATAAATCAAGTCTAAATATTGCGCACGAGCGATAACTTGCTCTTCTGTGACGACTCCCCCTTTTGCCACATCTTCCGTGATGGAAGATAGTAATGACTTGATAAACCATTCAGCTAAGAGCTGATTGGGAACATACGTTTTTACCATTCTACAATGACGTCGCCACTCATGTATATGATCAGATATGTGAGTGGCCGTCGTCTGTTTGAAGTTGGTAAGGAGTTCCATTCCCATTTCGTACCTTATCGGTAATTGAAAATGGGTTAAAAAGGTTGTGGCTAGGGTACTGAAGTTGTCGAATGAAGCTCTAGGCAATTCGATATACCATTTTGCTGCCGGACCAATTAACGTCCTCTGAAAAAGGTGAAGCCTAATCGAATCATCGTTTAGGGTGTTTGATGAACACCACAGATGAAATGTCATCACATGATTCGATGGGTCTTCACCCGGATTTCCATCAAATTTAGGAGTATCTGACAGAAGTTTATGCGGAATTGCTGGCCACCAAGGGGCATAAGCAATTGGATCATTCGTCAGCCGGTTTAGATCTGGTAATTCTAGAGTTGCTACAAAGGGCAACTGTTGATTCAGGTTAGGTGAAGCATACCCAGGATAAGATGGAATCGCCTGAGAAGTAGGTCTTTACATACCAGCATAATGTATTTGATGCTGGCAACTTTGACAAGGTTGATGGGCATAACCATTATAGTATGGTTGTTGATAACCGCTTTGGAAATGCGGTTGCCCATTACTTATAAAGACTTGTTGCTCAGGTCCTTGATATGATTGCTGGAATGGCGGTTTTTGAGATTGTATCAGCCCTGGTTGTTGGACCATTTGCTGTTGCCCAATACTGAATGATTGACCAAGATGAGGAGTCATAGTACTTGTTTGAGCCTGAGTCGCTCCAGATAAGGAGGCACTAACCTGAGGTTGTGATTGAGTCGTTGAGACAAGAGGCTGTTGTATTGCAACTTGAGAAACTTGGGGTTGACATACAACAGGTAGTGCTTGTACTTGCGACGCAGTCACCATAGCAGGTATAGTGGGAATATTCGACACAGGGTGGACTGGTTGCATTGAATATACAACCCTTGGTTGCTGAGGCAGTATTGGTACCCAACCGCTGGATGTAATTCCAGTTTGACCTGAACTTTGTTGTAAACTCCCACATGGTTGTTCTCCGGGAGGGAACAATGAAAAGGCATACTGCCCTCCATATGGTGGAAATCCAGTACTTAAAGGGTAGATTGGCCTTTGAAGACACATTGGATCAATTTGTTGAGTTTCAACATAAGAAATACCAGATGATAATCCGGATGAAGAAATAGGAACTGACCATGTCATCGAAACAGTCCCTGATTGGACTTCGGCTTGTTGTTGATAACTTTCCGGGACAGATGGTATACAATCGAACATCGTTGGAGTAGCTGCAGGAGGCTCTGTCGCTGCTGCATCGGATGACACAGCCCTGGATGTCAACGGTTGTTCAGACATATCTAGTCTATCCAAAAGATTTTCAAGCGATTTCGATTGACTTTCTTCCACGATTGCGGATTACTCGATCAACTAAAAATAAAGGGGAAGTATGTTTCCGAATTAGATGAATTTTAGACGCTTTGACACAACTTGTTTTTTCAGTTTTTAAGAGTCGAGAAAAAACAAAAGATGACTCTAGTCGCCTTCGATTTTTAATGAGCCTGAAGTGACAAGTGCTCAGATGGACCTTTTCGTTAAGGAGTCTGAAAAGGAACCAAAGGGACTGCTCTGGAAATTTAGGTAGAGGGATTACCAAACCAATTGAAAAACTGCAGAATACTTTTTACGGTACGGCAGTCAATCTTCCCGAATGCTGTGTTCAGTGCATTGCGATCAATAGGGCGACAGACACGGCTTCCTATGGATAAAGGATTAAGCCTATTGGGGTCTCCCAAAATATACTCGACGGTACGTGGGAGCACAAGTCCGTACTGGCACTTATCATCTCAAAGTGGAGGAATCACCCAACCATCAGTGAGAACAACAGTTACCAGGCTTTACGACACCGGAATACGTCTCTAGCCTAGACTTCTAAATGTTGCGCGTTAAGTTCGAAAGCGTTGTTAGATTCATTGAATTTCTTTTATAGTTGATCTTGCTTATGAAGTTCGCCTTTCAGGTTCACCGCGAGATGTAGATGTAATTCCTAAAATGCAATCTAAGATGATAAACAATCTTTTTATCTTCTTTGTGCAATGAAAATCCTAGCTACTAAGGAAAGAAAGACAGAATCTTTTCACAAAGAGCAAAGAGCACACTCTAAATGCACTTTCCTAAATCAAACCAATTAGACTGTCTATATGCAAATGCACATACATGTATTTGTTTTCGACTTTCTTAGTATATGAATGATAGAAAGAAAGTTGATGCACAAATCTGAATTTCTTTTCAAGCGACAAATATCAACAAGTTTCTTTTCGAAATAAAAAATGGAGACGATCACAACACTTTACGATTTTGAACTGAATACTTGTTCTCGACACTAGAAGACTACAAATTCAGACCAAAAGCAATAGTAACAGGATAATCGACCATCAACAGCAATCAAACTCTTTCCTAGGATTGAAATCGACACTTGCGACAGTTTCAAATCAAAGGACGACAGTACGATTACGCTACTTTTGCAAAGGAGAACTGTAAATGACTCAATAAACACACAAAAACATCTACAGTTCTTTTGTACAAAGGAGGTGGAATAACAACAAGGAAAAGGGGTTTCAAACAGACATATACTGATCACAGGCAACAAAATTCAGGAATAGAACTGAAAAGAATGAACCATAGAAGCCACAACTGCACAGAGCTAGTCTGATCAGCGCACTTGTAACACAGAGAATCTGAAATGCAGCGCAGCTTGTCCTCTTGGGAAGTGCGCTGAAATTCAGAATCTCTGAACAGTACCTGCGCTGGGCTAGAGACGAGACTCTGTTCGGGTTCTGGGTCACAGTTTGCAGTTCAGTTCTTGGGTTTTGGCCGAGCAAAAAGCAATCAGTAATGCAATAATCAGGGGTAGATCTAAGGAGGATCTAAGAGCTATCACAAGGGCAATCAGATAGTTTGTGAATCAGTTGTTTAAATCATAAACAGATCCAGTAGATGGATTGAAGCAGCAGTTTTCTACTTTGCATTTGTTATGGCAAATGCAGTTCGAATGCTGCTTGAAAGTTTATGAAACAAACAACAAAGAATGATAAACAAACAAACTAATTAGCTCCCACTGTGGTCGCCATTTTGTTACAGGGAAAAGTGTCTATATAGAATTGCTCTATCCCACTAAGGTGTGACAGTTGCCTTAGAAACAAACAGAGAAAAGCTACTTTCGTTTTTCCTTTATGAATTATAGATAGAGAGGAACAGAAAGACCAACATCTGTCTTGCGCTAATCTCCAGATTTGATCCCTCTCTTCTTTGATAGTCCTCAACTACCTGCTCCCTTGCACGCCCAGCTTCACAAAGTACCTGTAAGATCACAGAAGCATAGCACTATACAAAGACGTGGATCTATAATCATAAACAATCTAGGATCAGATGTAAATTGACCATACAAATGTAGCAAGCATCAATGACACAAGAGCATGGAGGAAAACTCAAATAGCTTTTATTGATAAACAAGAAAAGAGCCAAGAGGAGTTACAACCAGTGGTTCTGACCCAGCATCAACCTCCCAGCAAAGAAGCCCCTCTTCACCTCAAACAAAGCTTAGATCACCCAACAATCTGATGTTTGTCTCAAGAAACCAACAACAATTCCTTATAATATGCAAAATTCTAGCCTCTAACCTCTGGATCTCTGGGATGAGAGATCTATATATAGATATTTGCAGAGGTGTGAGTCAGCTCTGGGTTTTTGATTAGTGTCTTCTCTCTGATAGTTCTTGATGCCACTTGGAGATCTCATTGATCTCTTACTCATCCTTGGGCGATTCTAAGAGGCAAGTGTCCCAGGAGAAGTTTCTGGAAGAATCCATGATCATCCACTTCGCAAACTGTCTCCGCCACTTGTCTTTTCCCGTCCATCGCACCCCATAGAAGGGCTTTCTAAAATGCAACGCACTTCCCGTGTGTACAAGGTGCGATGCATCGCACCCTGGCCATGGAGCAAGTGAAATGATCCAGTTTTGACTAATTCTGAGCAGTTTTTCATGGAGAACTTCTGGGAGAAGATGTAATCTGTTGACCTTGTTCCTTTAGGGGTTAGAACAACACTTTTAGGGACTTAGGAGCCCTTGGTTTATGGACATTTCATGCTTGGGGTTGTAGGGCCCAAAAATGTCTATAACAAGGATGGAGACTGGTCACTTAGATTGCACAGTGCACAGCTCAGGCTTGACTGAGGAACTCCGAAGCATAGTCTTCACTATTGGGAAAAATTGCACAGAGACCACTAGAAGGTAGGATTACACAGTTGAGATTATTAGTGGTAACTACAAGGTGAGACCCTGGGAGGTAGGTCTACATAGTTTTCTGAGCGAAGATAGGATAGGGCAGTAGAGGGACCAGATAGGATAATTCTGCGCAGTTTCTGGGAGTAGTTAGTCTCGGTTGAGGGAGGACACTAGGGGGATACCTATGCGCAGTTATGGGAGGCAACGTAGGCTGAGGTATCTGTACATTACGGGGTTTCGACAGGCTTGATGGCTGATCCTTAGAAACATGAAGTTCAGATCAAGCTTGAGGTAGCTTCTGCGCAATTCTGGGACGGAAGGTAGGCTGATCAACTTTGGGATTGCACAGTGCAAATTTCCTGGAGGATAGTCTCTGCACATTGCGAAGTTCCAGGCAATAGAGAAACATCACTGAGGGCTGAGACTGTGTAGTGTAGCTCAGTCGGGGTCCGGCAAAGTGGAGTTGTCCGCTCAAAAGGATTTTTAGAAAAATGGCAAAGTGTGGGAGGAAAATGCAATTGTGAGGAACTTGACACTGGGATCACACACTTAGCATACTTTGATGACACAAAAACATAGACCAGGATAACAACAAGACAAAGCATTGCCCTTTATGGGATTGTCTAGATCCAAAAGCAACAAGTGCGACACTTGAGATAGACCTTAGGACGAGCATGACGACACTTGTGAGACAATGCTTACAACTTTGTGTATGAGTGTGACCGATGTTTACATAGCTAGGACAACTCAAACACACAAAGAAAAACCTTCGAAATCACCTGAATTAGACCGCAAACATAATCAACATGCCAAAAGACGACAGTTGGTCAAGCAAGCATAATGGGTGAAAAGAATCTAAGGGAGGTCACGAAATGAGCTCGAGTGTTTGCAACGATAAAGTAAAAACCAAGGAAGGCTCCAAAATTTAAGTGCAAGCCAAATTTTTGGATGGTGTTGCAGCTGCTACAACACTTGGCGACACTGGTTGAATACTAACTTCTCTGTTTTGGTTCATTTTTAGTGCAAGGCCTTGGTCCTTCGTGGAGTATTGATTCACTATGAAGATTACTTTAGTTTCCCCACTTACCCCATGGGAAGAAATGGTTCGAATTATATCTTCTCAGTTGAACACAAAAAAATATTCATCCAGATCACAATGTTTTGAATTGGGAAGGGTAGTTTAGTTCACAAGGTTAAGATTTTCATAGTATAGCTTTTCAACTTTGGTGTTGCTCCACTGCTAGCAGGCCTGGATAGTACCCCAACAGAGTCACACAGGAACACAAGTATTTCTCCAATACCAGCGAGCCTCAACAGTACATGGGTGGAGTTGCCTGCATCACCTCTCCGCACAAGAAGCCTTTCTCTTCTTTCACCTTTGTTATTTTTTAAAGAGAACTATGCATAGACAACTATTTATTTTTGGGGAAAAAGAGGGATCCCAACTTATTGAGAGAAGGAGAGGTTATTCCTTCAGAGAAGCATATGAAGACCTTCGATTTAGATTTTCCCCTTCTCCATTTCTACTAGTTGGATAAGCTTGAAAACACCTAAGCAAAAAGCTGAGTATAGGCATGAGATTTCCCAACTCGACACAGGTTCATTGTTTGACCAAATCTCTCCTTATAGGCGAATCGTATTTTCTGTCAAGACTTCATCGGCCAAAAGTTACAACTAAACACAAAGAATACAGACATAGGAGTAGCCAAGGGTTGCAGTGTCACAAGACTCTTTGAACTTCAACTACATACACATTCAAAAGCTAGAACACAGTGAGGCACAACACTTATTCACATAAAGAAAAACAAAAGAAAACGAAGAAAACAAAATAGAAAAAAAACAAAAGACTATGTACATAGTGTGGGGCATGACACTAGATCTCATTGAAAATAACATTTTAAGTCATGACCATTGACAGGGAGAGAGTCAATCTTCCCATCAAGTGATTGGAGACAATATGTGTGTTGGCCAAGCTTCTTCTGGACAGTAAAATGACCAATCCACAGGGATTGAAACTTCATGTGCTTGCCTTTGTCCTCATGGGATTTGTCCCACTTTAAGAATAAGTCACCAAGATTGAAGCTAGTACTCTTTTCCGGCTCTCTATCGAACCATCTCTTGATACAGTTCTATTGAAGTGAAATTTTTTCTTTTTCTTTCATCCTTTCTTCCTGTAACTTGTACAATGTGTTCATCCTACGCTGAACTAAAAGACACAAGTTGCCTTGGGATTCTTGGGACAACTGGAGAGCAAGAAAGTAAATGTTTGGCAGAACGATTTATTCCTTCCCATATATCAAGATGTAGGGGGAAGTATTCAGATAAGGCTTAGGTGTGACTAAGTCAACCCATAAAGCATTCACCAGAGCGAAGGGGCCATTTTCGATGCTTAGAGTAAATGGTATTTTTGATGATGTGAATGAGGTTCTTGTTTGTATATTAGGCAAGACCATTTCCATGTGGATAGTTATTAGCATATATTTTCAAAAAAATACCATTTTCCAATGCAAAGTCATAAGGATTTAACGAAGAAAAGTACGTTGCATTGCCAAAAAGAAGTGAATGGTAGGAATACCAAACCTGGAAATGATGTTTTGCTATAGGAAGCTGATGACTTCCTAACCGTTCACATGTTTCAGTGAAATTGCCTCTGTCCACCTTGTGAAATAATTTCTAGTAGTCAGAATATAGTGGTGTTGCTTCGATGAATGTGGGAAAATATCCCCAATGATATCCAAGCCCCACTATTGGAATGGTTCTTCCACTACAACAGGCTGCAATGCAACTGCTGACCTTTGTATTCTGCTAGCGCACCTTTGACAGACCGGACACTTGCGGGCATAAGCATGTGCATCCTTGAATAATGTAGGCTAGTAGAAACTGACTCGTATAACCTTGTGTGGTGTGGTGTTACCAACGAAGTGTCCCCCATTGGTCCGTCATGGAGATCACAAAAAACGTTTTCTGAATCTTGTGCCTCCAGGCACCTGAGCAAGATACCATTATGCTACTTTCTATATAACACCCCATGCACCAACTGGTATGATCAATCTTTCAGTCAAAGTGCCCTCATTTTCCACATAGAAAAATGAGAGGGAATGGTGCCATGCTTAAGGTACTGGTGCACCTCTGGGTACCAAGAGTTTTTATGCGAAGTGGGAGGGGCTCACTCAACATTGTACATTTCTATTTCTTGCTCCTAGCCTGTGAGCTCTTCTTCTTCCTCTTGTGCATGAACTACTTCTGCTACTAGTTTGCAAAGACCATGACCCTTGATGGTATGAACTGGTTTCATGTCAAGATCATACTCCTATAGTCCTGTCATCCAATTCGCCCTTCTCTCACCCAACCCTTGTTGAACAAGAAGTGGTCTAACTGTTGGGTGTGGCACAAAGATAATGCAATGGTTTTTCAACAAGTAGGGTATGAAATGCTTCATTGCCTTGCACATTGCATAAGCTTGTTTTTCCATGGTAGGATAGTTGAGTTCTGGTCCTTGCAGGCTTGCAATCATGAAGGAGATGGGTTTCTCATTGTTCAACTCGTCCTTCGGAGTGAGCACCACAATGAGTGAAATGTCAGAAGAAACAGTGTATAGCAATAAATATTTGTTGAAGTTTGGGATATATAACACTGGTGCCTCTACTATTGGTTGCTTGATATGGGCGAATGAATCCCTTTCCCTCTTTCCCCAACTGTAAACTAAGTCTTTATTGACCATCTCCTGTATGGGTTTCACAATTTGCGCATAATCAAAGATGAATGTTCTAAGGAAGTTACTCTTCCCCAAGAAAGACTGCATATATTTCTTGTTCATGGGGTGGGGATTCTGTGTGATGGTCTGAACCTTATTTGGATCTATCTTGATCCCACTTTTGGCAATGATGTGTCCAAGTAGGTTACCCTTAGACACTCCGAAGATGCTCTTCTTTGGTTTCAAGGAGATCCTGTACTTTTGACATCGCTCAAAGATCTTCTTGAGATGGCACAGGTGGTTTGATCGATGTATTGAGAAGACTCTTACATCATCGAGGTAGACCACCATGCTTTGTCCAATAAGCCCATGTAAGGTGATGTCCATTGTGCATTGAAATGTTGCACCTGTGTTTACCAACCCAAACGAAATTATGGGGAAAGCGAATGTACCCCACTTGGTACAAAATGTTGTTTTGAGTCTGTCAAGCTTTGCTACCAGAACCTAGTTGTATCCTGAAAAGCTGCCAAGCAAAGAAAACATCTCTGCTCCAGATGCTGTCTGCATTATATGCTCCATGGATTACATTGAGTAGTTGTCCCTGTCTGAGGCACAATTGAGATTATGGAAATATACACAGAGGCAAATCTCCCTAGACTTCTTTTGACAGGGAGTAAATTGGACACCCATGTTGACTGTTGCACTTGATAGATGATCCGAGCATTCAACAACTTGGCCAATTCTTTTTGTATAAGGGGCTCAAGTGATGGATGAACCTTCCTCAGCTTTTGTTGAAAATACTTGGTGTCTTCCTTGATCGAGATGATGTGCTGGATTATTTGCATGTCATATGTCTTAAGGTAATAGTATGTCCATCGAATACATCACCGTACTTTTTGAAAAGTCATATGAAAGCTTTCCTGTCTTGTGATATACAACATGTACCGAGGTTCACAAAATTTGGATCTTTTTCTGTTCCCAGATTGATTTGTTCTTGCAACAACGCAGAGCTATGGGTTTTGGCATTCACAGGTCCCTAAAAGTGGTTCTGCAAGTCACACAGCTTCTCAAGTGATACCATACCCTTGGGGATGAGATTGCCTTTGCTTATATCAGCTGCCTCCTACAGAGATTATTCGTGTTTGTCCTCGTCTATCACTTCTTCCTTGATGATGTGAACGTTAGCCATGAAATGTAGTATCTATTTATCATCATAAAAAACACGCAAATTAGTGATGTTATCCGGGACAGATGGTTTATACAAAATCTCAATAGTAAATCTATCCCTTAACAGTGACGTCCTAGTAGCTGCATTTTCCAAGGCATCTGTAGCTGCATTATGCATTATTGGTATTGAAATAGTGTTAAAACCTTGGAATTAAGAGATGAGTCGACATACCTCTTGTTGATAACTTTTAAGATGAGATGACACATAATGTATAGTGTTACATACCTGACGCACCACGATCTTTGAATCACCTATCACTTTTAGAACAACAAATTTGAGGCTAATGGATTTTTGTAAGCCCAAGACAAGTGCTTCATACTCAACGGTGTTGTTCATGCACTCGAACTCCAAGCGGCTAGATATTGAGTGTTTTATTTACAATAGGTCTATTAAAACATAACTAGCTCTAGAGCCCTCTTGAGTTTTGGATCTGTCAAAGTACATGGTCCACATATCATCTGTACAGGGAATGATCGCCACGCTAGTACTACTGTCACTACTGCTACTGCTGTTACAAACTACTGTACAAGCTTCATTCTCACTAGTTGGGCATGGAAGGAGACCCAACTATGTGTCTTGTGGGGCATGGGATGGCTCTGCAAGATAACACCCCAACTATGTCTCGAGAAAGCAATTGCCGAACATATGTTTTATGAAATATAATGGTTCATTTTCTCCATTCAAGGGAGTCATGTTGTGTTTCATTTATCTCTCTGACAATACTCGGATTTGGTTGTTTCTTCCCTTATAGAAAAGACACAAGTGTGACCAGTCAGTGCAAAGTATCCTCACAATATTGATGCTTATGGGATGTCCACAACTACAATATTGATGCATTGATGAACTAGTCCATCAGACGATAACTGGATGATAACATCCCCGAGTTCACCAATTTCTGGTACACATGTTCTATCTAATTAGATGATCTATGCACCTTTCTTACTCCATTGGGCATTGGTCTTCTTAGCGATGGAGAGTGGCGTGACATTAACCAATACGCCAGAATCAACCAAGCAGTTGTGAACATTGAAGTTGAAAATTTCGAACGATAACAAGAATGGTGGGCCGAGTGAGTTTGCCTCCTCCATGCGAACCCTGTTAAGCACATATGTGAGAGTGTCAGGAGACTTACTTGATCCCTTGCTGGAAGAGGTAGCATCACCTATAGAGGTTTTCCCAAGTGCTTGTAGAAGAATGTCCCACTGACTCATGATTTTTGTGAGCTCATATAGAGAGATGTTTGCACGAGTCTTCTTCATGTCTTCCACAATGTTATAATCTAAAATAGGGAGACTCACTGAGGTGTTTGGGGGTGGAACTGAGTTCATGGTTTCTAGTGGGATGCTTTTGTCTTTGCTGCTTGTGGAAACACTTTTCATTAAAGTTGTCTTCCTAGACTTGCTTTGAGTGTTCTGTGTTGAGTTGACCGACAAACCTACTATCCTTAACATATATAGTCTTATTTTATCCCTCAGTATCTCAAACATAGTGGGGACCTCTTTACTTCTCAAGTTATATCGATTTTTTTGCTTTGGGGCCAGACCGTCACTCAGAGGCTCCTTCTCGGTGGTAGTCTTCTGGGTTGTGCGAGTACATTGATACATGTTTACTACATGGTTATTACTTGGATCTTCATCAGATGTAGCATCTTCTTCTTCAGTGTCAGGCTCAACCTTCACATTAACCGTGATGGTGTTGGACAACTGCGTAGCCATGTTGTTCATTCCATGGTTCCATTCTAGGCACGTTCTTTCTGAATGTTTTTCATGGTGAAATGTGTAGTATGAATATGTTGCGAGTTGGTCAAGGTTTAGAACCAGATTGGAGCTATGCGTAGATTTGGCCATCTAGCTACTACTGCAGCTTGAAGCTACATTCTTCTTTGGTGGGTACCTAGAAGTCCTGCTACTCATGGTTGTCTCGTTCGTTTGTTGTTTAAGTTCAACAACTTCAGTGTCAGCGACTTGACAAGACGAGTAAGGATCTCAATGTCACTTGCTTCTTTTTCTTTAGCCTTACTCACATAGGTCTAAGGCATATTTCCCGTGTCTTTGGATTCCTTAGCGGATTCATCATCTACAATGATTCCAATAGTGTGCAGGTATTTCTCTACGACAATAACCTCTTCACAATTTTCTGTCAATGTTGGTCTCACAACTTGTTTGACGAACTGTGCAATACTGGTCGGTGAGCAAGATGTGTAGTAGTCGATGGTGATGGAGTCATGAGGTTTAGTGTTAGCTGTGAACTTGTTCAAATTGTGGTTAAACCTCTGATTGGAATCTTTAATCTTCTCTTTCTGCTCCATCTTGAGACTACCCAGATCCTTTAGCAACATGGCGGGGGTCTTGTCTTCAACAAAATTTTCAAGAAAGATCCTTTTGAACATCCCCCAGTTCTGAATGGAGTTTGGTGGAAGGTTATGGTACCATATAACTGCTCTGTCATCCAAGGTACATCGAAACAATCTGCATGGAACGTCATCGTAACATACCTCGAGTGTCTGCAATTGTAGATAGAATGTGTCTAAGTGATCTTTTGCCTTCACTATCTTGTTAGGGTCATATTTCATTAAGATCTTCTCCACATGTCTCGACATCTTGTTCATGACACCTAGAAGTGCCAATGGGCCCTGAGTCATCCATTCTAGATTATGTTCCACCATGTTGTCCTCTTCGTCATCGTCATCCTCCTCTTCTTAATCTGATGGTTCTTCTTCCTATTCTCCTCATCCTTTGTTTCCTCCCCCTCTGCCTCCTCCACTGGAACTTGAGCCTGAGAGTAAGAGGTTGTCTTCTTTATCCTTTCGAAAGATTGGGGGTTCCTCTTCTTTCTCCACAGGTTCTGCCAACTCTTAAAGAGTGGCGAATATCGCTTCTTCAACAGATGAAACTACCACTCTTGTGGGGGTAGTCTTTTGATTCTTCTGAGAATATGGAAGAGCGTACACTCCCGAAATTAGTCCAACAACTTTTGCAAATTTACGGGTGATGGGATGGACAACTCAAATATGATGATATAAGATTTCATGCTTAGGTCTAGGATGTGAGAGATGACCAACTTAAGAACTTCGTGTAGGGGAGAGGGAGTGAATGTTACTTCCTTGACCAAATAATGGGTGAGTGGGGTCATTGGGACAATCAACCATAAACTATTGACATCCCTCCTTCTAGTGTCAGGAATTTTGATAATGCTAGATCTGCCAACATTGAGGGGATCTCCCTGGTATGAAGTCCCAATTAGACCTCAAACCATTTGGTGTAGGAGTCCCATCCAGTATGATGGCCCAATTTCCATTTACTTAAAGATTTTATTTAGATATTGATGTTCATCATATGAGAGTATTACACTGGTGTCTTCAAAAAACAAGGTGAGTGTGCCTGGTGAGTGTGTAATGTAAATGTGTCTAGGTCTCTTACTGCAAAAGGGCAGGGGGTGAGTAAAGTGATCCTCTAAGTGAGAGGTAATAGTACTACCCATGAAGAGACACACACAAACCAGAAATGTCTTTCCAGCATCCAATGGAATAGTACACAACAGATGTGCAGCCGTTAAAACTAAAGTACAAGGGAAGACCCGCCCATCATCTTGCAGAGTAGGCCACAACAGATGTGGATATCGTTATAACCAGTAGACAAGAAAGGTATGTCTAGTATCATGCAAAGTAGTCCACAAGGATGAGACATCAGTGATAACCAATACGACACATTCCCAACAAGGTATGTACTAAAACAACCAAAATAGTTCAACTATCTTAGTACATGTGAAACAAACATGAATTACAAATGTCGAAAGAATAGTCTTACAAACATCTACAAAACATGCATGAAAACATGTTTCCTTAACAAGCTTTTGTATTAAGAAAAAATTCCAAGACACATGTGTACACCATACATCACTAGCCCTGGTAGTGGGACATTGGAGCCACTCCTCGCTCCTTAAAGAATTGTAAAAATCTCAATGCTTTGTGGGAAGAGCCAAGGTGAAAAGTCCTTACTCATATAATGGGAGGGGTATCTATAAACAAGTGTGATGCTTGAACCTTGTGACTCATGGACTACCCTCACGACTGTTCAACTTCCTATGACTTTTCAACTGACATGACTCTTCATATTCTTGTGTGTCCATTAGAATTTCACTTTACATTACATTTGATTTACAACAGATATGGCCCATAATAGTGATGTGGCCTTTGACAACTCATGACACAACTTGACATGACACAGCTGACATGGACTAGTTGGTTGTGGTGGCAATGTTAAGCTATTTTTGTTGCTGAGTGATAGAACTCCTTGGATTTCCTGTCATAATATCTCTCAGGTCAGTACTTCTTCCTGAAGAGTCTTTTAAATTCATGCCAACTCAACTCCTCTATCCTGATGCTCATGACAGGCTTCACATCTTCCCACCAGATATCTTCTCTTCCCTTGAGACTAAAAATAACTATCTTGGGTTTCATATTCTTTGAATAATCATGCAATTCGAAAAACTTCTTCATCCCAAGTAGCCATGCTTATGTATCTTTTGGTTTCTTCACATCCCCATCAAAGGTAGGAGGCTTGGATATATTAAACTCTTCTGGAAAGAACTGCTTCTCACTCCTACTATAAGGATGATGGCGGTAATGAAAATGATCTCTCTTTAAACCAAAATTAGAATGGAACCCATAAGCACTACCTCTCCTGTCAGGTGTATCCAACCATCTGCCACCTCTGACTGTATCATCCTTGTCTAACCTATATCCTAATTGAGACAAACTACAATATTCCCCATTAGCCCTTCCCCCCTGCCCAAGGATGATCCTAATATGTCCCTATCTTTACAAATATTATAAGCTCTAAAGGATAACTTCATTCACTTCTGCTTTCATTTCCTTAGCTCTAGCAAGCCTTTCCTGTGACTTAATTAGCCCATTATTATATACCTTGCAAATTTTGATTTCTGCCTTGAAACTTCTAAGTGTATATGCTAAATTAGGAGAATACTCATCTCCTTGCTACTCAGCTGATCTATAAGGAGAGTCAAGTGAATTTTTATCCACCATTCTACTCTTCATCTCTAATTTTCTATCTCCTACAAGCACGTCATGTTATATAAACCAAATATAGATGTTGGTTAGGTAAATCCCCTCTGCGGACAGAGGCGATCCCACTAGCTTAAAACAGAACTAGCCACAATCAATCCATGCTGCCACGCAAGTTCCTAGTTGTACATTAAAGGTGAATTAAGAAGACCAACCTGGAATCCAACGCTATAGTCGAAGCAGAGTTGGTGTTCCCGCTCCCTCGCTCTGGCAGGTCACAATCCTTGCGATCCTTGCAAACGGACACCTGCACATGCAAAGGAAGAAACAAATACAAGCATAAAATCCACCAAGGCACAACTATATTTCAGTCAGAAAGGAAATAAATCAACATCACTATAATAGACAATGAGATTGGAACTATAATAACAGTCGTTCATTAATTAATAATAGACAGGAAAATTTACAACCAAGGTTCTGACGTTGAACCTTTCCTCTGGCTGGGCGAGCAGCTATATGCCTTGTAGTAGACTTCCTCTCTCTCGGACTCCTGACAACATAACCTCTCTAGCATTACTCCAACAACTCAAGAACTCAAAACTACAGCACTTCGGAACTCATAAACTTGGAACTAGCTTGTCTAATGCATGAGGACAGGCTTTTATAGATGAAGAAGGGAGAAAGATTCAATGCACCAGGACACCCATTATGGAATGGCAACATCCATGAAAAGCTACTGCGGATAGATATGATGACTCTCGAGCTTTATCAGATGGATTTTTCCCTCAAAGGACTTCATGATCTGGGAGGAAAAAATCATACAGTCGTGCTTTTGGCAAAAAACATTACTAAACTCGACTGGCGCGGGCATTGTTCTAAGACAGAGCGCCAATGGGCGTGCCCCTTTTTGAGGATCTGAGTTATTGGCGCGGGTCAGACATTGGGTACCTGCGCCAATGGGAAAAGGGCACTTTTCAGGGATAATTTGCAGAAGGTGTCTTGAGG
Organism: Pinus tabuliformis; assembly: GCA_031772625.1. Classification (NCBI taxonomy): domain Eukaryota; kingdom Viridiplantae; phylum Streptophyta; class Pinopsida; order Pinales; family Pinaceae; genus Pinus; species Pinus tabuliformis. The sequence continues at coordinate 928,925,247 of CM062812.1, read as the reverse complement.
GAACATGAAGTACATACTCAGGGGAACATAGTGCAAGTGTTTTTAGGCTATGTCACTGCTCACAGGTCCCGAAATGCATCCTCCAATGTACTGGAATTGGGGCGATAGGGACGGTGACCAACGGTGACAAATTACTGTGTAACAAATTCCCCCCAAAGCATGAGGCCCGAGCGAGAGAGAGGGGTGAAATGTTTTGCAAGAACACATATAGCTGCTGCCGAGAACCTGCATTGAGAGATACTATTGATAGCTCAAATACATGATGTACGTGGTATGGTCGCAGCCATCCATAAGAGAGTACATGATAATTTAGATCCATAGTATGGACGCAGCCATCTGGGTAGGATCAATGAATTGACTCAGGTATGGTCGCAGCCATCCAGTGAATGAGTCATGTATCAAGAATCACGCCTGGATTACAACAGACACAATCCAGGGTCTTGCGCTCCATCTCGACCCGAACAGAAGTACAAGTTCAAGCATGCGAATATGTGAGCTGAAGTCGAACATGCATGAACATCATCTGATTACCAGTCAATATTTGGAACTGTTAACAGACGCGAGAGGTACCACCAATAATGACAATGGCCCGCAAGGTACTATCGGTACAATCTACGGCGTGCGAATTAGTGATCTGACGTCGAACACCCGTAGAATCATTCGATCGGAGGCCAATGATGAAAACCTCGCGTCGAACACGAAGAACCTGCCATTGAGGCATGCAGGCTCCAAGGCACCGGAAGGGAGTCTCTAGATCAACTTCCTGGATAATGAGCTGAAGTCGATAGGAAGTGACCTTGATCGAAGGTGAGCCATAATGTTTCCCACATCATCGACACGAGACAGAGAGATGATGTTGTGAATCAAAATTGTATGAGCTATCAGAGGGAGGTTGTTTCTTTGCAGAGGTCAACTTCTCTTGAACATATCGGCGGCACTAGAGTGGAGTTGGCAGTATTTGACATCGATGGATTAGAGGTCATAGTGACGAGGCAATGAGCAGATGAGAGGTCAAATAGGATTACCCAATCCCACGGAGGCAAGTGAAAAATAAGATGAGATGTCCCCACCCAGACACGAAAGCAGAGGAGTGCCATGTTCAAGAGCGACATACTGCCGACACAACAATAATTATGGTTCCAATTTTTTTTTTTTTCTCCACCATTTCTGGCGAGTACCCCAATTATTTTTAACAAGCTTGATGGGGATAGCATATGCTTGTGGTGCGTCATTTCGACAAAATCCGATGTCATTAGGTTTTAACGAGTCTGACAAAGGAAGAACTCGGCGTCTTTTCATATTTAGAGAATTTGAAAAGACAGCGAAAAGGAAACTCCAGGGGTGTCCTTTTTCGTAAAGTTGTGTCTCTCGAGCCCGAAAAAGTATAAAATAATGCCCGAAAGAACCACCCGATCGTTACGATCGAGGAGTACTTTTCATAAGTAGTGATTTCGACCTAAAAAAGTAAAAAAGTGATCAAAACCACGTCGTTTCGTAACCATTAACGAGTTTGAAACGACAAAAACCCGGTAATCTTTTTAAGTTTTAACGGTCGACAAAAAGAACTTAAAACGACCGCCCCTTATTTACGTTTAACGAGTCAAGGGGAGTAACTCGGCAATCTTTTCCTCTTTAAATGGTCGGAAGAGAGCTGAAAAAAGACCTTCAATTTTATTCTCTTTAACGAGTCAAAAAGGGAAAAATACTCAGCAATCTTTTCATATTTTACGAGTCAGAAAAGAGCTTAAAGGCGACTCGTCCTAGAGGAACGAGTGGTATAAAGGGTAGCAACTGGTTCCGGTAGTGGTGGAACTGCTTAAAACATGTAATGGTCAAGAGGCTGGCTAATAAAACCACTCATCGCTGCGGTTCCTTAGGAAAGGAAAACAACCAAGTGAAAGCATATGATCGGCCAAAGAGATGGTGGCGATGGAATGAAACAACCAAGGCTCATCTAGCAGAATTTAGCAGATAAATGGCAATCACGGGATGTAAATCAGGTATGGGTTCATTTTTACACAAGCTTGAACCATGAAGAACTCTGCTTGGATTCGGTTTCATGTTTACACAAGCTTGAAACGAAAAAACTATGCTTGTTATAAATTTGCATACCCCCAGCATGATAATGCAAATCGAGGTACATGCCCCCCAAGCTTCATGGCATTCACGGAGTGGATGGAGTGAAGGTTCACTTGGAAAGACTCGATTTTGAAAAGGAGGATGCATGCCCCCCGGGCTTCAGTCACGCGCCCGGGTGAGCTGCCGTCATCAGAATGACGGACTGGATGTTGAGGCATTTCCTGTGGAAATAAGACCAATTAGGAATGGTAGATGACTATATGTAAAGTGTGAACCGGGGAACGAAAGTTGGTCTACAATCTTGATCGTTCTTCTTTCGTGCGGAAAACACATCACTCTGAAGAGTGAGGACACAATTGCACGTATGCGATAAATATAGTCTCGCCCAAGGAGTAAATTGTAATCTAACGGGCCTTGGACTACCATGACGCCCATTTGAACGGTCTTCCCTTCTAATGGGATAGGTACATGGGGAAGAATTCCTAAAGGTCGATTGGTTTCTCGATGAAAACCTGTAAGGTTTCTCATCTCAGGCAGAAGCAGTGGCGAACCAAGTGCTTCCCAAGCTGTTGAAGAAAGGATGCTCACAGGAGATCCCTCATCAATAATGGTACCGGCCATAACCATTCGGTAGACTTGGACTATAATTTGAAATGGTCTGGAAGCTGGTAACCGGGAATTGCCTAGTTGATCCCAATTGAAGGAAACAACTAGGTCGCTTGGAGGTGGGACCGGATAAACGGCCGGGTATGACTCTGATGGACTTCCTTCCTGCTGTGAAGGAATGAGGGGGATACTCACTTGATCATTAGAGTCTATGTTTATGTATAGAATTTGGACGGTGTGATCTTCATCCTTTACAGTGATAATATCATCTGAGATTGGAACTTCTGAAGGCAAAACCGGGTCAACTGTTATCTGGACCTTTGGAAAGACCGGGTCACTTGTCATCTGGACCTTTGGACTTTCATCTGGTTTGGATTCAGGTGGTTCATCTTTGATGACAAACGTTTCCGAAACAAAGCGTTGTGTAGACGACGAAGGTAAATCAACAGCGTTTCCGACCAGGGACTGGTCTGGAACAGGCTGAAAATCAACACTCTTTCCGACCAGGGACTGGTCTGGAACAGGCTGTAAAGCAACACTCTTTCCGACCAGGGACTGGTCTGGAACAGGCTGTAAAGCAACACTCTTTCCGACCAGGGACTGGTCTGGAACAGGCTGAGCACAGCCAGGTTCGGGAAGAGAAAGCTGGACCAAAGAGGAATCATGCTTGATTGCTTGGTCAGCAGGGGAACATTCTGCAATTGCAGAGAGACGTTGATAACCAGCAGGAAGTTGAGTTGAGGGAGCTGTAAGACTTTCCAATACAATAGAGGCTCTATCCATGAATGGACAAAGGTGAAGGGGATGATTGCCTTCACAAAGTCTACAGGGGATTCGAATCTTCCCTTTTCCCTTAACATTTCCAGCTGATAGGGTAGCATCACCATGATCTCCAGAGGACGATGCAGGGCGGTCCCGATCGTGAGCCCATACTTCTAAGACCCTGGGGATGCCAGGACAATCGCGAAGAAGATGGTCTTCCTTGCATAATCTACAAGGAAATTTAGCCTTCCGCGGCGGAGCAGGAGGAGACTTTACTTCAGGTATATTCGGGGTAGATGGGACCTTTCTTTTGGGAGACTTCTTCTTTTTGGTCTTCTTCTTCTTCTTCTTAGCCACCTGGTTACTTAAATCCAGAGTTTCACCAGGTGAAGTAGAAGATGAGGACACAGCAGTAGGCGAAGAAGGGCAGGGGTCCACCTTGGAATCAAAATGATGTTGCTCGGGTGGAGGAGGTGGTGGTGGAACAGGAGTTATCACACTCGAGACCACTGAGTTTGAGAACACCCATACGGGTAAACCGATGGTGAACCCAGGTAAAGACAAAGTTGCTATATACTGAACACCAACATTTCCGACAGAAGGAATCGGACCAGCCGGGGGACCACCTTGGCCGGTGGGCTCAGGGAAGGATGCCATTTGAGCGAGAAAGAACCCTACTCAAGCTAACGCAAGCAAAATTTAACCGGGTTATATGTGATCGTGGTCAAATAAATTTTAAGACACTGAACTTTGAACTTGACCTTTTCACTTTTTAAGAGTCGAGAAAAGGACGAAAAGATGACTCTAGTCTCCTTCGAATATTTAATGAGCACGAAGTGACAAGACGCTCACAGGCACCTTTTCGTTTAAGGAGTCCGAAAAGGATCAAAAGTGACTGCTCTGGAATTCTAGGTAGAGGGTGTGCCAAACTTTTCGCAAAACCACAGAATACTTTTTAGGGTACGGGTGGTCGATCTTCGTGAATGCTGTGTTCACTGCATTGCGAATTGTAGGGCGGCCGACACGGCTTCCTATGGATAAAATCTTTATTCCTATAGGGGTCTCCCAATGTATACGCGACGGTACGTGGGAGCACAGTCCGTACTGGCACCTATCGTTTCACCGTGGAGGAATCACCCAACCACTCGACGGTAAGCTACCAGGTTTAACGACGCCGGAACACGTCTCTAACCTAGACCTCTAGAATGTTTGCGTTATGTTCCAATGCGTTGTTAGGTTCATTGAGTTTATTTTATAGTTTATCTTCAATTATGTTTCAGTTTTTTGGTCCTACCGTATGTGGTCTCTCCAAACTTCCTAAATGCAATCTATATGCCAAAATTATATCGTTTCATTCGATGAATTCTACCTACAGAAGAGTAGAGATTTTTTTTTTTTTTTACACAAACAAAATGATCATCAAGCAAGTAACAAAGATCCTAATGCAGCTAATAACAAGAAATAAAAGTTTTTTCCTTTTCTTTTTAAAAGCGACAAATAGCAATAAATGCTAACTAATATAATGCAAAAAGCTCTTTTGTTTTTTGATTTTTTAAAATGGCATAATGCATGTAAACAAACCTCAAGAGATATCCACGAGTACAAACACAATTCACTCAATGGACATAGAACCAATTTAGACACATGAAGATGAACTGTCAAAGCAAAGGAAAACACGAAGACGTTCAACGAACCATGTGATCTAAGTTCAAATGAAGTCAAGCAAGATCCAAGCAAGCTAGAAGTGAATCACTCGAAGCATAGAATACCAACTTTTAACAACCACTAGATGAGTGCGGAAAACAACCAACAAGCTGACTGGATAATCAAACCACAAGGTCCCACAGAAGGCTCGACATGCAAAGCCACTAGGTACTCTAGGGCTGGGATACAAAATCGATAGAAATAAGCAAACAACTGAAGGATGAAGGTAACAACTAGTCACACAGAGGTCCAACACACTCCCAGAAGCAGCAAAAGATATGGAAAAACAAAAAATCTGAGTTTAAGGAGCTTTCAAGTACCAAACTGGCAAAATTCACAGAGCTGGCGCGACTGTGAATCTGCAACTCGCGCTAACAGTCAATTGGCGTGGGTCTTTATGGAGCAACATGCGCCAACTGGCGCGACTGTCAAAAGAAAAAACGCGCCAGCCGCGTTTACTGACCCAAAAAATAAATATAACAACCCAGGGTCTGATTGACAGTGCCCAGCAGATAGCAATTTCAAGACTGACCCAGAAAGTTCATTAACTCAGGCAAGCGAGAGAAAACTAATCATGCAAGACAAACTCCAAATAGCTTCTCCCCAGTGGAGTCGCCAAATTGTTGGTTAGGTAAATCCCCTCTGCGGACAGAGGCGATCCCACTAGCTTAAAACAGAACTAGCCACAATCAATCCACGCTGCCACGCAAGTTCCTAGTTGTACATTAAAGGTGAATTAAGAAGACCAACCTGGAATCCAACGCTATAGTCGAAGCAGAGTTGGTGTTCCCGCTCCCTCGCTCCGGCAGGTCACAATCCTTGCGATCCTTGCAAACGGACACCTGCACATGCAAAGGAAGAAACAGATACAAGCATAAAATCCACCAAGGCACAACTATATTTCAGTCAGAAAGGAAATAAATCAACATCACTATAATAGACAATGAGATTGGAGCTATAATAACAGTGGTTCATTAATTAATAATAGACAGGAAAAGTTACAACGAAGGTTCTGACGTTGAACCTTTCCTCTGGCTGGGCGAGCAGCTATATGCCTTGCAGTAGACTTCCTCTCTCTCGGACTCCCGGCAGCATAACCTCTCTAGCATTACTCCAACAACTCAAGAACTCAAAACTACAGCACTTCGGAACTCATGAACTTGGAACTAGCTTGTCTAATGCATGAGTACAGACTTTTATAGATGAAGAAGGGAGAAAGATTCAATGCACCAGGACACCCATTATGGAATGGCAACATCCATGAAAAGCTACTGCGGATAGATATGATGACTCTCGAGCTTTATCAGATGGATTTTTCCCTCAAAGGACTTCATGATCTGGGAGGAAAAAATCATACAGTCGTGCTTTTGGCAAAAAACATTACTAAACTCGACTGGCGCGGGCATTGTTCTAAGACAGAGCGCCAATGGGCGCGCCCCTTTTTGAGGATCTGAGTTATTAGTGCGGGTCAGACATTGGGTACCTGCACCAATGGGAAAAGGGCACTTTTCAGGGATAATTTGCAGAAGGTGTCTTGAGGGAACATGAAGTACATACTCAGGGGAACATAGTGCAAGTGTTTTTAGGCTATGTCACTGCTCACAGGTCCCGAAATGCATCCTCCAATGTACTGGAATCGGGGCGATAGGGACGGTGACCAACGGTGACAAATTACTGTGTAACAATAGACATAATCAAAATCATACCTTAGTGTGTTTCAAGGGAGGCTATCTCGTGTGCACAAACAATCCAGATCAACACAATATATATATATATATATATATATATATATATATATATATATATATATATATATATATATATAATATATGTTGTGGGGAAAAATGCCTATGCAGGACGATCTTATCCACCTAAGGTGTGACAGTGCCTTAGCAACAAACAAGGACAACTATTCTGGTTTCTTCCTTTATGAAATGTGAAAGAAGAGAGATAAATGGACTTACCGGTGTCTTCCGTTTGTCCCTCGATCCGGTCTCTCTTCTCTTTGGGAGTTCACAACTACTTCCTTCTCACTCGCCCAGCTTCAACAGGTTCATACAAGATCACAAGAGAACAGCTACTTGCCTTCTTGCTTGTCCAGCTTCAACGGGTTCCTGCAAGATCACAAGAGAACAGCTACTTGCGACAAGAGAAGAACACTACACAAAGACAGATATTCACATTCATAACTAGTTTAGGATTAGAAATAAACCAAATACACTAATGCAATCATACATCAAGAATACATCAGTATATAGGAGAAACCAAGATAGGTTTATTGATGAATAACAAGGTTCAGGAAGAGATACAACCCAGAGGGCTCCAATCCAGCATCTCCTTCCCAGCAAATGGAATTCCTATCTTCACCCCCTTCAAAGCATTAAGCACCCAATGATTCCAATCTCAAACCAACAACAATTCTTTGCAATAACCAAATTCCAGCCTCTAGATCTCATGGAGGAGAGATCCATATATAGATGTTTGGAGAGAGGATGAGTCAGCTTGAGATCTGACTAGTGTCCTCTCCCTCTGTCAGTTCTTGATTCCACTTGGAGGTTCTTGCTTCCACTTGGAGATTTGGAACCTCTTACTCATCACCAGTCGAATTCCCCGAGGCAAGTGTCATTTTGGAAGCTTCCTGGGTTTTGACACCTTGAGAAATGAGCTTGCCACATGTCCACTCTCGTTCAGCGCAGGTAGCCAGTGTTCCCTTTGACATTCAACGCAGGTAGCCAGTGTTGGCTTTGACATTCAGCGCAAACAACTAGTGTAGCCACTGAAATGATCCTGAATTGACTTGTTTTTGAGCAGTTTCTGGTGGAGAACTTCTGTGAATTGCTGTGGTTTGTTAGCCTTGTTCCTCTAGGGGTAGGAACAACATGTTTAGGGACTTTGGATCCCTTAGATTATGGACATTTCATGCTCAATTCTGTAAGGCACAAAAATGTCTATAACAGTTGCCCCCTAAAGTATGAGGCTGTTTATCGGGTGAAATGCTTTATCAGGGGGATCCGAAGTTCATCCAATGCTGGGAGGAGACCTGTAATAAGATACAATACAATACATTATTTTTCATACTGCTTTCATGATCTAGCTGAGGCGGGCATTCCCATGCTCAGCTTTATAAATTCATTTTTCTGTACATAGAACAGACAATCGTCTGATGGTAGACTGATAATTTTGATGAAATTATCATCCTTTGAGTAGGATGATTATCTGCTGCAATGATGTACATGTCAATGTCTTTATCTTTCCTGAATATATATCGCAGCACGGATGGATGAAACTAGATCCGGGGTCTTCAAACTTGTTCGATCTTCACTCTAAGTACAAGTCGATCCATGTGAGAAATGTTCTGAAGTCGAACATGAAAAGACATCGCTTGATTACCGGTCAATGATGTAAACCATTAACAAGCGCGAGAGGAATCACCGATAATGATAATGACCCTCAAGGTACTGCAGTACAATTCACGTGGTGTGAATAAAGGACTTGGCGTCGAACACCACGCAAAATCTTTCGGTCGAAGGTCATTGATGTATACCTGTCGCCGGAAGTGAGAAACTTGCCATTGAGGCATGCAAGCTTCAAAGTACTGAAGGGGTTGTTCCTAGATCAACTTCTTGGATAATGAGCTGATGTCGACAAGAAGCGATCCGTCAAAGGAGGGCCTTAATGAATCCCACATCAGTGACATGGAACGGAGCTAATGACTTTAATGGAGGTGAAAACGATCTGTGACATATGATTCAGGGTGGCGGTCATGAAAGGATGAAGGATAATGTATGGCAGTGGATGGGACACGGTTGACTTTTCTGAACAACTTCTCTTGAACATATGGCGACACTGATGCGATGGATTGGTAGCATTACCCCAAATATGTATGGTATGGCGAGACCATGGATGTGACCGGTGAATGAAACAACCCAACCCGATTGTGGTACGGAGGAAAAGTGTCATGTTCAAGAGCGACTTGCTACCATCAAAGTTTTCTTGAGTTTCTCCCAATTTTTCCACAGTCATTGCTGACCAGTACCTCTTTATTTTTGTCAAGCTTGAGGAGGATAACATATGCTTGTTCTATAACCTGCCCTTCGGGCAAGCCTATCGCTATGTTTTAACGAGCCTAGCGATAGTGAAACTCGTTCTCGTCTAAAGACAAGTTTGTCGCTATTTAATGATTTTAACGAGTCTAACGACAAGGATAACTCGGTCCTTTTCATTTTTAGAGAGTCTGAAAAGGTACATAAAGTTAACTCCAAAAGTCCTTTTTCGTCATCTAATCCCTTAGGTCCGAAAAAGTATAAAACAATACAGAAGGGATGAGTTTTCGATAGTTTTAACGAGCTGAATCAAACAAGCGCTCGATCTTTTTCTGCAATAATCCCTCAAGTCCAAAAAGATTAAAATCTAGAGGAGGGATAGCTCTTCCTGTCCCTTTAACGAGCTGGAAGGCCAAGGACTCGGCAATCTTTTCATATTTTACGAGTCAGTTGAAAAGAGCTTAAAGAAGACTCATCTTTTGAGGAACGAGTGATAAACAGGGTTAGCAGCTAATTCCAGGTACAGGTTGGAATTTTCCAATCACGGCAGTGTCACAAGGATGGCTAGGTGAAATCACTCTTCGCAGCTGTTCCTCAAAATGGGTAAACAAACATATGGAGGTGAACGATCGGCCAAATGAAAAGTGGAGGTGACGGTGCAAACACGACCAAGGCTTTACTGGCTGATAAGGTTACATTCACAGTGGTTATTTACCAGGATAGTTCATTTTTTAACGAGCTTAAACGCGGGTGGAAACATTTGCTCGATCTTATGTTTATTTTTTAACGAGCATGAACTATGTGCTAAAACTGCTCGGATCTTGCGTTTATTTTTTAACGAGCATGAACTGTGTGCTAAAACTGCTCGATATTATATGGTCAAATTTTGATTTTTACCATAACTAGCTTTGCCCTTTTCAAAGATAGTACTGTATCCTCAATTGCTGCATCAAACTAGTTAGAAATGAATAACATTTGCTTGAAAATGAGATTAGAAACCTAATATTTCGCTTTGAACTACGTAAAAAGCAATTAAAAGGTGTTTTTACCTCTCATTTTACCATTTCATTTGAACTTGGTTTGTTGGAGCTTTGGAGGTGCCTCTTCCCTCTTTATTTTCATCAGCTGATTCCGGGAGATTCTGCGGACGATTTTCGGCGCCGTCTGGACCAGGTAGGAGCTAAACCCTAGCTCTTTCTTTTCATGGTTTCCTTTTTCCATTCTGTGCCTGTTTTCTTGTTCCCCTGAGCCCCTGGGGTTTTGCTAGGGCGCTCTGCCATCAGCGCAGGCAGTCCACTCGAAACCTGCGTTGAATGTTAAGCTGCATAAAGGCAGTTTGACCTTCAATGCAGGTGGAACACTAGCCAGTTGCGTTGAGCATAGAAAAACAGTTATGTTGCACAGTTTTTGATGAAAATTTTGCCAGTTTCTCATCAAATCCAGGATCTTACTCTTTCTCTTGTTTGTTTTGCAGGGACTCTTGAGCAAAATGACCCTTACATGGCGAGAACGAGAACATGAAGAAGAGGACATCATTGCCCTCCATGACCCTGTCACGGTGAACGCGCTGCGGAACTGTGGCCTGCTGAAGTTCTTCTGTATCTCTAGTATGAGAGCCCAGATCTCTTTACTGCAGTATATGCTTGATGCTTGGGATCCTATCAACCAAGTATTTCAGATCAGGAGCAAATCCATCCCTTTAACCGTGGTAGACATTTACTTCTTGACTGGTTTGTTGAGGCGGGGTGCCCCCATTTCTTTGTCAGGTTCGGCCCGAGGAAATGACTCCGTGAGAGATTATGTCCGTCAGTATTGCAGGGAAGGATCCCAGCCGAGCAGAGACGACAAGGTTGTTATCCGTGAAATTACTGACAGGTCTCTCAGGTCCATTCTGTATACTATTGGTAGGATGGCCGGTAGCGCATCTCTTCATGTTTCCAACAGATCCTATGTGCAGCACGCCTTGGAGTGTCTCCAACTGAAAATATTCAACTGGTGTGATGCAGTACTTCTTCAGATGAAAAGTCAGTTGAACAAGGTAAAGGACGGGAAGCTGAAGAACTTTGGATTTGGTTCTATTCTGACTGCCTTTGCCTTGGAGAAAATACCACTGATGTAGCCTCAGTATATCGCACTCGACTTGCCTTCTCCTACCGATCCACGCATGCAGAGATGGGTTGATCACATGTCTAGGCATGCTGGTCAATCTCAAATTTCTTTCACTGATTCCTTCTTCAGGTGGTTCGAGCGTTAGGAGATGGTCTATTCTGAGTATCCATATGTTGGTATGGATTTCCGAGGTGATCCGGACTTGGTACTGCCGGATGGCGAACAGTGGGGCGCTATTGGTAAAATCTTTGACCATATTACTGTTTACTGTTCTTACTTATAATGTCCTTGTGCTTTATTCTATCAAGACTTTAATCAAACTCATGTGTGCATGCAGATGTTGGTCCTATTCGTCCAGCAATTCGCCCGAGAGCGCCAGTTGCTGCCCCAGCAGGGGAGACTGCTGGGAGAGTTATTCTCCGCGACCTTGACGTGGCCGAGACCCTTACAGCTGTGCAGGAGCAGGTTGAGAGCCTTACTCTCGGCATTCCCGATGTGAGGATTGATGAGTTACCTTTACAGTTGCAGCGGCATACTACTGGTGTGCCTAGACGATGGACTCGTCTCTTGCGCATGATTGCACAGGCCGTGACGTGCTATCATGAGCATCACTAGGCTAGGGTGCCCCCTAGCATTTTTGAGTTTTTGGGTCATATGACCGATTTTTGTCTTGGTTACAGAACATTATGTATAAACGATAAACAACTTATATATATTTTGATTTTCGAGGTTTATTTTGGTTGAGTTATATGATCCATATGTACAACATTGATGATGTGTCTCTTTTTATAAATGTCGCAGATGTCTATCTAACACATAGTTTGCTAATGAGTCAGTTAATGTGTTTAAGTTTCTGGAAATATGCTGGTATTGAATTAAATCAAACTGTCTTTCCAAAATCTTAACCCTTAGGAAAATGCGATAAATAGCTGGGTTGCGAACGGAATATATACCATTGAGTTGTAGTATTACGAGTTGTGAGTCTAGCTTGACGATTAGTCGGCGTATACCATGGGTGATGGCATCAGAGAGTAGCTCTATCAACGCGCTATACTCAGCGATGTTATTCGTTGATTGCCCAATACATACACCTCTGAAACTTACTAACTCGTCGCTTGGATCAAAAATGGCCTAGGCTGCGAAGGACAGGTTCCGCGAACTACGACTCGCTCCGTCGGCATATCCAACACATGTCTCCAGAAAGTTTGACATCTGCAATAAATGTAAAAAGGTGGATTACTCGACCAAAACAAACACTTTAGCGAAAACGAAATACAACAAAAGCCTACAGGTTACTATTTAAGCATAGTAACGCTTGAGGTACAACCCATTGCGGGGTTGCGCCAGTGGAATTCCGTCATAATCCATTAACTCGTAGGCTCCTTTTGCTAACACTCGTTTAACAATATAGGGGCCCATCCATAAAGAATTAAATTTACCTGCTCCCAATTTATCGGATTCTTGGTCATAAAGCAAGACCAAGTCACCTTCTGAGAAGACACGGGGTTTGACATTTTTGTCGAAGTACGCCTTGACTCGTTTCTTATGGGCTTCGTTAGCCAAAGCGGCATCACGACGGGTTTCATCCAATTGGATTAATTCCAAGAAATGAGCCTCTTCTTCCGAAGTTCCGGGGAGGAGATCAATTGCGAGTTTAAGAGACGAAATTTCACACTGGATTGGCAAGACTGCTTCCAGGCCATACACCAGTTGGAAAGGTGTGAACCCGGTCGCATTCTTTACCGATGTTCGGTAAGCCCACAAGGCTGAGTACAGGATTAGGTGCCACCTTCTTTTGTGAACCCCGATCATCCTTTGCAACATACGCTTCAGGACCTTGTTGATTGCTTCAACTTGTCCGTTGGCTTGCGGATAATACGGGGTAGAGCTGTCATGAGATAGCCCTAGCTTGGCTGCTAATTCAACCATCATGTGATTGTGAAAATGCGACCCATGATCTGTAACTATAGCCTGTGGTACGCCGAACCTGGCGACTACATGATTGAAAAAGAAAAGGGTAGCTGTTTCACCAGTGTTATCTAATGTAGGCATCGCCTCGGCCCATTTGGTAAAATAGTCAATGGCGACTATAATATACCCATGCCCCCCGGTCGAGGTGGGGTTACATGTCATGAAATCGATGCCCCATTTGGCGAAAGGCCCAACAACAACTATTGGCTGTAAAGGTGCGGGTGGTCTTCTGGTTTTGCTATCAAAAATTTGACAAGCATGGCAACTTCTGACTGCGGTTATGCAATCTTTGAACATTGTTGGCCAGAAGTATCCTGCTCGTAAGATTTTCTGTGTTGTAGCATATCCAGATTGATGCCCCCCACACGCGCCTGAATGACACTCATTCAGGGCTTTTTTGGCCTCTTCATGGGTGAGGCACCTCCTCAAAACTGTATCGATACCACGACGGTAAAGTGTATCACCGACGATCATGTAGTCTTTCGCTTGGTATCGTATACGTTTCTGTTTTGAGTGAGAGGTGTCAAGCCTGAATTTTTGGGTTTGGAGATAAATTATTATATCTCCATACCACTCATTGCTTGCAGATATTAGAAACAAACTTTCGTCCACGATTGACTCTTCAGATGTTTCATCGTTGGACGACGATGGGAGATCGCACAATAATTCTGCGAAAACTAAAGCTTTCTTTGATTTGGATTTGACAAATTCCAGATCAAACTCTTGAAGGATCGCTATCCCTTTTGAATACTTGCCTCCCAGCAACTGTCGCGACAATATATAAGTCATGGGGTTGCAATCTGATAGAATGGTAGTTTTCCGAAAGAGGACATAATGTCGAAATCTTTGTATCGCTTGAACAGCAGTGAGTGCTAGCTTTTCAACATAAGAATATTTGCTTTCTGTATCATTCAAGTTTTTACTTAAATAATATATAGGATGTTCAATTCCATCGACTTCTTGAACTAAAACCATCGCAATGGTCGTATCTGCTGCAGCCAGATACAGGTTAAAATCTCTTCGATAGTCCGGGGCATACATTAATGATGCTTTTACTAGAGAATCTTTCAGAGCATCAAAGGAAGCTTGCGCCACCTGATCCCAGACAAAAGGTACATCCTTTTTCAAAAGACGAGTATAACCTTTAGCAAGTTCTGCGTAATTTGGAATGAACCTCCTCAGAAAGTTTGCTTTCCCTTGGAGTTTCTGAATCTGAAGCAAATTTGAAGGTGGAGGCAAATTAATGATTGCCTGAACCTTGCAAGGGTCGAGACGAATCCCATCCTTAGAGACTACAAAGCCAAGTAAACGACCAGAACCGACGCAAAACACACATTTGTGTGGATTGAGTCTTATCTTGTAGTGTCGGCAACGTAGAAATATCGCTCTTAAATGCTGCAGATGATCAGTCCGCTTTCGCGAATGAGCCGGGAGGTCATCGAGATAAGGTTGAACGATGTTCTTGTCATGGAAGGCATAATTCATTGCCCTCTAAAACGTCGCCCCTGCGTTCTTTAAACCAAAGGGTAATTTTCGATAAGCGAATGTGCCCCACGGACAGATGAATGCAGTCTTTGACTGGTCCTGTGGGCGGATATTTATTTGATTATACCCGGAAAATCCATCCATGAATGAAAAGATTTCACATCCGGTGCATTCATCAATTATCTGGTCGATGAAGGGCGTAGGGTAGTTGTCCTTCGGACAAGCTTGGTTTACATCCCTATAATCGACACACACTCTAATTGTCCCTTGTTTCTTCATAACAGGGACAATATTCGATACCCAATCGGTTAGAGGAACCGGGTAGATGAAACCAGCATGGAGGAGCTTTTCAACTTCTGCTTTAATGGCAGCGGCTTTCTTGGGGTGCACCTGCCGAAGCCGTTGTCTTACTGGTTTGACATCAGGATACATCTTAATTTCATGTTCAACGATACTTGAGTCAATGCCTGGCATTTCATCATATGACCAAGCAAAGACATCTCTGAATTCGCGAAAAAGAGCGTTATATATTTCCAGTTCTTAAGGAGAGCATCCTTTGCCGACATAAATATTCTCTACAACATTTGTCTTAGTCGAGATATTTATGGCTATAGTCTCTTCAATATTGGATAAGTTTCGCTCGGAATCCACCGTATTTACAGTATTTGATAGGAATTCAAAATCTGAAGGGTGATAAAGGTCATGTTGAGTATCTTCTTCATATTGTGGAAGAAGGGAACGATGGTGGCAATCACTCCATGGTGCCCCCTCAATCAACATTGATTGTAGAATTCCTTCGTCAGTCCCATGTACTTTCGACCAAGGATCTAACGGGGTACCATATTCTCTAGACCTATCTACCCAAACGCTTGATGAGCGTTGGTTTGGGTTCGCCTCCCATGCCTGAAACATTGATTGCTACAATATTTCTATAGGGCTTGGGGGCAAAACCATTGCATGATCCATGGCGATATCGTCTTCTGAGATCTTCGTGGAAGATATCATGTTGCAGGCTCTTACCAATGCTACTTCTCCTATATAGATGGGAGGTGGAAGTGCGAAAGTTCCCATTAATGTGGGGTCTTTCAGTAGGCCTACTCCGATGTCTTGAAGCGAATGGTTGCTTCCATGGATCATGGGAATGCTTCCTGTAACTTGTGAACCATTAGGGAGGAAGTCTTGTTGGTCGACGATCGTAATCCCTCCTTGAAAAGGGAATGCGATCTTCCTAAAATAAGTCGACACTACAGCTGCCATGGCATATATCCATGGTCTTCCCAGTAGGATGTTGTAGTCAAGATTCCCATCGATGACTTCAACATCTATTTCTACTGTTTTTCCTCCTAGTTCAACTTTCAAGTTATTAAGGATACCGCACGGGGTATAGGTCCTTCCGTCGAATGCTTTCAATGTCGTCGAAGATCGCGACAAGGTCGGAGACCCTAAAGTCTTCCAACAACTCATCGACATAATACATGTAGATGCCCCCTCATCAATAATTGTTCTGTGAACAGTTTTGTTGAGGGCTTTCACTTGGATAAGGAAAGCTAGTTGAGCTGGTAACTGAGGATCGTATCCTTTATGGTCGAAGGATACAAGATTGGAATCTTTAGGATCAACCCCACCAATAGCCGATAACAAAGCCTGCCTTTGGGATGGGCAATTTTGTAGTACTTCAAGAGTCGACATAACGGATGGCGATTGGGCCAAATCTTCCACTATGTTATAATGCTGCGCCGCTCTGGCGCGAGGATTAAATGTCGACTTGTGTACTACTCCCTTTGGCGGTTTTATTGTTAATTCAGGAATGATGGGCGGTACAACTTCTGTCGAAGTTGTTGTCGAACTGCTTGGTTGATCTTTACCTTTGTCGTTCGACAGCTGCGGATTCCCGTAATCTTTGTTCCTTGTCGAAATCAAAGCATCATTTTGCTGTTTTGAAACCGACAACATGAGCACTTGCGACGGGGAAGCATTTCCACTATCAACCAGATTTTGACCTGGATTTGGAAACGGATCAGTTAACACAGCTGAGTTTTTCGGACTCTTAAAGAATCTTTTTATCTCAGCTTTGTATGGAAATTCTCCTGTCCGATGATCCTCATCACATATTTGACATGGATATTTCAGTTTCCTATTTCCAGGAGGGTTTGAAGAAGTTTTTTCAGGAGATGACTCACCCTGTTTCTTCTTCTTCCCTTTGTTTTGCTTCTTCTTGCTCCCTGGTTGTTTGGTTTCTTTACCCTTATCTGCTGATACAACATTTACTTCCGAAGCAAGAATCTCTTCTTTTGCATTTTGATCCGAATTCTTACGGGCTTTCTTAGACGAAGCCTTTGTCGATTTCGCGTTTGCCGTGCCAATCACACCATCGCCGGCATGAGAGTCACTATTTGATTTAGGAGGAGGAGGAATTGAGAATTCCGGTCTAGGGGCGTCAGGTATTTTGTCGTAGAGCGTGCCAGACTGAGTATAAACTAAGTCTAGATATTGCGCACGAGCAATAACTTGCTCCTCTGTTACGACTCCCCCCTTTGCCACATCTTCTGTTATAGCAGGAAGTAATGACTTTATAAACCATTCAGCTAACAACTGATCGGGAACGTATGTTTTCACCGTCCTACGACGACGACGCCACTCATGTATATGATCAGATATGTGAGTGGCTGTTGTCTGCTTGAAGTTGGTTAAGATTTCCGTTCCCGTTTCATACCTTATCGGTAATTGAAAATGGGTTAAGAAAGTCATGGCTAGGGAGCTGAAATTGTCGAACGAGGCTCTAGGTAGTTCAATATACCATTTTGCCGCTGGACCCGTTAACGTCCTCTGGAAAAGGCGAAGCCTTATCGAATCATCGTTTATGGTTTTTGATGAACACCATAGATGAAAAGTCATCACGTGATTCGATGGGTCTTCACCTGGATTTCCATTAAATTTAGGAATGTCCGATGGAAGTTTGTGAGGAATCGCTGGCCACCAAGGGGCGTAAGCAATTGGATCGTTTGTTAACCGGTGTAAATCGGGTAACTCTAAAGTTGCCACGAATGGTAACTGTTGATTCAGGTTAGGTGAAGCATACCCAGGGTACGATGGAATCGCCTGAGCAGTGGGCCTTTGCATACCAGCATAATGTAATTGATGTTGGTATGACTGATACGGTTGGTGGACTTGACCACTGTAAAGCGGTTGGTTTTGATCGTTTTGAATGTACGGTTTTCCACTGTTCGCAAAGATCTGCTGCTCAGAACCTTGGTATACTTGTTGGAATTGTGGTTGTTGATATTGCACCAGCCACGGTTGCGAAGCCATGTTCTGTTGTGCTATACTAACCGTTGGACCAAGGTGTGGGGTAATTGTACCCGTTTGGACCTGTGTCGCCCCACCAGTTGGCGATTGTGGTTGAGTCACAGGGTCAAGGGGCTGTTGCATTACAACCTGAGAAATCTGAGGTTGACATACAACAGGCAACGTTTGAACTTGCGACACTGTCACAATAGCCGGCGTGGTCGGGATGTTCGACATAGGTACACACTGTTGCATAGAATATACAACCCTTGGTTGTTGAGGTAGCATAGGTACCCAACCACTTGATGTAACTCCAGTATAACCTGAATACTGTTGTGAACTCCCATATGGATACCCTCCCGAAGGGGGTAATGAAAGGGCATACTGCCCCCCATACGGTAGCAATCCGGAACTGAAGGGGATTGTTTGTCCTTGTGGACTGGATTGCCCAAATTGACCTCCAAATGGATCAATCTGGCGAGTCTCAACATAAGAGTTGCCGGATATTATTCTGGATGAACAAATTGGAACAGACCACACTGTCGAAATAGTCCCTTGGTGGACTCCTTCTAGCGGTTGCGAGCTAGTCGGGACAGATGGTATGCTGGCAAACATTGTCGGAGTGACGACAAGGGCTTCTGCTGTCGCCGTGTCATTCGACACAGTCCTAGATGTTGACGGTTGTTCAGACATTTTGAGTCTATCCAAGAGATTGCCTAGCGATTCTACAGGAACTTCCACTTGTGGTAGACTAACTTCTGATGAAGGAAATAGAGTGACCCCGACTCCAAAATGTGTTGGAGTACTTGCTTGCGGATCCTCTACAATTTCCTCTATCGCAATCAAACCAGGTGGAAGAGGAAGACCGTCAGGTCCGTAAAATATTTCTGGTGCCGAAGAAGGGGTTGAATCGACAGCGACAGTTGTTTGAGGAGCAAGACTCTCCGAACCGGTCACAGATGGGACTGGTTCAGTAAGGCAAGTATTTGCCCCCAGACTAGGATCAGTGTTACTGTCCCTCTGTGGCTGTTGAACTTCTTCTATAGAGGCAGGGTTTCTAGAAATGTTTGGAGTAACCGGAATCTCAGATGTCGTTGGAACACTTGTTCTAACTTTGATAGGAGATTTCGAACCGGTTAAACGAGTTCGCTTTGTCCGTACTATTTTTGATTCCGGAGACAAAGACGGTTGACTCGTAAGCCTCCGCGAACGACGGGGTTTCAATGGACTTTCTTCCACGATTGCGGATTACTTGATCAACCAAAATACAAAAGGGGAAAGTGTGTTTCCGAATTAAATGAATTTTTTAGACGCTTTTAGACACAACTTGCTTTTTCACTTTTAAAGAGTCGAGAAAAAGCTAAAGATGACTCTAGTCTCCTTCGATGTTTTAACGAGCCCGAAGTGACAAATGCTCGGATGGACTTTTTCCGTTATAGAGTCTGAAAAAGGCCAAAAGGAACTGCTCTGGAGTTCTAAGCAGAGGGTGTGCCAAACTTTTTGCAAAACCGCAGAATACTTTTTAAGGTACGGGCGGTCGATCTTCCTGAATGCTGTGTTCAGTGCATTGCGATCAGTAGGGCGGCCGACACGGCTTCCTAAGGATAAAGGTTTTATGCCTATCGGGGTCTCCCAATATATACGCGACGGTACGTGGGAGCACAATCCGTACTGGCGCTATCGTCCCTCAGGAGGAATCATCCACCATCCACGAGATCGACAGTCACCAGGCTTAACGACGCCAGAACACGTCTCTAGCCTAGACCTCTATGTTGTGCGTTATGTTGCAAAGCGTTGTTAAGTTCATTCAATTTATTTTAGGTTGATCTTTTTAGAAGTTTGCCTTTCAAGGTTCACCACGAGATGTATGATACAATTCCTAAATGCAGTCTAAAGATGATAAGCAAGCTTTATATCTTTTCAACTTTGAAAATCCTAGCTACTAAGGGAAAAGAAAGACCCCATCTTTTCTCAAAGAGCAATCAGCACACTCTAATGCACTTTTCCTAAATCCAACATGCAAACTATCAATATGCAAATGCACAATGCAGGTGTTTGTTTTTCCGCTTTCTTAGTATTGATGCCTACAAAGAAAGCTTTTTGTACAACTTTGAATTTGCTTTTAAATGACAAATACAAACAAGTTTACTTTTTCCAAATCAGAGAGGGTAGAAGAGATTACAACACTTAACGATTTTCGAAATGAATACTTGTTTCGACACTTAAAAGAGACAAACTCAAACCAATAAGCAAGAGTAAATGTATAATCAATTGCAAACAGCCAATGAACTCTCTTCTAAGATCACAATCAACAGATCTGAATCAAGGGCTACAGGATGACTATTTCACTCATGCAAAGGAAAACTGTAAATGACGCCACAAACACATAAAAACACTCACAGTCTTTTTGTACAAAAGGAGGCAGAATCTAAGCAGAGAAAAGGAGTTATCAGACTGGTACCTATGCTGGTTACAGGCTGCAAAAATCAGAGATCAAAACAAGGCAAAACAGAGCAGAGAACCCCAGCTGCACAAGGGCAAACTGGTTCAGCGCAACCTCAACACAGAGGTTTTGACATTCAGCGCAGGTAGCCTTCATGGGACCTGCGTTGAAATGCAGAATCCCTTCACTGGGTCTGCGCTGAAGGAGAAACTCTCGTTTCCCACAGGTTCTGGGTCACAGATTGCTATTTAATTCACTGTTTCAGGCCAAATAAAAGCAACAAGCAAGGTACAATCAAAGGGATGCTTTGAGGGGGTGCTAAGATCTATCACAAAGGATCATCAAATCATTTGTGAGTCCATTGTTATGATTATAGACAAGTCCAGTGATTGGATCAAAGCAGCAACTGTCTACTTTGCATCCGGGAATAGCAGATGCAGTTCGATTGTTGCTGTCAAGTCTATGAAACAAACAATTGTAGAAACACAAATAAAATGACTAAACAAATCTCCCCAGCGAAGTCGCCAATTTGTTGTGGGGAAAAATGCCTATGCAGGACGATCCTATCCACCTAAGGTGTGACAGTGCCTTAGCAACAAACAAGGACAGCTATTCTGGTTTCTTCCTTTATGAAATGTGAAAGAAGAGAGATAAATGGACTTACCGGTGTCTTCCGTTTGTCCCTCGATCCGGTCTCTCTTCTCTTTGGGAGTTCACAGCTACTTGCCTTCTCACTCGCCCAGCTTCAACAGGTTCATACAAGATCACAAGAGAACAACTACTTGCCTTCTTGCTTGTCCAGCTTCAACGGGTTCCTGCAAGATCACAAGAGAACAACTACTTGCGACAAGAGAAGAACACTACACAAAGACAGATATTCACATTCATAACTAGTTTAGGATTAGAAATAAACCAAATACACTAATGCAATCATACATCAAGAATACATCAGTATATAGGAGAAACCAAGATAGGTTTATTGATGAATAACAAGGTTCAGGAAGAGATACAACCCAGAGGGCTCCAATCCAGCATCTCCTTCCCAGCAAATGGAATTCCTATCTTCACCCCCTTCAAAGCATTAAGCACCCAATGATTCCAATCTCAAACCAACAACAATTCTTTGCAATAACCAAATTCCAGCCTCTAGATCTCATGGAGGAGAGATCCATATATAGATGTTTGGAGAGAGGATGAGTCAGCTTGAGATCTGACTAGTGTCCTCTCCCTCTGTCAGTTCTTGATTCCACTTGGAGGTTCTTGCTTCCACTTGGAGATTTGGAACCTCTTACTCATCACCAGTCGAATTCCCTGAGGCAAGTGTCATTTTGGAAGCTTCCTGGGTTTTGACACCTTGAGAAATGAGCTTGCCACATGTCCACTCTCGTTCAGCGCAGGTAGCCAGTGTTCCCTTTGACATTCAACGCAGGTAGCCAGTGTTGGCTTTGACATTCAGCGCAAACAGCTAGTGTAGCCACTGAAATGATCCTGAATTGACTTGTTTTTGAGCAGTTTCTGGTGGAGAACTTTTGTGAATTGCTGTGGTTTGTTAGCCTTGTTCCTTTAGGGGTAGGAACAACATGTTTAGGGACTTTGGATCCCTTAGATTATGGACATTTCATGCTCAATGCTGTAAGGCACAAAAATGTCTATAACAATATATATATATATATATATATATATATATATATATATATATATATATATATATATATATATATATATATATATATATATATATATATATATATATATATATCAACATCATAGCATCATAACATACCAACATCACCATGATGACACAAACTGCAATAATAACCTTCACAATGCATGTCTGACCTACTATGCATGCATAACCATAACCATCACAATGCATGCACAAAAAACACATTGAAAACTAGTATGCAGACATAACGATCACATTTAGCCCATCTAGTCCAAATGTTTGAACCTGGAAGCTCTGATACCAATATGTAATGCCCCACCCCACATTTACCCAAATTCACAAGCGCTCTAGGGTAAACATGAGATGAGTGTAACTATGACATGGCACGACCTCCAAGTTCTAGTTATGGAAGTGGGGCTGACACACTGATATCTTATAGACATCCCTTAGGGACTACAGACCACTCAAGAGCCTGCAAACCACCCTAGGCGATCAAACCCTGAGTTGGAGTTCTTTTCACAAGGAAAACTCCCCAACCACATGCACAACACATCATCAATGTGGTTATGAGGTCCCAACTACACACATAGGCCTGCTTCCATGTGTTTATGACCCAAAAAATCTAGTTATGTGCCAAGATTTCCAATATATGAGCCAATTTGCTAGGCTAGCCTCTAGATCACTGCCCAAAACTGCCTGTAACTTTCTAAAAACATAAACAAGATGCTAAAAATGCTAACCATTCAGAACTCAAGCAAGAACTTGACCTAGACATGCCTAATCCATGATATACATTTCCTCAAACATATGGTAAATATGTGAGCTACAAGTCACGGATACATATCTGATCATAAACTTTTGAATTTCAAATGAGAATCACCAAGAAGGCTCCATGCCCTCTCTAGCTAGCTGCAGTAACACTTTTTAACCCATGCATTCATCAACCATTCAGTGACTTATCAAAACATGTTAACAACCATAGATAAAATACATCATATCACTAGCACATACCAACATAAAAATAGAATGGAAACCATAGAAAGTAAGCCATAAAATCACCAACATAATTACTACAAATGTTCATGGATCAAAATAGGAAAATATCTCATATTAACATGTGAAAATTCCAAACAAGTTAGGGACTGTTGGCATTATGTTTCTGGTATGGCTATATGTTACAGATGTTGTACTTGATGGCAACTCCCGTGGCAAGGCTCTCACTCCCGTGGCAAGGCTCTCAATATGTTGAAAATTAAGAAGTACGCAGGAAATCAGTTCAGAAGGTGCGTACCCGCAGGTACACCATGCAGGGACCGCGTCCAGATACGCAGGCCAGCCGTTCAGGAGGTGCGTACCCCCAGTGCACACATTTCAAGGCAGAGAAAAGCACACGTGGGGTTTCTTATGTTTTACTCTTGGTATTTAGCCGACGGTATTTGTGTTATTACGGTTTTGGCTCGTGGTATTGTTCCATGATTTTAGGAGGAACTTGCCTATATAAAGCAAAGGAGATCACTTGGCTAAGTATCTTTTGCAATTGAATATCTTTAGATCTGAAATATTGGGTTATGGTCTTAAAAGCTTGATCTATATGAAAGGGAAGTTGAAGGCGAATCTGTGATGGGTGATCTCTCGAGCGCATGATCAGATCTGAGCAACTATGCCACTCTGGTGGATTGCCTATTCGGCCCTAATCAGAAGTACGCATGTGTTTAACAGAAGAGCTGCGTGGGTACGCAGAGTAGAAGCAGGAGATCTGCGTGGGTACGCAGAGCAAAAACAGGAGACCTGCGTGGGTACGCAGAGCAGAAGAAGGAGAGCTGCGTGGGTACGCAGAGCGACTAAGGTTCAGGTGTGTACACATAGTAAAAGTAAGCGGCGCGATAGTATTTCTGGGTGCGTACCTGCAGTAACAGTACGTGGCGCGATAATATTTCTGGGTGCGTACCTGCACTAATAGTACGCGACGCGATAATGTCTCTGGGTGCGTACCTGCAGTAATAGTACGCAGTGCGGTTGAAGGAGCAGTGCGTGGGCACGCAGTGCGGCAGAAGGATCTCTGCGGGTATACGCAGGAAAGCAGAAGGTGAACTGCGTAGCGACGCAGGCCACAGAAGGGAAAACTGCGTATCTGTCTTAAGATGTTCTGTTGATTGAAATTTTCTGTTGATAAGGTGTTCTGGGTTAGTTCTGTTATTGTTGATATGATAACTGTAGTGGACTGTAACTTTTATGTACTTAATGATCATTTGATGCTTTATGAAAAGAAGTAGGGGGTTGTAGCTCCCTTCCAGGAGAGACTGGAAAACAAGAGAGAGAGAGTTGTAGCTCTCTGCAGGTTGCAGCCTGCGTACTGGTAAAGGATTGCACCAGTACAAAACCATTGTAAAAGAAGTTTCTAATTTGAAAGAAGATAGAGACATATTGCAGCAGGTGGTTTTCACCCACATTGGGTTTCCACCTTACATCTTGTGTTCTTTGGTGTGACTATCTATTTTTCTTTGTTCATGCTCATTATTTTATGGTACTGACATGCAAAAATAATTCAAAGAACAAATAAGGAAGATTTATTAAAAAAAGTTAGATAATACTGATTCACCCCCCCTCTCAGTATTATTTCCAACAATTGGTATCAGAGCAGGTCCTTCAGAGAAGCTTGATCACTTGAAGGTAGATCGTTCATCATGAGCAACTACGAGAGAGAAGCATCAATCAGGCCACCGGTTTTTGATGGGACAAACTTCAATTATTGGAAGGTAAGAGTTACTGCCTATCTTCAATCTCTTGGTACAGAAGTTTGGGACATCGTAGAGACAGGCTATGCTTTTCCTTCAGCTACTCCTACAGATGCAGCCGAGAAAAAGAAGTATGAAACAAATGCGAAAGCAGTCAGTACTCTATTAGGATGTATATCTCAATCAGAATTCATGAAGGTAATGCACTATAAATCCGCAAAAGAGATATGGGACAAAATTGTCACGAGCTATGAAGGAGACGAACAGGTAAAGCGTGCCAAACTTCAAACTCTCAGAATTCAGTATGAGACTCTCAAAATGTATAATGATGAAAGTGTGGCTAACTATTTTCTTCGGGTAGATGAGGTTGTTAATTGTATGAAGAATTTGGGTGAAGAAATAAAAGAGGCTATTGTGGTTGAAAAGGTCCTAAGATCATTGTCCCCCAAGTTTGAATCTAAAATATCTGCAATAGAAGAAAAGGAAAATCTTCGAATTCTTACTATGTCTCAGCTACATGGAATTCTAACTGCTTATGAAATGAGAAAGGGAGGTCCATCAGACAGAAGAGAAGCTGCTTTCAAAGCATCAGGCAAAGGAGATTATTATGAAGCAAGCCACGTCCCGGAAGAAGAGGAAGAAGAATCAAATTTTGTCAGAAATCTTCAAAGGGGTTCTGGAAGGTTTAGAGGTAAGTTACCTTTTAAATGCTTTGCTTGTGGAAGAGTAGGTCATTATGCTGCAAAATGTCCTTATAAGGATAAAGGAAAGGAACCTGCTAGATGGAACAAGAAACAGAACGCAAATAAGAAAAGCTACTACACTCATGAAGATAGTGATGGTCTATCAAACAGTGATGAAGATGAACAAGGTAATGAATATAAGTTGTTAATGGCATTTGAAGATGATGATTATATGGATGCTATAGATGTGGATAAACTTTATGATGAAATTACTAGAATCAAGAGATGTATAGAAGAAAAGAACATGATCATTGATACTCTACAATTTCAAATTGATGAAAAGGAAAAACATCTTGAAAAATTAGAAGGTGAAATTGTTGGTCTTAGAAAAGAGATTGAGAAAACAAAAGCTATTAATCTCAAGTTTGTCAAAGGATCTGAAACTTTGGATGAGATTATCAATGTGCAGCGGTCTCCACTAAACAAGACAGGTCTGGGCTATAATGGAGAAACTTCTCAAGCATCCACCTCAAAAAGTTATCTTGATGCAGCAAGAAGAAATGAGCAAAAGAACAATGAAGATCATCAGGTAAAGTAGGGACGAATTACAAACAGAAACTATCAGGGGCAATCCATCTTAAGGGTTAAAAATGGCTACAACCAACCACAGGTAAAATCTTCTCAATTTGGTTCAAAAATAGATGAAAATAGAAATTACAATCAGTTGGCTGGTAGATTCGATAACCGCAAAAGTTTCTTCAATGGACAATGCTTTTCTTGCCATAACTTTGGTCACAAAGCAGCTCAATGTGTTGCATATAAAACGATCATGACTAGGGAAGCTAAAAAACAAAGAAGTATGACGGGGATTACAAAAAGGACCTATAACAACTTTTCGGTTCTTGAAAATGAAGTTGAATGTTCTATTTGCAATAACTTTGGTCATGAAGACTCTGAATGCAGGAGCAGGTTTCAGCAGAAAAAGGAACAAGCCTCAAGCACCAAAACATGGAGAATAAAGGAACCTCAAACAGAAAGATGTGGGATAGCATTTTATGCAGAGGGACAAGAAAATCTATGGTACATTGACAGTGGATGTTCGAAGCATATGACAGGTGATAAAGAAAAACCTGAGTCTTATTCTACTCTAGAAAAGGGAAAGAAAGTCTCTTTTGGAAATGATACTCCTGCAACTATAAAAGGAAAGGGCATTGCTCAGTTAAAAGAAAAGGTCAAGGCTGGAAATGTTTTGTATGTTGATGGATTGAAGCATAATCTTCTAAGTGTCAGCCAGATGTGTGATCAAAGAACCGAGGTTATATTCAGATCAAATGGATGTCTTGTTCGTGATCTTGATACAGGTAAAACAGTGATCAAAGGCAAAAGAACTCCAAATAATCTGTACATATTTGAAGAAGGACAACAACAATGCTATCTGAGCAAGGATGATGAGCACTGGTTATGGCATCGGAGGTTGGGACATCTAAGCTTTTCACAAATAAGGAAAGCATGCAAATATCAGGCAGTTCGCGATCTTCCAGACATCAAAATTCCTGACAACACCATATGCAAATCATGTCAGTTTGGAAAACAAACCAGAACTAACTTTCCAGAGAAAGAAGGATCAGCTAGCATGCCTCTTGAGCTAGTTCATACAGATACATGCGGTCCTTTCAGGAAAAGAACACCTCGAGGAGAAGAATACTTGATATTATTCATTGACGATTTCTCCAGGTTTGTCTGGTTAGGACTTATGAAGCACAAAGATGAAGCATTCGAAAAATTCAAATCCTTCAAAGCCTTGGTTGAAAATGAATCAGGTCACAAAATTAAGTGCCTCAGATCCGATAGAGGTGGGGAATTTACTTCAAATTAATTTTTCGATTTCTGTGAAGAACATGGGATAAGAAGAGAATTCTCTACAGCAAGAACTCCTCAGCAAAATGGAGTTGTGGAAAGAATGAACAGAACAGTCCAACAAATGGCTCGTGCTATGCTTGATGAGTCAGGAACTCCCGCAACTTTCTCGGGTGAAGCTGCACATGCTGCAGTTGTTATTCTCAACAAAACAAATGTCCGGGTGAACAACACTCAAACTCCTCATGAGCTCTGGAGTGGTAGGACTCCTTCAGTAAAGCACTTCAAAATCTTTGGGAGCAAATGCTATATCAAGAATACTGATGAGCAGCTTGGCAAACTTGAACCTAGAGCAGATGAAGGCATTCTTCTTGGTTACTCTCCACATAGCAAAGCATACAAATGCTACAATAAAAGACTTGGCAGAATTGTTGACAGCATTGATGTAGTGGTTGATGAGAAGGGATACATTCCTAGGCAAGTACATCATGAAGACATCGAAGAAGATGAAGGCTACCCCCAACGATAGAATGATGAAGAAGAAGAACCTCAAGAAGAACCAGAGGAGCAAACAAGAATAGAAGAAAAGACTCCATCCAGATATGTTCAGAAGAACCATCCAGAATCTCAGATTATGGGGCAGAAAGAAGCAGGTGTACAAACAAGAAGAACAGTTGCAGAAGCTTCAAGCTATTTGGCATTACTCTCCTCTACTGAACCACAAAATGTGAAAGAGGCATGCAAAGATGAATGTTGGGTGAAAGCAATGGATGAAGAACTTGAGCAGATCGAAAAGAACAACACTTGGGAGCTGGTTCCTAGACCAAAAGATAAGAATGTTATCGGGACAAAATGGGTCTTCAAAAACAAATTGAATGAAAATGGAGAAGTAATTAGAAACAAAGCCAGACTTGTTTGTAAAGGGTATGCGCATCAAGAAGGAATAGACTTTGAAGAAACCTTTGCTCCTGTTGCAAGACTTGAGGCCATCCGAATGTTCCTTGCTCTCTCAAGTTTTCAAAAATTCAAAGTATTTCAAATGGACGTGAAATCAGCCTTTCTGAATGGAGACTTGGAAGAAGAAGTGTACATTGAACAGCCAGATGGGTTCATTCTTGGAAATGATCCAAATCTTGTATGCAGATTGAAAAAGGCTCTCTATGGTCTCAAACAAGCTCCAAGGGCTTGGTACTACCATTTGGACAAATATCTTCATCAACAAGGCTTTTCAAAAGGATCGGCAGATAGCAATCTTTATATAAAAGTTGAAAATGACAAATTGCTAATACTTGTTGTGTATGTAGATGACATTATTTTTGGGAGCAATGAAGAAGCTATGAGTCAAAACTTTGCCTTGGTCATGCAGAAAGAATTTGAAATGTCCTTGCTAGGAGAACTGACATATTTCCTTGGTTTGCAAATCCAACAAAAAGAAGGAGGAATCTTTTTATCTCAAACCAAGTATCTCAAACAGATTTTGAAGAAATATGGTATGGAAGATGCAAAACCAGTATGTACACCTATGGTCACAGGATGTAGCCTCAGTGAAAATGATGAATCTGCAGCAGTACATCAACCAACCTACAGATCTATGATTGGAAGTTTACTTTATTTGACAGGTACCCGACCAGACATCATGCATGCAGTTGGAATAGTTGGAAGATTTCAGGCAAATCCGAAAGAGACTCATCTTCAGGCAGTGAAGAGAATTTTCAAATATCTTCAAGGGACTCAAAATTATGGCTTATGGTATCCTAGAGATACAGATCTTACACTTCATGCTTATACAGATGCAGATTGGGCCGGAAGCGTGGATGACAGGAAAAGCACAAGTGGTGGTGCGTTCTTTATGGGTTCCAGACTGGTATCTTGGTTCAGCAAGAAACAGAGTTCGATTGCCTTGTCTACAGCTGAAGCGGAATATGTTGCTGCTGCATCTTGTTGCACCCAACTCCTTTGGATGATGCAGACTTTGCAGGATTTTCAAATCACTTGTACACCACCAATCCCCATCTTATGTGATAACACAAGTGCAATCAACATCTCAAAGAATCCTGTTATGCATTCAAAAACCAAGCACATACCAGTCAAGTACCATTTTCTCCGGGAACAAGTACTTGAACAGAAGGTCAAGTTGGAGTATGTTCCTTCTAAGGAACAAGTTGCTGATATTCTCACCAAACCATTGCCCAGGGACACTTTTGAATACCTCAGGCAAAAGCTGGGGGTTGTTGATGCATCATCTTATTGTTGAACCTTTTCTGATTGATGGTACAGGTTCAGGGGGAGCATATAATGCATTGTTGGCATTATGGAGGATGGTCAGAAGGAGATCTTGGAAATAGCTGCAATATGTCTCTATCTCTT
Organism: Pinus tabuliformis; assembly: GCA_031772625.1. Lineage (NCBI taxonomy): Eukaryota > Viridiplantae > Streptophyta > Pinopsida > Pinales > Pinaceae > Pinus > Pinus tabuliformis. The sequence continues at coordinate 928,895,452 of CM062812.1, read as the reverse complement.
TCATGGTGGATTATGGTTCTTTGTTGCAGATCTGGTTCATATTCAGGGGGAGCATGTTCTTAGGGGGAGCATACCCCTTTGCCCTTGATGTCAAAGGGGAGAATGAAGCTGAAGATTGTGAGGTTGCCATCAAGTCCAAAGGGGGAGATTGTTGGCATTATGTTTCTGGTATGGCTATATGTTACAGATGTTGTACTTGATGGCAACTCCCGTGGCAAGGCTCTCACTCCCGTGGCAAGGCTCTCAATATGTTGAAAATTAAGAAGTACGCAGGAAATCAGTTCAGAAGGTGCGTACCCGCAGGTACACCATGCAGGGACCGCGTCCAGATACGCAGGCCAGCCGTTCAGGAGGTGCGTACCCCCAGTGCACACATTTCAAGGCAGAGAAAAGCACACGTGGGGTTTCTTATGTTTTACTCTTGGTATTTAGCCGACGGTATTTGTGTTATTATGGTTTTGGCTCGTGGTATTGTTCCATGATTTTAGGAGGAGCTTGCCTATATAAAGCAAAGGAGATCACTTGGCTAAGTATCTTTTGCAATTGAATATCTTTAGATCTGAAATATTGGGTTATGGTCTTAAAAGCTTGATCTATATGAAAGGGAAGTTGAAGGCGAATCTGTGATGGGTGATCTCTCGAGCGCATGATCAGATCTGAGCAACTGTGCCACTCTGGTGGACTGCCTATTCGGCCCTAATCAGAAGTACGCAGGTGTTTAACAGAAGAGCTGCGTGGGTACGCAGAGCAGAAGTAGGAGATCTGCATGGGTACGCAGAGCAGAAACAGGAGACCTGCGTGGGTACGCAGAGCAGAAGAAGGAGACCTGCGTGGGTACGCAGAGCGACTAAGGTTCAGGTGTGTACACATAGTAAAAGTACGCGGCGCGATAGTATTTCTGGGTGCGTACCTGCAGTAACAGTACGCGGCGCGATAATATTTCTTGGTGCGTACCTGCAGTAACAGTACGTGACGCGATAATGTCTCTGGGTGCGTACCTGCAGTAATAGTACGCAGTGCGGTTGAAGGAACAGTGCGTGGGCAAGCAGTGCGGCAAAAGGATCTCTGCGGGTATACGCAGGAAAGCAGAAGGTGAACTGCGTAGCGACGCAGGCCACAAAAGGGAAAACTGCGTATCTGTCTTAAGATGTTCTGTTGATTGAAATTTTCTGTTGATAAGGTGTTATGGGTTAGTTCTGTTATTGCTGATCTGATAACTGTAGTGGACTGTAACTTTTATGTACTTAATGATCATTTGATGCTTTATGAAAAGAAGTAGGGGGTTGTAGCTCCCTTCCAGGAGAGACTGGAAAACGAGAGAGAGAGAGAGTTATAGCTCTCTGCAGGTTGCAGCCTGCGTACTGGTAAAGGACTGCACCAGTACAAAACCATTGTAAAAGAAGTTTCTAATTTGAAAGAAGATAGAGACATATTGCAGCAGGTGGTTTTCACCCACATTGGGTTTCCACCTTACATCTTGTGTTCTTTGGTGTGACTATCTATTTTTCTTTGTTCATGCTCATTATTTTATGGTACTGACATGCAAAAATAATTCAAAGAACAAATAAGGAAGATTTATTAAAAAAAGTTAGATAATACTGATTCACCCCCCCTCTCAGTATTATTTCCAACAGGGACTTCCACATACCATTTGACCATAGATTGGGTTGAACAAAATATCTCTTTCATCCAATCACCCTCACATTGTATTCCAAGCATGAATGTGGGATATCATGGGTTAAACCAAAACAAAACCAAACCATGGCTTCTAAAGGCCAATCCACCTCAACCCTCAACCACAGTGGTCTCACCTATACAGTCCAAAAATCACTAATATCAATCTCTACCCAAGTTGTCTAGGGCTCCAGGAACTAGTAACTTAACCCACAACCTTTCAGGTCTCTAGAGCATTTTTTTCAACTCGCAGCTCCAGGGATTAGTAACTCAAACCACAAGGCTCCAGAGTGTTTTTCCCAACCTACAAGATTCATGAACTAGTAACTCAACCCAAACTGTTCCAGGGCTTCCAAAGCATTTGTTACAAACCATATCCATAGGTAACTTGAGCACCAATTAGAAAAAAAAGGTGGGAAACCAACAACACCATGGTTATCCAGGAAATGGCAAGGAAAGTATGAAACCACTATCAATCTAGGAAAATATCCATGCCAATGACAACACATAACCAAGGAATCACATGCCTATACTATGCATCCATAAATAAAAAAGGAAATCACCCATGCAACCTGTTACCTACAAAGTATCCCTGCTATAGCTGCTGATCCAACTTCTTCCTTGCACTCCCTTGCTTTCCTTTGCTTTCTTTCTTGAATCCAAGTGAATGCTAAAGTTCTCCAAGAATGCTCCAATAATTCTCTAAGTGCACAAGAGTATGAGGGAGAAAAGCTAGAAGTGACAAAAGTTGTGAACTGATTCTCTAATGCCTTTTTATCATTGCTATCTCCTTCTTTCTTCATTTTCCTTTAATTTCCCTTGCATGCAAATTTGTGTCTCTTCACCTTCCTTTTCTCCTATTTTCCTTTATTTTCATAATTAAATGCCAATTATTATCTCTTTTCCTTTTACAATTTTCATAAACATAATTTAATCACAAGTGATGCCCACTAAAATGTTTTGCCCAACATTCAGCTTGGAATACGTGTTCTATGACCTTGATCTTATTTTATTTACATGGAAAATCAACAAGTGGCTGTTATAGAAAGATTCAAGTGTATCTTAGCCTATGTTTGGGTGGAAAGTGGATCTCCCTTCTTTAGTTTGCAACAAACTGAAGTAAAATAAATAAGTGTATCTATTTTATTTGTTAAGGAAATTAAATTACTGTATAGTGTTTCATGATTTCTTTCTATGTTAGATTTCTAAGTGTGTTTGCAATGATGAGTTGAAAGTAATAATGAATGGTGTTTTGTTAATAGATATAAAATCATTTACTAAGGAATGTTGCAAGAATAATAAATCTTATAAGTATGTCCCTTGTGTTAAATATGAAATTTATGGTATGATATAATGTAATGCAATGCACAAGCTGCGCTGAGCATTGAGGCTCTTTATGTATTCTATTAGTATATCAATCTATCGATGGGGCAATAGTGGGATTGAATAGTTGTGGTTGTATCCTTTCTTGGTGGTTAGGAGACTTGATGATTATTCATTGATGAGGGAGCTTTGTCTCCTCTAGAGGTAAGCCAAAGTGTTGGCCTCTCTATTTGTAAGAGGTTTAGAATTTGAAGTTGAAGTTTACTTCCCAAAGAGGTGAGAAGATTCTCATGTCATTTTTGGTCAAGTTATGTAGTTGGCCTTTTACCATTTTTGTTCCTTCTTATGAGAATGCTTGTTAAGAGTAGATTATGAGAACCTATAAAGGCTGAATATGAATTTTGTGTCTTGGAAGTTTTTTTGGGCAGTTTAATTCTTTGTTGCAGTCTATTTTAGTCCTTGAAACAAGCTTAGGTGGTTAACAAAAGTTTAGAAAGTTGGTGATTGGAAGTTTAGGCCTAACCCTTGGTCATATGTGTTAGTAAGGGCCCATGACCAGTGATAACTATGAAAGGAGCTTAAACACAGGATTTTGGAAAGGATGAGATGCTTTAGATGTCTAGATATTTGGATATTCGAGCATTTGGATGCATCTATAAGGATCATAAGTGGGAATGATGTGGATATCCAAAGATTCTAGGAATCTGAACATCCATAAAAATTTCCAATTGGTTGGATGCCAGATGAGAAGTCGGAAAATATGTTAAAAGTGGTAGATGGGGATTGACATCAAGTTTCTATTAATTGTAGAAAAATGGGGAGAATTAGATATTCAAATATTTTGATATCCTTGAAGAGAACTCATTACCAAAAGGCCTAATGCTGAATATCTTGAATGGTGAACCCCCTAATATGGTGGAACCTTAAACAGGAGAAACTTGAACATAAATATTGCAGGAGAAACTAGACATTTGGGCATATGGAAGAATTGGTAAGTGGACTTTGACAAACACCCAAATGTCAAATTTCAGATGGAATCCCAACCGTTTGTCAAGATTTGGATATCCCGACGTCTAGAAGAATTAGTAAAGAAATTTTAACAAACACGTAGATTTTGGATGCTAGATGCTAGTGTAGCAAGCCTCACATAAGATACATGGATTCCACATGGAAACTCAAAGATTTTATGGGCAGGTGTGTGTGGTAAAATGGCATGATGGTGTGTCATATTGACATGGCATGAAGGGAAATATTTGGGTGATTTGGCATGATGATATGTCATGTTGATGTGCCATGAAGGGAAAGATTGAGGTGACATTCTTTGCTGACGTATTGTTGATGTAGAATGTTGACATGTTGAGGTGACGTGGTTAGAAGGATTGATATGGCGGTTGACATATCACTAATGTGGAATTTGGATCGATGAAGGATATCTAGGAATCCAAATATTTGGAGATCTTGCTCGAAGATAAGAGGGGCACTTGCTTTGCTCCTAGATTTGGCTATTTTAGAGTTCTCCAATGTATTTAGAGGTTGGAGTATTTGAATGTATTCAGAGGTCAGGATATCCAAATTTTTTATAATGGTGACATACAAAAATACCCACCCAGATGTAAAGAGTGATTGATGTGTTGGGTTGTGACATGACCTTGTTTGGTGGCAACATGTGGGCATGGATTCCACGTGCCAACCACTTGGTAGCTCACATAACATTGTATGGCGGATACATGAGGAAATATGAATACCATGTGTCTACAATGTGGGAATGGTACAAATGATGACATGGCATTTTGAAGGTGAAATCTTCAGTTAGGCATAACTCTTTGTCCAAAGCCCAGATTTGGATAAAATTTATGTTTGAAATATCTTAATGAGAATAAAACAATGATAATATTTGAAGGGAGTTTTAATATGATTGAAGGAAGAGGATTTTTTTGATAATTTTACATCTTTAAGATGACTTAGGGGTTGGGTATTTTACAAAGTGGTATTAGAGTTATGGTTCAAACACTACGCCTAGAGGACTAGAGATACAAGACAAAGATGCATTTGGAGTAAGATAAAGAGCTTACTGGTTATGTTTAACAACATTAATACTACTTTTATTTGACCTTGGTTAGAGGGTTATGTTGCTCAGATAGTAATTTTATTCGACCTTGCATGATGAAAGGCTTTAACCCTATACATAAATGACTTTCAAATGGATTCTTAAAAAAACATAAAAATATACAATGGCAAGAACATAAAATATACACAGATTGATTTTTCATTATATTCCTTTTAATTTTACAATACATTATATACATTTCGAAGCATTCATAAACCCCAATCCATTAACCTTGGATTAGAACATAACCATAATTTCATTGACTAGATCTATAAAATACCATGGGAAAAACCATCATGCCCAAAAACATGTGAAAAAAATCATGCACAAAACCATTGGTGGGTATTCCCACCATCCTTGGGTCCACCCCCCATCCCTAGGTCCCCCCAACCATCCTTTTGTCTATCAAAAAATAGAAAATTGGGGCGCTGCCTCGAACCCCAAGCAGGGAGGCTGCGCCCAACACAATGTAACAATGCCTAGGGCTAGTCATGCAAAGAATATAACACATACACAATACATGAGGACTAAATCATAGATCAACTGAGCTAATGAGAAAAACACAAGGTCCGTTGTTATGTTTTGGGTAGGTCTAATACTACCTAGTTTGCTTTAGTGGGAACCCATGTGACACAAAGTGTTCATAGGAATAAGTGTGCAAGGGAAAGTTCTCATGGTAAAGAGATTCATAATACTAGAGATGTGTCCTTGACGATTGTTGAATGAATAGGTAGGAAGGTGAACCCTGCAAATAAGACTTTAATGTGTAAAATGATGCACATGCATTTGTGTGCACATATAAGCATAAACAAGGCATTCCCTAAGGTGCCTTGAGTACCTTGTATGATGTGTAGCATGGATACATTGCAATAGTATGATTGTTAATGGAAATTTGGAGTGGGAAGTAAACCTGTTGTTAGGAAGGCCAAGTTATGGAACATTGATCTCGTTGAAGAATCATGCTGAAGGAATATGTTGATTTCCTTAAATTAACTATTGTAAGGACTAACCTAGAAAGTGAGTGAGGTTGATGTGTATACCAGATTTCCTCATGGAAGAGGAAAATTCATTATTGAATGTGCCTATGCAATTTTTGTAATCATTGTTAAATTAGATTGATCCGACCTTGAGAAGTTATGTTTACTAATTGGAACACCAATTATTGTGTGACTTGCAACCGAGACAAAACTTCGAATCTTTATAGGTTGATGCATATATTTCCAAGGCATCCAATTATATTAGAATTAATTATTTGTAACAAACTAATAGTGGAATGTAGTTTTTATCATAAACGAAGACTCATAATAGTAAATAAAGGAAGGGAGGTTGAACATAATAACACAATACAACATGGAGGACACTTCACACATAAAGAGTGTTGGGTACAATGTTTCCACTAATGACAACCAATGTCATGTCATTGATGTCAAAGGAGGTACGATGCCTTGGAAATCATTCTGTAGTTGTTGACACATAAATGATGTAAAAGGAAGTGTGAAAGGCTGAAGATTATTGAGGATTTGTTGGATTTATGTCGATCAAATGAGTACGTAGAAGATTTGTTTGGATAGTTCTTTTTGAGAGCTTTCCAACAATATAGTACACTTGGTCAAACTGCATTAGAATGAGAATATAAGCTAGTTTGAAACTACACATTAGTAAAAAGGTGTCAAACCCCAACTTTTTTAAAGCCTGTGCATTTAATGGGCAAGTATATGCACCCATGGGCAATTGAAAATTGTTGGCATGTGGACATGTGCACCATTTAACACCCTTAACCACTATACAACTCAAGGTAGATTCAATGGTTATGGATGATGTAAGGTTGATACATGGTGGATTGAGTGCAAACCTATGTGATAGTTAATGGGGGTCGTGCCCCAAGGGCCCCATGCCTTCCAACCTCCTCTGCTTCCATAAAATGAAATGTTGACACATGGCACGTGCCAGGTGGACCCTTTAATTGGATACCAAGTGGACCCTCCAACACAAGCAAGTGTTGATATGGCCCTTCAACATGGATGCACAGGTGGCAACACCATATTGGTCATAGGTGGCATCACATTATTGGCGACAAGTGGTATCATGAGATTGGTGCACAAGTACATGTATTTGATGATGTGGAAACATGATAGGGGTGCCATGTGGTAGGTTGATTTGGCACTTTGGGTGGCCAAGTGGGCCAGAATTAGGTAACACATGGCACCACTAAAAAGATGCCATGTGGAATGGTGACATCATGTAGACGTCAACATCCATTTACCTATGGACTGTTTGGTGCCTGATCAAGTTTGGCTCACATGAACGAGGTTGCATGGGTCAACCCCAAGCCCCAAATGGCGTGAATGTTTGGTGCTCCATGTATAAAAGTGTGGGCATATGGAGTGGTCGGATGTATGGTTTTCACAACACATATGGCACATGCATGTGGTTAGTGCTGAGCTTATTAATGGTTATGGTTTGGAATTTGATTGGGGTTTCTTTGTGTGGCTTGTTTGCGGCTCTGTGAGGTGATTTTTTTTTGCACTAAGGGTTTGAATGCGTAACAAAGTGGCATGATTAGTTTCAGGCTTGTTTATTAGGCACAAGGTCATGGGCTCATGTCTTAGACTATTGTTTTGTTATGTCTTCGTGATAACATTCAAGTTTAGCATATTATTGTGTTGTGTTTCCAAATGAGGGACACATGTAACGTAGTAGTGTCATGATTGAAAGTTGTATGGAGGTCTTGGGTGCGAACCCCCTCACTTGTGGTTTTATCACCCTTGATAAACATACTTCATATAAAAATGATGTGGGAACCATAGTATATTGAACAACAATATATAACACATACGGTGGTGATGCTGCATAACACAGTGGTGGTCATGAGTTTGAGTCTAAGGTTAAAATATTTTTTTGGTATTTTGAACTAGCGCAAGGAGAAGGGAATTCAACCAAACCTAAGTAGTGCACTTTGTCAAACCAGCAGGGTACATTCTATCAAGCACACACTGATAAGTGCATTACGTAGATGGCATATCAGAAAGGTGCAGTTTGTTGCATTTTGTTGACCCATTAAGGTCATTTTGAGGTCCAAATTGATTTTTGAAAAGGGGAAAGTGGAAAGATTTTTTTTTTTTTAATATGAAGGGGGGACATGAAAAGTCATGAAGACATATTTTTGAGGGCAAGATGCTATATTTATTTCTTATATTGTTGTCAAAATGTTATGGGGCTCATGAACAAGTTTGAGGGTAATTCTGGAGAGGAACCTACCAATCAAGTCTGCTCCTTCCATATGTGGTGTTCATCCAATTCCATCACCGATGATTCCATTCATCTTCAATTTTTCCAATGCACACTCACGGGAGATGCTGAGAAGTGGTATGTCGACCAGCTTGCCGCCTCTCATTCCACTTTCTCGATGCTTGATAAAGCATTCCTTTCATATTTTTAGTTACCTCTCTGATACGACACTGGTATGGAGCTCTTGACTGCATTCCATCAATCCTCTGCCACACATCTTTTTGATCATGTTCAGGAATGGCGTAGAAGGAAGAGCATGTGTCGTGGTCCACCCTTTGAAGACCGTGTCTACCTTGATTCGTTTCTTAGGATTGTTTTAGCGCCTATTTCCAAATATGTCGCGTCCCACTTTCCTCAGATAGAGGAAGAGGCTCTCTAGACTGCTCTGAGATATGACTTGATTTATGCACAATCTGGTTATGTTTGTACCGTTATAGTAGACCTCCCCCGTCTTGGTGGTGCCAATGCACTGGGGGCATCTCACGCTGCCGACGGTATCATTGGAGCTATTTCACATCCTTCGCCATATACTCAACATAGTTATGGATATCTGCAGGGGGGCACCCATTCCTCCAAAACTTATCCCCCTTCTGCTAGCAATGTGTATTCAGGACAAAGCACCTCTTATGAATTCACCAAACCACATCAGCAGATGGCAGGGCCAACTAGTGATCAACCTGTCTACCAGACCATTTCCCCTTCACCATATTATACCTATGTATAGCCGAGCACTCCTGTCCCTTAGGCATTAACGTTGCAGCTGTGAAAATTCCTGAATCTAACACATCAGAAACCCCCACTATAATTATTGGTTTACAATCTCCTACTTGTTATTTACATTAACAAGTTATTTAATTGCATAAACATTGAAGTATACACTATCGTAGCCTTCACAGATATAAAAATCATGCATTGAAATAAACAAAAACAATAACACAAGGGACACTGTTATTTTTGGACAATTGTCCCTTAAAAAACCCAATTCGGGAAAACCGGTGTAGCATATAGAGGGTCTGCATTATTAAGAAGATTTCTTGAATACAATTAGGGTGCTAGAAATGGCTCACGCAACAGAGAATATCCTCAGCAGTAGTACCTCTTTCTGGAGACAGATATTTTGGCAAATAAACAATCAGATGATCAAACCCAACAGTGACTTCGACTGTTCGTTATGCTAGGCAATGAAAGTTGCTCCAAGCACTGCTTTGGAACTGCATCACTCCTCTAGGAACTGCATCACCCTCTTCGGTTCAGAATCTACTGATCTTATCTCACTCTGCCCCCATAATATCCCCAACGCTTCCTCTGAGGCGCAACGTCAACCTCTATGACTTCTGCGTCACCTATGTCAGCCTTCTGCATCCTCTGCGTCAGCTATTCTGCCTCTACGGCAGCCCTTCTAGGGCCTGCACTGTCTCTCTCGGCAATGCGATACCTCTCTTCTATGTATTCTTCAGCCTTGGATGAAAATCCCTTGCTGAACTTCCCCTCACTGTAACTTTGATCACTAACTTGATTTCCTCAACAAACCTTGCCCCAGAAAATCGAATTCTCTTGATCCCTTGGTGTATCTCCAACTGACCCTCAAGCCTCATCTTATAATTTTCCTGTTGATGAATCAACAGTTGTGATCTAATCTTTAATTTATGGCTAAGATTAGAATTGAATTGATCCTCGTCACTTATAACTTTCTCACCTATATTTTATTAATATCCATTAATATTTTTATTTTCCTAAGTTTAGACTTAGGAACTCATTAAAAATATTAATTATTTTAATAACTCCTCATCCGGGTGGAATTTCTCCAAATGATTTCTACTGGAGATTTCATGTGTTCTAGCCCCTCCACCAATTTTTGGAGCTAGAGAAAATATGATGCTACCCAAAATCAACACTCCCTCTTAGCAAGGGATGTGCTCTAGTAATGCTTCACCATAGAAGCATCACACTAATCCTCCGGATTGGTCCTCTGTGCTGATGCTTGGCCTGCTGCCCCACATCCACTTCACTGCTTCTTCCTGTACTGTTGCCCATGACACTGCCATTACCACTGCTACATCTGTACTGCATCTCCCTCTCAAAATGCTGCCTCATGCTGCCCATAGCACTGTCACTGCTAACTGCTGCAGTGCAACTCAGTTACCAAGAAGTAAGTAATTGACTTCACCCAAACATTGACATCCTGGTCAGTCTAGAAGCCTCGTGATGCTAAATCAACCTATGCTGCTATCCTGTGCTCCTTCTGCTACCACTCCCCTGCTGCAGCCTCTTCTGTGCCTCTCGCACTGCTGCAACCTCCACTGCACTGCTACAAACTTCTACACTCTAGCACTGCCTTGCCGCTCCATCACACCTTGCTCCACCTGACACCTGTCATCATGCTACTGTCTTTAAGGGCTCCCGTAGCTAGATGTGATCAAAGAGTTTGGGCACCTCAAGGATCCATCCCTTCTTCTGTAGTCCTCTCGACTACAACTCTATGTCTCCCCACATTTTCTCTAGAGGAGCATGACCACTCATGGCACAATCGTCATCAATCTCGATATCCTTCTCCACATTTGCTGGAGTAGTATTTGAGTCAGAAGCTTCTCCCTTGCCTTTCTTCTAGCAGCACTGAGAGGCATAATGCCCCAGCTCCCCACAGTTGAAGAACTTTACCTTGGAGATGTCTTTATTCTTACTCTTCTATACCCCCTACTGTCCCACTGATGCGAGAGTTGCATCCTCCTCCTCCTCCTTCTTGATTCGAACTCCCTTACTGCTACTCCCCGCCTTGGTAAATCTCCTGAGCTCTTCCTGTCGAAGAGCTTCCCACATCTCCTCCCAACTGGGGAGAGTCGCTCTACCATAAATTATTTGGAAAAATGTCTCTCACTCCTCGGAGACTGCATTCTAGGCAATCCTGACCATGAACTCTAGATCCAGTGAAGACTCCATAGAAGTAAGCTGGTCGAGAATCCCTTGCAACCTGAGAATGAAGGGATCTATATCCTCCCATTTCTGCATCTGATATGAGCTTAGTTGATTCTCCAATAACATCTTCTATTGCACGGAAGAGCCCTGGTATAAGGTGGTCAGGGTCTCCCACATCTCCCTTGTCGTGGAATTCTCAGCAATATGTGGTATTACATGATCCTTCACCCCATCTAGGATCATGCATTTTTCCTTTGCTTGGGCCTCCTCACACTTCTCATTTGCATTAGGGTCATCTGGGACAACTACTGTTTTCAAGGCATAGTCCTTGATGCAATGTTTATTTAGGATTGCCAGGGTCCTGGCCTTCCAGATGACGAAATCGGAAGCCCCATCCAATCTATCCCAATCCCTCAATCCATTCAATTCCATCTCTTATCCTCTTATCTAGACTCCCTCTGAGTCCTAATTTCCCTCTCGTAAATCCTCTGACCAACTTTCGAATCACTCCTCTCCAATCCTCCTTTGCCTCTGCAACATGGATCTATATTTCTTGGCTAGAAACCTGTCGAGGTAGTGCTTCCCTCTATCTTGGTTCAATCTCCTTAGACACTTCTTTGCATTGATAGAAACAACATCCCACCATCTCCTCAAATCGAAATTTGCTCAACTCCCTTAGCCTCGACAAATGAAGAATCTGAGCCCTTTTGGCTCTATGCATTCACAGTGAGAGCTGGATCAACTCCTCCTAGCCACTACGTCAATCCTTCCTAGCTCAGAAAGATGAATTGGCACTGTGTAAGCCTGATCTGCCTCCCTCTGCCTTTGTGTTGGCCTGGAAAACTGACGTAGCTACTGCGTGGGCTCCTCCCAGCTACTGTGTCACTCCTCCTTCTACGTTTTTGGCTCTGGAACAACACTGTCACTCGGGAGAATTAATTTTCTACTACAAATTCTCTGTATTTCTTGGCTTGTGTCTTCAGTCGCTTATGATCTGCAATCACTCTGATATCATGTGAAAATCCCTGAATCTAACACATCAGAAAGCCCTACTGCAATTACCGGCTTACAATCTCCTACTTGTTCTTTACATTAAAAAGTTATTTAATTGCATAAACATTGAAGTAAACACTATTGCAGCCTTCACATATATACAAATCATGCATTGAAATAAACATAAACAATAACACAAGGGACACCATTATTCTTGGACAATCATCCCCAGAAAAACCCAATTCAGGAAAACTCGTGCAACATATAGAGGATTTGTATTATTAAGTTGATTTCGTGAATACAACTAGGGTGCCAGAAATGGCACACCCAATAGATAATATCCTCGGCAGTAGTACCTCTTTCTGGAGACAGATATTCTGGCAAATCAGCAATTAGATGATCAAACTCCACAGTGAATTTGGTTGTTCCTTATGCTAGATAGCGAAAGCTGCTCCAAGCACTGCTCTGGAACTACATCACTCCTCTAGGAGCTATTTCACCATCTCCACTCACAATTTGTTGATCTTCTCTCAGTCTTCCCCACAGAATCTCCCAGAGCTGCCTTTGAGGCCCAGCGTCAGCCTCTATGGCTTCTGCGTCATCTTTGTCAACCTTCTGTGTCCTCTACGTTAGGTCTTCGACCTCTGCGTCAGTTGTTCTAGGGCCTACACTGTTTATCCTGGCATTGCATTGCTCTTTGCTATGTATTCTTTAGCCTCAGATGAAAATCCCTTGCTGAACTTCCCCTCACTGTAACTCTGATCACTAACTCGATTTCCTCAGCAAACCTCGCCCTAGAAAATCGAATTCTCTTGATCACTTAGTGTATCTCCAACTGACCCTCAAGCCTCCTCTTATACTTTCCTCGTTGATGAATCAACGACCTTGATATAATCTCTAATCAATGGCTAAGATAAGTTGATCCTCATCACTTAGAAATTTCTCACCCATATTTTATTAATACACATTTATATTTTTATTTTCCTAAGTTTAGACTTAGGAACTCATTAAAAATATTATTTATTTTAATAACTCCTCATCCGAGTGGAATTTCTTCAAACGATTTCTGGGTTCTAGAGATCTCATGTGTTTGAGCCCCTCCACCAAATTTCGAAGCTAGAGCACATCTGATACTACCCAAAATCAACAAAATCCTCCCATGCATCCTTAACCCTAGTAGCCACCACCCCCTTAGGGTCAAGTGTTTGCACAATAGACTGTGACCAATCCCCAAAATTTGAAGAAAAAGAATAAGGGGAAATGTAACAAGGGTAACTAGGGTAACCAAGGTAATCAACCTAATGAACCCCAGGGGAACCAACCTAACACCAACAACCAGCAACAGGGTGACCAACCCAAGCAAAACAAGGCTATTCGTACAAACAAGCCTTCTGCATGTTGTGGTGTACATGGCCATTATACTCATGAGTGTCCCCTCTTACCCTATATGTGCCAAATGTGGGAAGCCCAAGCAGCTTCTAGAGGTCAATTGCCGATGCAACAATCACCTTAGAATCGTGCGCCATCTCAATCTGCCGTGCTCACAAATCCTTTCCCTCAACAAGGATTTGTTGTTGCTCAACCTCAACAAGGTCAAGCAACCCACCTTCCCCAACCTTCTGGTCCTAGTGATTACCAGATCCTCATGATGATTTCTGATGAGGTCAGTAACTTTGATATCAACTTACAAACTCGGTCAAGTCAATATGGCAAGCCATTGACTTCGTCCGCCACTGAGACAAAAAACAAAGCATATATTGAGCCTCTTATGACACCAAATGGTCCGCTACAGATCCCTCAACCTAAAGTTGAGTCACTTCCTAAGATCCCAAAGAGACCATTTCACCGTAACGCGACTTCTAACCGAGTGGCCGATACATACAGTATAGTAGACCACTTAGCACAATCACCTGCTGCTATGTCGATGCTGGAGGTGCTCAAGTTGTGCCCATCTCAAAAGAAAGCTCTACTAATTTCTTTGGGCACAATAGATCCTTCAAATGATCGTTTGATTGTATTTCCTGTTGATACATCAGAACATCCTCCATTACCTCTATCTGTTGCTTTTCAGATACCAGTCAGAGTCCATAATGCCATCATCTCCTGATGCATTATCAACGAAAGCCAATCCACCTGCGTGATGTCTGCTGCTGTTTTGAAGCCACAAAAGTCACCTGAGCTGTCCCCATTCACCATCACTTTGCGTGCTTGGGACGATCACTCCTCCCAGCTTCTCGACATGTATCACAATTGTCTAGTGACTCCTGCAGGCAAGACTATTCATGTAGACATCAAGGTTATTGATGCCCCTCTAGATTACAACATTATCTTGGGTTGTAGTTACACTTATTCCATGTCATTCATCGCATTTGCGATTTTCTGCAAGATGTGCTTCCCCCATGAAGGGAAGATCGCCACTATCGATCAGTTGACATAATACGAGTCATCATCCTTGACCTCCCCTGAGTCCATTATCTCGTTGATGTCCGAAAAGAATTCTACCACCCCTCTCACTAGTGTTTCACCTGGAGTCTACAAAGATTCCTCATTTGTTTGGTGCTTTCCCTGGTCATGCCCCTCCTATCTCTGAGCCTAGCTCTTTGAGTGTTTGCATGTTACAAGCATCATGGGCTGCTCAAAAGTAGTCTGGTACATCTGATCAACAACCAGCTCCTTAACACCTTGCTGTTACCATCTCAGCTGAGCCATCCGAATCCACCCCCCAAGGACCTCCTCATTTTGTGGGTGCCTCCCCTTTGTTCCCACAAGGAACTATTCCTCTAGGTCTCAACCATCTAGGAGCTATTATGTAGGGACATTACCCTGTAGGACAAATACCTCTCTTGTTTCCTCTACCTAGAATATTTTCTATCCCTGTCATGGCTTCGTTGATTCTCCTTAATATGACTTTGGGGGTCATAGTGTGGTACATTAATCCCCCATCGAACACTCTAATTAGTCAGCTCAGACCATATCATGCTTTGACCCTGGTACAACTGGTCCCTATGACCCTGTTGCTACTTTAGTTCCACCGTAACCTCAATAGGAAACCACTCTTGTTGCGAAAGAATCTGGACAAGGGGAAAAATACAAGAGGAAAGAACCTAAGGACAAGGCTCCCCAAGCACCTCCCTCTCCCAAAGCTCCAAATTCGACACCTCCGTGCACTATGTGTAAGGTTGTTGGGCATGCCACCAATAACTATTGTGAGCTTCCTCATCTCAAACCTTTAGTTCATGAAATGTTCCCTGAGTCAAATATCCCTGAGGTCCAAGTTACCTTACCTGAACTAGCCAAGAAACTCAAAACGTTGCACATAAATCACTATTGTGCCTTGTGCAAGCCTTATGGTCATTATTCCCATTGTTGCCCTTGTCTCGACGAATTTCGTGATTGCCTTCAAGTGCTTTGCAAATATGAGGCCACTCATAGTGGACCACCTACTCCTCTACCTATGGACTTTGGTACCACTAGTACACCAGAACAAGGGGACTCTGGTCCCACCATCATGATCCCTCCCCCCGATGTCGAGATGATGGGCTCCATGGTCCATATCCTTTACCTGTAGTCATCCTTTAGTTCCTCATAGGACAAGCTCTCTGAAATTTCTGCACGCACTCCTATCGAACCTCCTTTATTGGAAACCCAGGTCTCAACATTGGTAGATTCTCCATCTACTAGCTCATCATCTACCATTTCTGATGATGCGTATGTGAACCTTCTTTCTCATGATGATGCACGAGGTACCACCACCACATCATGTAGTCAGTATTCCTCTCGCCCACCCATCTTCCATTATGATGAGGACATCATGGAAGCTATGTCTACCTTTGATTACCCTTGCACTCAGGTAAGGGGGCATCTCTTCTAGAGGATTTGAAGGCCACCTCCTTCATAATCCTCCCAATGCACTCTACCTAAATAAATTTCACTCATAGCATATCCCATTGATTTGCATGTCTTTATTTCTGTCATGAAGTTAGGTAGGTTGCATCATCTCATCTGTTGTCTTTTGCACCTTTCAGATGGATCCATCATCCACACCATATATCGGTTATGCCTTTGGTGAGAGTCACTTCTCTAGGAATCTAGCCTCGGCAGCCTTGGCCATTTTCACCCCCATGCATACATTATTCCATTCGAACGACATGTGCATTGGATCTGCCACTAATAACTAGGATGAGTATGATGCAATGATAGGTTTGTTAGTCAATTCCCTTGATCATCACATCCTCCATATTCATGTTCATTTAGATTCCTTGCTGCTTGTCATGCAATTGAATGGTGTGTATCATGTGCGTAACCCAATCCTATTTTGAAAATATTTACGAGTTAAGCTGTTGGTACATGAAGTTGAAACCATTACTTTCAGTCATATTCCTAGAGCACAAAATAACTATGTAGATACTAGTTCAAATAACATTCTAGATAGGCATTTATCACATGTATACCACAGAAGACAACCATAAACACAACACATGGAAAACCATCATTGTCATATAAAAGATGCATAATCACATTATGTATCACATAAAATAAATGTGTTTGGAGTCCCCACTCTATGTACATTTGGTACGCCCATAGCATACTTGGGGGCACATAGGCCCCTACATCTCCTTCTCATCCTTTGGAGGATCTCGTGCCAAGTTGGGCCGAGATGCTTGAATCCCTTTTTTGAGCCCTCGGAACACAATGGCGTTCCATAAACTCCTCCTGCTAGGGGGCATCATTCCCACCTTTGCATACCAGATAATTTCCCTTCATCACATATGCTTGCAGGAAGTATCCCATGCTTGGGGGCATGAAGGTTTTCCCTTAGACATCTTCTCAATTGATTAACATAAGTCTCAGCATAGATCCCACTAGATTTAGGTATGGTAGATTATCCTCCCATTCCTTGGATAGTTTGTCCTACCGGCCTCTATTACGAGCCATATTCACATCGCATATCATAGACGCTTGATACCATATCTTCAAATATTCTACTCTACGTCATACCACCTAGTCCCCATGTTTGACTTAGTGGGTGAGGATGATTCTAGACCTCCTATAGTAGTTCATTCTCGTTTTCCTCTTCCCTTAATTTTCACTAGGGACCATCATTCCAAGAAGCATTAAGGCTATCTTTAGACAAGTAAGGCCACTTTCTTGAAAGTCACAGATCCTGATTCCGATGGTTGGTTTGTTCACAATGATCTCCACAAGATTTAGGGGCTTCTCCTCCTCTCAAATTGGAGAGAAAACACCCTTTTATAGGAAAACCCATAGTTTTTCTGTCACACATTGCAACTATACTGTAGCTCCATTTGACGAACTGTTAGCACCATTGGAAAACCCTCATCAAGTACTATAATGGGTCTTTCTTAGTTTTTGATGATTTGACACTTCACCAGGAAACCATTTTTCCATGAAGGGCCACTTCGTGGCCTCTCAAAATCGAATTTATTCATATGAGATGCTTGTACTTTGGGGACCACCTTCCTTGGCACTTGTCGTCTCACATGTCAATTTTCATCATGAGAAACCATCATTTTCTAGTGCTTTCATGGTCCCCACCGGGCCTCTTTTTTGTGGCAACGTCATCAAGTCACCCTTGTTCAGAGCATCTGTGATGAGTCACCTTTGTATCCATAGAGTCTGTTTCGCATCCCATTGTATCATGTCATAGTATTCCATCCATATTTGCATACCATTCATCCTATGTTGCCCAATTTGGCCTTCAATCATACTGTCCCCCATCCCTTTCGGAGTCAAGTCAGTTGCTGCCAGGTCAACCATGCACTTTATGATTTGACAAGAGAAGTCATCCATTTGTCCCTTAGTCCCATCTTTGCCATTCTCCCTGGTGTCAGTCCATTGGTCACATTACTATTTTCCCTCGTGCCTTAGTTGAGGATCCTCATTGCCTCACCTATGGCAGGCCCTATTCTGTCGACAACAACACATCTATTCCAGAAGAATGGTCTAGAGGGCGGTGTATCTTGGTTCCAACTTTCACTCTTGTTCGATGCCTTAGATCAAGAAAAACAAATCTTCATTGCCCTTTGACTTGGTTGTTTCATGCTCGTGATTCATACACTTGATGGTCCATTGATGCAGTAGATTGTACCAGTGATTCCTAGGTGTGCGTGAGATGTTTCAAGCCTCATGAGGGGTTGGCCCTTCAGGTAGCCCCCCACATGCCCGGATGCCTTCCTATTATATTACAACCTTAGATGCAGTTCCGCAGATTTGATGGGTTCGGTTCCTGCAGCTTGCAACATTCATCGCATGCATGTCTCCTTCAGTTGATCCATTTAGTTTTGCAGAGCCCTTTCCTGTTTATCAAGGCTTCTTTGGTTGTTCTACCCTCCCTCCCACCCATTTTTTGAGGGAATGGCCATTATATCTCATGTATTTAGATATTGTATTCAATCCTGGCTCATGTTTCTTCTAGGCGCATTATGTATATGGGACACATTGTATTATTTTCTGGCTCATTTATGCTAGCCTGTCATGTACCATTCAACATATATTTTATTGCTTAATTTCATGTTTCTGGGCACATCAATATTCTTGTACTAAGTTATCTTGGTAGGTATAGGTATGCCTCCCCTGCCTCATTGAGATCCGATAACACAACATAAAAGGAGACTTACATTTGTCTCTCCCCCTCTGTCATTATCCTCTTTCGCTTCGGCTCCATTGGTCTCTCTCTCTCTTTCTCTCTCTGACTCCACTTCGTTGTCTAGTGATTGTGTCCTTACAACGTACTTCAGTCATACGTTTTGCTCCTAACGCTCATACCTTGGGGGGAAATCTGTTATCACCAAAATTTGATCATCTAGCCATAATTTACTAGATGGATCAAAGTACACCATGTAGGGGAAATTTTAGCATAGTAAAATTGCTTTCACTGTGAGAAATTACTTAATAAACCACAGTTGTTAAGTCATTTATAATTAAACACATGAAGAATAATTAAATAAATGATTATTTATTTAATTGTCTTCTAGGAATGATTAATTAAACCATTATTTAACTAATATTCCTTGTCATATTTGACCCAATTATGAGAAAAAAATAGATAAATCATTAATTATCTTTATTTTCTCTAGGAATAATTAGTTAATTACTAATTAGTTATTAATCCTTGTCAAATTTGACTAAATCCCCTAGGAATACTTAAATAAATATATAATTATTGATTATTCATTAACCATATTTCTTGAGATGATAAATAAATCATTTATTTATTTATTATTTCTAAATAAAAGTTTAAATACTTTTTCCCTCCAACCAAATATAATAAAATATTCCAAATGGTTAATTCTAGAATTTGGTTAATAATATTTTATTATTTCCCATTATTCAAGAATAACCTAATATTACGTTATAAATAGAAGGGTTTTACATTCATTCTTCACTTTCGATTATTTTCATTGTTGCACTCACTGTTGTAGCTCTGATTATTATCACTATCGCACACCATCTTCTTTTTCATTTGATTTCTCATTGAGCTCAAACATTTTGTTTGTTGTGTTTTACACATTATAGAGGAGAGAGACTCTACAAAAGCTGAAGACATTGAGGATAGCCAAGAACCCATCCCATAGAGGGGGATTGGTAACATTATTTGTTCCCTTCACATGTGTTGTTTAGTAAAATATATTATTTATATATCTGGTTTCCATTGGAGTAATGGAGTTATTTGCGCTTCTTTTACTATTCCATTTTCCTGTTTAACTATGTATGTGGCATAGATCAGGGCTTTTGGCAGGTTTTGTTTCTATCATTTGCTACATATATACACTGTTTAACAACCATTTTTATTTTTAGGGTTGTTTGTCATCCACAACCTAAAGTAGTTTCTTTTAGTACACATCTGTGACAACTTCTACATAACAATAGTCTTGGTGGTCAAAACAAGAAATGAAGAAGATTCCACTAATGATGATTGAAGAACAAGTTGGGGTTATGATTGGATTTGTTGTGTTTTGAGCTTGTGGATCCAGTTTGGAAGATTGTGAGAACTGGTACACTATGTTTTAGTGAAGGAGGTGGGTATCTCTATCATAGAATGATGCCTCAATCAGGTTGGAGCCTACAACAATTTGGTCCTTTCAAATTTTATAGGTTGGTGCCTTAATAAGGTTGGAGCCTACAAGTTGGTGCTTGTAGATTTCAGAGGTTGGTGCCTATAACAAGTTGGTGCTTGTAGATTTCAGAGGTGGGTGCGTCCATTAGGTTGAAGCCTACATTAGGTTGGTGCTTGCACATTAATTTGGGGTTTGGTGCCTACAAATTGATGTAATCAAAGTTTGAAGAAGATAAAGAAGATTTTTGGTTTTCTCCTATAAGGGTTTCTATGTATATCCGATGTTCATGTGTATTAATGAGATGATTGATTTTATTCTTATGGTTTTAGTTATGATGAATTGAAAAATTGTTTAAATTGGTTAAATTGACCATTACATTGATTCACTCCCCCCCCCCCCCGGGCCCCCCCAACCCATCCCCCCTCTTAGTGTAATCATGATTCTAAGAATTGGTATTCTAGAAAGGTTCCTTTAGGTGCATTGCAACAGTTGGAAGGTAGATCCAAGGAAATATGGCCAATAAAGGGAAGAGTAAGAAGAATCCATCTCAAAAGAAGAAAAATCATGTCAAGGGTTGCGATTATGCAAGCAATATATCATATGCTTAAAAAATCATTTTCTTCATCGTAAAGGATGTAAAAAGTAGTCAAAAGAGAAATCAGGTAGTCCACACTATTTAAACTATGGAAAAGGTCACTATACTTCTAGATGTCCATATTCAGTCACTGATGATGAAGATGGTGTTCTTGATCTAATTGAGTTTAACTACTCAAAAGAAGAAGTAGAAGGAGAGGTAGATTTTGAAGGAGAACTTGTAATTTCATTAGAGAAATCAAAAGTTTAAAGAAAAAGGATTATTCAATTAGAAGAAAAATTCCAAATTTATGAAGGTAAATATGAAGTCATAAAGAAGCTTTTAGAAAAAAGACAAGAAGTAGAAGGATCTTTTGAAGAAATATGAAATCAGGAACATGAAAATGCTACTTTGAAGGCCCAACTGGAAGAAACAAGAATGACAAAAGAAGTGACGTAGAGCCAACTAAAAGAAAGAGAAGGTCATCATGAGGCTCTATAATCAAATATTATTTATTTGAAAGATAAGATAGAAAAAATCCAATAATCAACTGGTGGAGTGTGAAAAGAAAGAGCATGAGTTTGAAGAGTATTCAAATCTTCTAAAAATTGAATTGGAAAAGGATAAGAAGACTGTGGAATCACTCCTAGAACAAGTTGAAAATAGGGATCATGATGTTTCTATTCTAAAGACACAACTAGAAGAATCTAAAAGAGTTGAGGATTCTTTCATGAATTATCTTAAATAAAAGTACTAGGAATGTGGAAAATTAGAAGAATAATTTGTCTTTACAAAGAAGCAATTAGAGCAAGCGATTCAAAATTTAAAGTTGGTCAAAGGAATTGAAATTCTAGACACAATTCTAAGCAAGAAGATATCCTCCCTCATCATGTTGAGAAACCAAGTGAAGTGTAGTTTAATTCTTGATTCCTCTTCTTGATAATTACTTGTGAATATTAGATGTTTTTTTGATTACTTCTTATGTCTTCTTCATCAAGAAATTATACAAATGTTCAAAACATAAAGATCACAATGAGCTAAGGAACACCAGAAATTAGGTCAGAGGCTAGGGAAAAACCCTCAAGGGTAAAATCCAACAATCCTTCTCTTATAGAATTAGATCAAAATGAGAGAGATCCAAGACCAAGACCACATTGCCATCAAGATTCCAAATCCAACCCTCCTCCAAGTCACCTACAAGAGTAAAAGTCAATGTTGGTCAAATTTGTTCCAAACTGGTCAAACACAGAAAATTTTGGTCTTGCAACAGGGGGGTTGAAATTTGGCACGTAGTAGCTTAGAAAACTTTGGCCTCTTCACACCTGCGAGCTGCAGTGAATCTAAAATTTGATCAACAAAGACTATTCTTCTTAGGATTTGACTTCCTTTTCTTTCTCCTTTTAATTTGACCTTCTTCTTCTTCATTAGGTGTAGAAGATGTTATGTGATGTAATGAATGAATATCCTTCGAGTGGGTCGAATTGTCCCTTATATATAGTTGTCTAGGAGGGTCAAATGGGTGTCACTCTGGAGGGCCAAATCTACTTGTCCAAGGAGGGATGCCTTTGTCAACTTGTGGACTAATGACTCAACATAAAATTCAAATTCCTTTTTCTTACAAATGTCCAAATGGGACATGACTCAAACACACTTTATTTTGACTCGTAATAAATTCTTTTTGACTCTTTTTGATTCTCTAAGCATGAAGAACATGCTTTGACAAAAATATAATAAATTAATAAATTATAAATGATAAAGACCGAACCTATTTATAACTTCAACAAATCAAAGCAGGCCTTGGTTATAAGGAATATCTTGAGACATCCAAATATGAATCATGCTCAAGGACACCAAGTGGAGAAAAACTCAAGAGATATGCCAATACATTCATAGGATCCAACAACAACATAATTGAAAAAACCAATCATGCAAAGGATCAACATAAGCATGTTCATTTCATCAACACAAGAAACGCTCAAGGAGAAATAAATAATAAGAAAGATGCTCATAAAGTAAACTAGATCAAATAAAGAAACAAGGATGTGTTTTAAAACACCACTGCATCAGGACGTCATTCTAATTCTCTCAAGGGATCTACAAGAAAAAATGGAATGGGAGTCAAGGATTAAGAAAGATATGAATATCTTCCAAGGCACAACAACTTCAGAAGAAATGCTTCATGAAGACAACTCCACTCAACCAAGTATCAAAATATATTTTTTGGTCATTGTTTCTCATGTATAATATTTGGACACAAAGAAAGGGATTGTAGGACCTATGCCATGAATGACTATATAAGAAATAGAGGCTATTATCTGACTTCCAATAACAATTGTATGCACAATAAAATCAAAAGTTACATTAGGAAAAATGACCCATTTTTTCCATTATTCAAGTTCAAAAAAAATGATACGAATGCCACAATGTTGGACATATAGCTCATGACTGCAAAATTGACATGAGACATTTTTGTAAACAATCAAAGGAAGAATGGTGAGTCTACTAATACAAGAAATATCACCAAGGTATGGAGAAGGAAACATGAAGAGACAAATATAGATTTGAACACTCAGATTTAATCTGTTAGCGAATGCTTCCTCAAGTATATGTGTGAGTGAGATGGAACTTGAAGAAGCAAGAAGGAACCTAGGCATAGGGGGTGTAGTAATCAAAAAGAGTAGCTCAGTAGTCCAGGAAAGCTAGGCAATTCAAGAGTAGATATTGGGTTACTTGTAGTGGATCAAATGTTTTTGCAGGCAATTTGTTGATAATTTGAAGGTAATATATTAGACAAAAAATGGGAGTAATTTCTTCCCCATAGGAAGGAATGGTTCACTAATCTCAGCTGAGGATTATAGGTCTAACTTCCAGCTTATGCATAGAACTTACTTACATGGAGATAGACCATTCATAAGGGGAGGAAGTCCACAGTCAAATACATGAACAATTGTGTAACATTGGCCCGACAACCACTATATGAGTAGCCATTTTTAGTCGGTCCATTTTCCATTGATGTCAAAGTGGTAGATATAGCAAACATTGAATTACATCATGGAGTTTGGACCAACAAGTTGATAGGGGGATCCTCGTTCATTGGGAGAGATAAAAGACATATATCTTGTAGGTTTTATACCAACAGGTTGATGGGGGAGTCTCATCCATTGCCATCAATGACCATCAATGTCTAATGGTGTTTCCATCAATGAAAAATGGGGATATTTATGGGCATAGTGTTGTCATTGATGACAATGAGTGTCATTTCATTGATGTCAAAGGAGGTATGATGCCTTGGAAATAATTGAGCATTTCTGAACACATCAATGATGTCAAAGGAGGTAAGATAACCTAAATATTATTGAGAATTTGTTGGAGTTATGTTGATTAAATGAGTATGCACGGGGTTTGGTTGGATAGTCCTCTTCAAGTGCTTTCCAACGGTATATTACACTTAGTCAAACTCCTCTAGAATGAGAATATAAGCCAGTTTGAAAGTGCAAATTGGTAAAAAGGGGTCAAACCCAAACCCAAAATTTGTGAAAGCCCATGCATCTTCTGGGCACATCTATGCACTTATGGGATTGAACGCCCTTAAACATTGCATAAATATGGGAAGTTCCAATTTTTATCGATGGTCTATGGTTGATACATGGTGGATGGAGCAAAAAATTATGTGATAGTTAATGGAGGTCTCCCCCCAATGCTTTCTGACCTGCGCCATGTGGGTTTTCTCTATGCAATGAAATGTCGACATGTTGCAGGTGCTAGGTAGACCCTTTAATCGGATGCTAAGTGGAGCCTCCAAAGAAGGCAAGTGATGACGTGGCCCTCTGATGTGGATGCACATGTGGAAACACTAGATTGGTCACAGGTGGTAGCACAATATTGGTGAAAAGTGACAACATGAGATTGGTGCATAGGTACACATGGCTGATAACATGGACGTATATGTGGCTGCACGATAGGGGTGCTAATGAGCCTTGGAATTTCCCCAAGGATGTTGCAACTCCCAAGGGCTTCTCAACTTAAATTATCAACCCGAGGTTCGTAAAAATTTAGTGGTGACAATGCTATATGCACAACATGTTAGGTTCTACTGATTTCACCCTCAGTCATGAAATGAAATCAAGGTGTTCAGAGACCACTCCTTCAACTAACTATAAAGATAAAAACATGTCATAATTGCAAGGATATGAACATGATTCTAGCTATAAAAATGAAATTGCTAATCTTTCAATGTAAATGCTCAATTGAAATTGCATAAAAAAAGGAAAGAGCTAGTCTAGTTGCAAGAAGTAAACCATGATATTCTCTTTTCATTCTTAATCAAATCAACATCCTACTTGCATGAATAAATTATCTATTTACAACTTGCTTGGAAATAAGAAATTCAACTTTCAACACAAAAAATGTTAATTCTAATTCTATTTGCTCTCCTATGGTTGCAGTGAGGAAAGGATGGGGTTGGAGTGGTATTAGAATCTTCCCTAATCATGAAATCAAGGCTTGTGGGCCCTTATTCAACTTAAAATACTCAATGGTCGAAATATGGAACAAATCTCGCTGAAGAAAATGATGTTATAGGTTTGCTATAGGAGGCCCTGTTTTTCTAGAGGAGGAGGGTCTGAGAGATTTTTGAGGAAAAAAATGGTGCCTTGAAGGTAGGATAAGGTGGACGAAGGTAGAATAAGGTAAAGGAAGAGTGTGGGAGCCCCCTTTCTAAGCCTAGTACCCCTCAGAGGTCTATCTTGCACCAAATGTTTTTCCCACGATGTTATCCATTTACCTTAGTAGAGTGGTCTCATTGGTAGAGTTTGCAAGCAATGTGAGGTGTCTAGAAGGGAGATTGAGTGGCCTAGGTGGATGTAGAAAGGTGTGCCTACCCCTTCAAGTCAACACAATCCTTGCAAACCAATCAAACACAGGCATCAAATGATCACTATTACAACAAAGTAAATTAACATGGAAAATATGAGTTGAATTTGATTGAAATCTACTCTAACCTACACATAGCCTCTAATTGCTAAACCAATGATACTAACTCCTAAAGTGCATGAACTAAACATACTAAATGATTACAGTCCCACACTTAACAATTTCCAATAAGTCATAAGAAAATATTTTTTGGTTGTTATTGTAGATCTTCCAATCACTCTTCCCACAAGAGAGGTGATAGGAAAACTTGTAACTACGAATTTTGTAACATAACACCTACTAAAACAAGAAAAGCATTGCAATAAATTGAGTAGGAACAAGAAATAAATACAAGAGAGAGGCTAAAGCCTCTAGGTTGGGCCCAAAACCAAGGGTTTCAGCCCTCCAAAACTACTTCATATGCAAACCAATGGAAAACTTCCCATTAACAAAAAATAAGAGTCACATACATATGAAAGGTGATAACAATGTCAAGCACTAGGCTCTCAATCGCTACTCCTAGCCGAAACAAAAATTTGAATCCTAATGAGCCTTTTAGCTAGTTTATTTATACAAAAAGTAACTGAGAGTAGCTTCCTTGAAAAGAGGAGCGATTCCCTCCAAAATCTCGAGATATGTAGATCTTGTTCCCCTTGGTCTTCACATGGGCTTGGAGTTCCTCGGCTACCAGTGAATTCGAGATGTTGGTGAATATTATTTTGATATCAATCCAAGTTGGAGAGTTAATGAGGTGGACAAGTCTCATATATTCTCTCTGGTTGTCTCCATCAAGCCCCTGCATAGTAAATATTTCCAAAAATGCTTCTTTTAACTGCACATTAGTCACATTAGGCCATGCAATATGACAAACACCCTTTAGTCTTCCTACTAGGCATATTATGGGTAAAAATGATAATTAATGTGAGAAAAGGAGACCTTTAAGGGTTGGAGGATAGCAAAATGAACCTCAAAATATACGTAATGATGGGCCCCATCAGGTGCCACGTTGCAGGCTGATTTGGTGCTTTGGCTGGTTAAGTGAGCTATAATTGTGTGACACATGGCACCACTTAAAGGATGATGTGTGGCCTGGTGACATCATGATGACATCATGATGACATCAACATCCATTTTCCTATGGGCCATTTGGTGATTGATCAAGTTTGGGTCACATGAACGACATCGCATGGGTCGAGCCAAGCCCCAAAGGGTGTGACCATTTGGTGCTCGATGTATAAAAGTGTGGGCTTATGGAGTGGCATGACATATAGTTTTTGCAACACATATGGTATATGCATGTGGCCAACACAAAGATTTAAAATGGTTATGGTTTGATTAATCATGAGTTTGAATTCGATTGGGGTTTGTTTATTTGGATTGTCTGTGGATCCGCAAGGTGAAAAACATTTTGTGCCACAGGTTTGAATGCATAAAAAAATGGCGTGATTGGTGTGAGGATTGTTTATTAGGAAGGGGGTCACATGTTTGAGTCTTGGACTATTTTTTTGTTATGTCTAAGTGATAACATTCAAGCTTAGCATATTATTAAGTTTTGGTTCCAAACAAGGTACACATGTAGCGTGGTGGTGTCACAGTGGATTGTTTTATGGGCGGCCTCGAGTGCGAGCCACCACACCTGTGGTTTTATCAACTCTTATTAACAAACTTCATATAAAAATGATGTGGGAACTGTAGTATATTGAGCAGAAATACATAGCATATATGGTGGTGGTGGTGCATAGGACAGTGGTGGTCACATGTTCGAGTTTGAGGTAATTTTTTTTTTTTTTGTTATTTTGAACTAGCACATGGAGAAGGGAATTCTGTCGAATCAAAAGGGTACATTCTGTCAAGCAGACACTGAGAAGTGCAATTTGTAGATGAAATATCAAACAGGTGAATTATGTTGACCCATTAACGTCATTTTGTTGAACTTTTAATTTTTATAATGTTTTGTAGGTCATTTTGAGGTCCAAATTTATTTTTGAAAAGGGGAAAATGGCAAGATTCTTTTTTGTAATATCAAAGGGGGACATGAAAAGTCATGAAGATAGATTTTTGAGGGTAAGAGGCTATATTTATTTTGTTATTGTCGAAATGTTCTAAGACTCATGAAAAAGTCTAGTCTAGTGATCAAAATAAGAAATGTAGAAGATGCTATTATTGATGATTGAAGAACATGTTGAGGTTGCATTGATATGATTAGATTTGTCAAGGGTATTTGTTATGTTTTGAGCTTGTGGATCTAGTTTGAAATATTGTGAAAAGTGGTCCACTATGTTTTAGTGAAGGATGTGGGTTCCTCAATTAGTTTGGAGCCTACAACAAGTTGGTGCCTTCAGATTTCTAAGGTTAGTGCTTCAATCAGGTTGGATCCTACAACTAGTTGGTGCTTGCAAATTGTAGAGGTTGGTGCCTCAATCAGGTTGGAGCCTACAACAAGTTGGTGCTTGTACATTTCAGAGGTTTATTCCTCAATTAGGTTGGATCCTACAACAAGTTGGTGCTTGAAGATTGCAGAGGTGGGTGCCTCCATCAAGTTGGTGCCTACATTAGGTTAAAGCCTGCAAAGTTGGTGCTTTCATATCTTTGTGGATTTGTGCCTACAAATTAATTTGGGTGTTAGTGTCTCCAGTAGGCTGATTCTTACAAATTTAGTGCAATCGATCCCACTTATCAATCACTTCTATTCTTGATCTCATGGTTCTTTCTTCTGTCTTCTGAATGGGACTAATGTTTGACTCGAGTCCCCTGTCTGGCTGAAAAGAACTCTCCACATACATTGATTGACTCCTTTGATATTTTAAATCTCACTCTGAATTAGCAACATGAAACTTTAAGTTTTATTGATCCTTAGTTCCTCGAGCTTAACTCGAAATTCCCATATAACCATGGTCCATGCTCAATGTTTTAGCACTAAGGGTGCTTAAGCTTGACAATCCCTCCAATTTCACTTTCATGTTAAATCATATTACGATAAATTCACCTTCTTACATGATCCAGGGTCACAAGAGTAGATATAGTTCCTCTACTTTCTTCTGAGATCCGAATTCGGGAAGATCTGGGGGTTACAAACCTTTCAAAGTCCTAAATATCATTGGATTGAATTTTCAATGAAAATTATATCCGGGGTGTTGAAGCCAAATGTGGTGAGGCTCAGATGTCACAAGGCCCGGATACATTTTAACCATGCACAAATAAACTTTAAAATAATAATTTTTACCTTGATCTTAAGGCTCCACTAGGGTCCAAAACAAAGTTTGGATCTGGACGTACCATTTTTCCACTACGCTAGATGCGTTTGGAACTGGATATATTTGGGGCCATATCTTGAAGAAAAACACCAACAAAATAATATAGCAAAATCATTTAACTATAATGCACATACGCTCTCACAAATTCATTATCAAAGGCATATATTTATACATGTGAGGATAGGTCCCAAGAATTTTTCATCTCCTCTAATGTCTCGATCATCTCCTATAATCTCTCATCAATCACTCCACAAATCTCTCCATATTTCTCTCACTCAAAATGGAAACTTAATAAATTTTACAAATGAATCATTATTCCAATATTTCTCCTCGATAATGATCATTTGGAAATATTCCAATATCATCTTTGAATTCAAAGAACTTTTCCTTAGATAGTGCTTTAGTGAATATGTTATCACTTAAGAAATGATTTCTAAATTCGGAGCATCAGTTCTATTCCAAAGGATTGGTGTTAGTCTTGGTCTAGTCTTTCCATGGTTGCTTTAGTGTCTAAGATCTAGAAAAGGGTCTTGTTGGTATGGTCAAATAGGGTCAACACTCGGTTCTTGCCCATCACTGGTCCCACATCACACATTATTTCCATGTGTCAAGCTTGTGTCAAGGTTTACATTTTACATTTGTTCCTAAGTCATAATGTTAGATGGTGGTTAAGTCGCTTTTATGGTTTTTAGAGTCTAAGTCATAGGGTTAGAGTCTCATTTCCATCATCAAATAAAGCTCAACAACCTTGTTTTACACTTTATGGATCTCATATCATGTTTTGAAAGTCATGTGTTTAGCCATTTTGAATTTTTTTTGAAACTTGCTACGAATCCACATTTTCGTAGCGCAGACAGTGTAAAAAACCAGTTTTGCGCTACGAAATCACTGAAGCAGCTTTTTTTCAGCAGAAAAATTATTTTAAGTAGTCAATTTCCAAAAGGTCTCTTGAGCAACTGAAAGCAGATTTTGGAAAACTGAAAGAGGTTTTTCTTCCTAACATACTAAACTACAAAACCTCTTTCAGTTTCTTCAAATTCGTTCTGAGGTGGGAGGAATTTATGGTTGAACTTGCGCTACGAAACTGTTGTAGGTGCAGTTTTTCACAAACAGACTTTTCCTGTTTAACACCTGTTTTTAAAAGACATATTCTAGGCAGCAGGAAAGGTATTTCAAAAAACCAAGAGAGGTTTTTGTTCAACATGGATTGGTTCAAAAACGCCTCCTTCAATTTTTCAAAATACATTTTGTATGAGAAGATACAAGCTCTTTCCCAAGACCTATTTTTCAGCCAGAACAGAGCAAGGAACAATCTCCTAGTTTCCAGGAACAGTAAAAGGATGAGGCATCAAGGGCCAGCTGGAGGGTTATGAGCACCATCAAATTCGAATTCATGGAGTTATAGGTGTCAAAAGTAATGTTTAATTCCCAGATAAGGTTGTTGTAATCATAATGAGGAGTTACACTCCTAATTGTATTAGGACTCTAAGACTGCTAGTTAGCTGACATTTGTATTTAATAGTTTGTTTTATGGTTAGAATAGGTGTCACTCATAGAAAATTCAAATTCTCTTGATGAGGGATGAGGGAATCCATATTGTAAATGCTATATATGATGCAAGAGGTTGAATGAGGTGGAGGTTGAAGACTTTTTCGCCCAGCTGCTGCTTTATGCTATGAACTATAATTAGTAATGCAGAGAGGTTTTCCTGAACAGACCTGAGTTCTCATGGAGTTAATCCTTTCTTGATTTATATGTTATTTTAATTACTTGCAGTAGATATTATTGTTAATACTCAGAATTCATGATCTAATGCTCTGACTTCCTTTAACAATAAGATGACTGTGTTTTATATTTGAACCACCAACACTAGATTACATTGCTATTATTCAGAATTCACAACCATGTGCTCTATTTTCTTTTAGTAATGGAATGATTGTGTTGAGCAGTAGATCTCATTACTATTACTCAGAATTCATAATCTTATGCTTTGACTTCCTTTAGTAATGAGATGATTGTGTTTTTTCAGAATCTTGTGAGTAAACCACCTTTGAACCATCAGCAGTAGATTTCATTACTATTACTCAGAATTCATAACCCTATGCTCTGAATTCCTTTAGTAATGGAATGAATCTTTTGACCTATGTTATTGAGTGAATTATCTTTGTTTTAAAACCCCATTTTCCTCAGCTTTCATGTCAAGAAACCTTGCCACTGAATTTATTGACTTGTTGACTCCATAGCCCAATGGTAGCAAGCCTTCATCTTTTCAACCTACAAACACGCAAAACCAAGATAGAGTTAGCCATCTATATTATCATTAATCAATATCATTGACCTTTGAGAGAGCCCTCTCAAACTGAGGAGGCTAAGCCTCAGCTAAAAGTTGGTTTGAAATAGTTACACCGTGGTAGTCTGATCAATAGCCTATCAGGGTCCTATTTTGGTGATAACAGAATATATGAACTACATTTTCATCTGTTCTACAATACTTGATCTCGATCACTCCTTGCTGAACCAAATATCAAACAAAATGATACTGAATATCAATATGCTTGGTATTCTTATGAAAACCTGGATTATTGGTCAATTAAATGGCACTCTTATTATCTATCACATATCAACTGAGTGGGTTGCTCTCGCTACTCATGTTTATCTTCTAGAATTCATCTCAACCAAACTACTTCAAATGTTGCTACTTTATACTCTACTTCTACTATGGAGAGAGAAACAATGGGTTTCCTGTTAGTACTCCAAGCAACTACTGTTGAACCCATGTTGAATGATTACAATGAAGTTGATTTCAAGTCATCCATGCATCCAACCCAATCTGAATTTGTTTAACCTATCAACATGAAATATTTTGTAGATTATACCAAATCATAACCAATTGTTCCAAACAGATATCTTAAAATCCTCTTAGTTGCTTTCCAATGCAATTCCTTGGGCCATGCCATAAATATTGATACCATACTAACTCTAAAGGAAATATTTGGTCGAGTTGTAGTTAAGTAGATCAAAATTACAACCAATTGACGAGACAAAGTAACATCAACTTAATTGAAGTCATCATGTCCATATAACTCTAACCCAACTTCCAAAGGAGTTGTCGTTGATTTTAAACTCAACATTCTAAACTTCTTCAGAATGTCCCAAGTATAATTGGTTTGTGACATGAAAATATGATCTTCCTTTTGCCAAACTTCAGTACCCAAGAAATTGTAACACCCTTCTCCCACATCTACCCAAGTAACCAGCCAACTAGGGTAAACATGTGACGAAGAGTTATTATGATATGATTAAAATTCCCATGTGCCAGTTAAAGAAGTGGAACCGACGGAACACACTACACAGACCTTCTATACATACTGTAGAACCCCCATGAGCCATTCAAACCTTCCAGGTGACTAGCCCCAATACAAACTAACCTTCTACTGCATTAACCCTCATTCACTCCCATAACATGGTCATGAGTGTGATTGGAACCCTATCGCTACTCCCATAGCCTGGGCATGCATGCAATTGAGGACTTTCCCAGGTAGTTCTATTCTTGAGACTCCACATTGTGTGCCACTTTTTCAAAGCTAGGGCTCAGGTCACTACCAAGAACTCCATGAATATTCTAGAAATGAAATATAACATCATAACAATGACACAAGTGCAATTACTTAACTAGACCCTACTAACCATGATAGGAATTTCGTCAAACATGTCACAAATATGCATTCTACAGGTTTAAACAACAAATCTGAGCATAGGGGTCTCATACTTATCTGAGAATCACTAAGAAGCAGTGGTTAACCAAAACATGATGAGAGCCATACATTTTCATTGTCATAAAACTCATTCATAATCAACATATAACCAACATAAATATCAAGGATATTACGGCCATATAAGCCATATATAAACAAGTATATTTACCCATAAAATACCAAGGAGAAAGAGATCTCTTATTGATGATTGCATAGGCTGACCAGGTATGGGACTTCCACGAACCACCCGACTGTAGACTAGGTTGAACCAAATCTTTCTTTCATTCATTCACCCCTGTGGCATATTCAAAACATGAATGTGGGATATCATAAAACACATCAATCAAAACCATTCATGGCTTCCAGAGGCCAAACCACCTCAACCCTCAACCAGTGATTCCACCTCATGGTCAAACATCACTAATAATCACCAGATTGGTCTCTACCCAAGCTGTCCAGGGCTCTAGAGTGTTTGTTCCAGCCAGGGTTTCAAGGACTAGTAACTCAACCCACAACTTCTATCGGGCTTCCACAACGTTTGTCCAACTAGGGCTTCCAAGACTAGTGACTCAACCCACCAAGGGCTTTTAGAGAATTTTTCCAACCAAGGCTTCCAGGACTAGTAACTCAACCCAAGCTATTAGAGGGCTTCCAAAGCTTTTGTCCAACTAAGGCTTCCAGGAACTAATAACTCAACCCACATCCAAAAGGAACAAGAAAACCAATAAGAAAACAAAAGTAAAACCCACAACACCATGACTATCCAAGAAATGACAAGGTGTTTAGGCCTCGAAAATCACTGCGTCAATACAAGGGGAAAATCACTTGCTCTGGACCTTAAGGCAGCTCCTTTTCCATTTATGTAGTGGCTCTGACTGGATATAATGGGACCAGTTTCCCAATGAGGGTGATTGAATGGATATATAATGATAATAGTGGAGTGAAATAGATGGATTTGCAGCAATGAATCAAATGGGAAACATATACATTAATCTATTCTATAAATTGGGATTGTTTAACGTTCATCTAGATGCGATCTACAATAATTTTCCATAGTGAATGACAATATAGATTGATAAAACACTAATGGAAATGAAAATATTTAACAATGATTATTATGATTAAATACTTAATCATAATAATATGTATAGTTCATATCGCATTTAGAAAAAGGAAAATTTCTTCACAAATATTTAAAAACATCAATGGTAACATGATCATAAGTGAATACATGTAACACTTGTTCATTTTGAGATATCATGTAATAAACAATTTGCAGAGATAAATTCACTATTTATTTCATGAACAAAAAATAGGCACAAAGATAGAAATACCATATGCACATTTTCTTAGCTCACAAAGGAAATAGCAACAGTTTAATCCTTCTCACAGAGATAATTCCAGGAGCACAGTAGTGCAACTTCTCGAAATACTTTATTGTAAATTCATAAAACCATGTTCTAGTCTTTATATTAAAAAAGGATGAAAGTACAATAGTGAAATCTTTCGTAAGCCTTTCTTCATAAAATTCGGGACCTTTATTTCCTACAGCAGCTAAGCTTAAATAGAAAAAACAACTCTAATCTATTGTGCAAAGCGTTGAGGGCATTAAAAAGATTCCTTCAACTATGTTTAAAGAAAACAATATTTGGTAGTGTTTCTTGCAAAGGATTCACTGTCATCATCAGCTTCAGTCATTCCATCGAATTCTTCGGATGCCTGTCTGTCTTGTTTGAACTGATCTGCCACTGATCAACATAGATGTCTCTCTCTGTTATGGACCTGAACACGACAGACATGATTGATATGATAAACATGAATGATATGATAAACAAATTTTATTTGAAACAAATCACTTTTGTAGGAAATTAGGAAAACATAGAGCGCAATAAATTTGACAGAGATCGTGGAGAGGAATGCGGAGTTTTACAACTTATCGCAATCGGCTATCAGAGTTTGGGGTAGATCATAAAATAGTTGCAGTCACATAGAACTAGGGAAAAGCTTTAGAGCATTTGCAATTGGCTTGGAGCGGGAGTATTTCATATCAAATCCAAAAGGAGCCTTTTTTAAAAAATTACATCGCAATTGGTGTTCAGAATGGTGGATGGCTTGTTATAAACCATATCCTTTTAAAATTTGTGATTGCCATGGACATGAGGTATGTATGAGTTGGATTGTATAATCCCATCGAGTTTGATCTAATCACAAATTGCAATCGACTGGGGTGAAAGGTTTATTACAGGTTGCATCCCTTTAAATTTTGTGATTGCGGGATCTCGGGGTGACGTCAAGGATGATGTGGCAGATGATGTGGCTTTGACATGGTGGGAGACGTAACAATGACGTGGTAGATTACATGGACGATGATGTGGATCTGACGTCACTGCTGACGTCATATCACAATCGGTGTTTGGGAAAATATTGCAATTATAAAAGGGGATGGTTCTTGTGATATCTCCTGACGTGGGATTTAAATGAAATGAAGTTGATAACTCCCTCGGGTCCAGGCTTATCGCAGATCACAATTGGCTAAGGGAGGAATTAGGAGACAAGACCTTTAGATTCATGCGATTGCTGTATAAGCCTTCAGACACAATATAAATATAAATCGTAGTGAATAATACTTGCGAGTCCGGTCTAATCGCAATCACAATCGACTAAGGTAATGAGGTATAAACTTAAGCCTTTGTAACTTCCATGGTGTGGTTTGCGATGCGATGTAGTGATGTGGCCTTGTGGGTCCCGGTAGTCTTGGATTAATGTTTTTGTGCTTCTTTTCTTTGTTAATAATATTTAGAACTATGGCCCATTTCCTTTGTATTTTGTGCTTTGATCTTGACTTTAACTCCTAATTGCAGAGGTTGGGTTAATCACATATCACAATTGGCTAGGGCTCAAATTTAAGGCCTTTCGAACCTTTGTGTGGTTGCAATGCGGGGAAGTGGGATGAGTCAAAGATTGTTTAAGATTTGAACTTTAGGGGAATAAAACTATGATTTATTTAAAATAACCCATATTTTTTAAATACTTAAGGGTTTTTAAGCCTAAGTATAGTTTTGATCTCGGGGGCTATTAATTTTTTTTTTTGGGATAATCAAGGTTTAATATTTGGGTTTAAATTAAAAAGCCTAAGTATTAAACTTTGATTATAAGATTATTTTTTTTAATGAAGGGTCCCTATTTTAATATAATAAATTTCATTGGAAATTTATAATATATTAAAATGGGGGATGTTGTATAGTACAACAGTTGGCAATTCACTGGAAGAACCAGTTATCTCTAATGAATGAATATTTCCAAAAATTCAATAAAAATAATCGAAGAAGTGAAAATTATTTTTTGAAACATCTAGATAAATAAAATTACTCTAATTATAAAACTCATTAACTTGCAATCTCTTTTAAAAACCTTTTGTGAATGAAAAACACTTATTTACTTGTATCAATCATTAATAAATTTACAAATAAAGTAAGGGGCCTTTTACGACTTAGCTTTAAAATGTACTCGTTCATCATAGGTAGAGTCACCGTTGCGAGTAGGGGTTTATAGCCTCGACATGGTTACCTTTTAACCAACAACAATCCAGTATCCCATCCAGTTAATAGTGCAATAATTAGAGGTAATTTTTTTTTTTTTGATGCTAAAAAGCCATTGTCCTAGTTTGGTGGTCAGATAATGATAATGCCAATCACTAGTAACAATCAAACTGAATAAGCTGGCTCGTGATGAGACCCCTTGTCTTACAATTAAAAATCGTAAGCCATTATCCTAATTTGGTGATCAGTGTGGTAATGTCAGTGTAATTGATTCCCTATGAAC
The DNA here is from genome assembly GCA_031772625.1 of Pinus tabuliformis. Lineage (NCBI taxonomy): Eukaryota > Viridiplantae > Streptophyta > Pinopsida > Pinales > Pinaceae > Pinus > Pinus tabuliformis. The sequence goes on along the minus strand of CM062812.1, from coordinate 928,858,760 downwards.
ATGGTAAGCAGGCTCGTGATGAGACCTCTTATCTTTTTAGATTTATTATATTTTAGAATTACACTCTAAAAATTCTCTTTTTAATGGATGGGGAGGATCATTGACTCCTTAAGAGTTTTGGATGACGAATCCGAGTTGAAATTTTTTTTAGTCGTAAGAGGATCTTTACTTTTTAAGGATAACCTTTTTGACTGAAACTAAAGTAAAAGGATAAATTTTTTTGAGGTTTTTTTAAAGATTTTACAATTTAATGGAAAATATTTTCAAAGTTATATAATTTTTATCTAATTTTCAATTTTGGTAACCACTTCTTAAAAAAAAAAATTCCTACCTTCAAAATGAAAAATAAAAATAACTTCAAGAGATGTTTGAAAAGTCAATAGCATACTATTTAACATTTTATTAACAAAATATGTAAAAAGGAAAGTAAATTGCAGCGGGATGTACAAATGGAAGTGATTTTTTATAGATTTCATTTTATTGAATATATATCTATCTATATATATATATATATATATATATATATATATCTATATATGTATATATATGTATATATGTATATATATATATATATATATATATATATATATATATATATATATATATATATCTATAGATATATTAATTTAAGAAAATATTTTTTTTAAGATGAGCCCATTTATAGGGAGAGAATCTCTCTTTCCTGATAAATCTTGAAGTATAAATGTAGATGGGCTTATCTGTTCAACAATCTGAAATGGACCAAGCCATAATCTTTGAAATTTGGTATGTTTCCCTTTTTCCTCATGTGCTTTGTCCCACTTGAGAACTATATATCCAACTTGAAAGGATCTTTGTGTGACTGAACTTGCATCAAAAGAAGCTTTCACCATCTATTGATGTTTTGTGTGTGTGAGTTTGGCCTTTTCCCTTTCTTCTTCTAGTTTTAGGATTTGTGAATTTCTTAATTGCAATGAAGAAGAAGGTGTTTCTTCAATAAACTGAACTAGGGCTAATGAAGGAAGAACTGAGTGTGATGGAATAATGGCTTCCTTCCCATAGACTAAGTTAAATGGAGAAGTACCTATGGAGGCCTTCTGAGTTTTCCTATCATCCCATAGAGCAAATATTAAAATTTTGTGCCAAGTTTTTTGATTTTGATTAACAATTCTTTTGATTATTCTAAGGAGATTTATATTGGTGGATTAAGCCAAACTGTTTCCTCGAGGATAGCAATTGGCAGAATATTTGAGTTTAAATCCTCTCCTAATTGCAAATTAAATCATACTAGTACTCGAAAAAGAAGTTGCATTGTCAAATATAAGTGCGGAAGGAAAACCAAATTTTGTAATGATAAATTGACCAATAAATTCAATAACAGATTCAAACTGATTACCTTTAGCGGATTTTCTTCCACCCACTTAGTGAAGTAATATGTAGTAGTCAAAATATACTCATGTTTTTTAGAAGAATGAGGAACGATCTCACCTATGATATCGAGTCCCCATTGTTCGAATGGTAGATCAATGTTGACTGGTTGCAGAGGCAAAGTTGGTTTCCTTTGTCTTCCATAAGCAATTTGGTATGTTATTAATTTCCTTCCATATGCGTGGGCATCTTTGAAGAGAGTGGGCCAGTAGTAACCAACATGTAAGATTTTGTGTGCTGTAGTGTCTCCTCCAAAGTGTCCACCTGCTGGTCCATTATGAAGTTCTTGCAAAACTATTTGTTGAAAATTGGCAACAAGAAATTGATAAAAATAGAAGTGATAAAAATAACATTGCTAAAAATAGTTTGGGCATCAGTGCTGGATTGGGCAACAGGGAATAAAAAATGGAAGTGATAAAAATAGAAGTTCTATTTTTAGCAGTTCAAGTTGGATGCCTATTTTTAGACAGTCCCTGGTCTAAAATAGGAAGTAAAATTCAAATTTGGTCTTACAAGCAGTTTGAATATTAATTAATTAATTCTCCATGAGTTAATTAGTTAAGGAAAATCAAACTTGAAGTATTTGTGAGAACATGCAGTAATTTCTCCACTGATTGGGGAATGTGTCCTTGATTTGCTCCATTGATTGAGGAATTAAGGATGAGTTCTATATTGAGAGGATCAGTTGACTTAGTTTAACTTAGTCAAGTTTAGTTAGATTAATTTACCAAGTTGTTAAATTAATGAGATATAGTTTTTTGATGCTTGCATGCATGTGACAATTATTATTTTCAAATAACTAAGTATTCCCTCATGGATAACTGATGCATGTCAGTTCAGACAGAGACCCAGTTGAGATCAGAGAAGGGACAATGTACTGTTAGTTGGATGAATATTATTTCTATAAAGGAAGCTCATCCATGATGAGGATTTATCTGCTTGAAGTTTGTGCAGTTATTTCAGAGGTCAATGTTGTGTGTGAGGTGAGAATCATACAGGTTGTAGCTGGAGGACCCAGGAAAAACTGTGCATAGAAATAGGAGGCTTGGAGGGCAGAGGAGAAGGTTTGTGAGAAGCCTTTGACTGTCTGTGAGCAACAAAGGGATTGTACTGAGAGCTGGATAGCTTCCGAGCTAAGGCTTTGTGTAATCTGGACATAATTCCACTTGTATGATAATATAGAGATGGGGTTTTAGGCTGGTGCTTTCCCTTGGTTATATCTTCTGTGTTATGTGTGTTTGATTTCTCCATATCAGTTATATGTGTTCTTATTGATGTTGCTCATGTTCGATTAATCTTTTGCTAAATTGGTTGTAGAAGTAGATCAAGTGTTTTGCTTTAGTACATTGCATTACCAGGTGATCTATAGTGGGAGATTATACATGGTATCAGAGCTAGCTGATTTGTAGAAAAAGTTCTACATGGTATCAGAGCTAGTTGATTTGTAGAAAAATTCTACGAAATTTCTACACTATTTGTGCTTCAGACTTTTCTAAGCATCTTAACAACATGGAATCATAGTTTCTCCTAAATAACACGTTATCAATGATCTCATAATTTTTCTGCTTTTAATCGTAAAGCTCTTTTTCTTTTATAATTGAGTTTGAGAGGAGCATATCCATTTTTCAAGTAAAAAATCAAATCAACGTATTGGGAATCAACATAAATTACACTTATATCAGAAATGTGTTCATTATTGTCTGTATCCCCTTCGGCTGGTATGTTGGATTCTCCTGTAAGCAGCTTGGAGAAACCTTGCCCTCTGACAATTTTGACTGGTTTTATTTCGATATCGTATTCCTACAAAGCTGTTACCCAATTTGCTCTCTTTTCTCCTAATTATTTCTACAATAGTAATTTCCTCACTGCTGGGAATGAGACTATTACTTTCATGTGTGCTTTTAAGAGAAAAGGTCTGAAATGCTTTACATATTTATATACAACAAATGCTTGCTTTTCTACTTCTAAATAATTCAATTCAACACCCTGAAAATTTGAGTTGAAAAATGAGATGGGTGTTTCAATTTTTTGATTATTAATTTGTGTTAAAACAACAACATAAGATGTTGAAGAAGAAAAGGTATATAAGATGAAATGATTAGAGAACTTTGGAGTATTTAGAGATGGAGCATTGATAATTGACTCTTTGATAAAATCGAATGCTTTCTTTCAATGCTAGCCCCATTTAAAAACTATGTTTTTTTTAATCATTTGCTGTAACGGCAGAATAATCTGTGAGAAATCAGGGACAAACCTCTTGACAAAATTGATTTGTCCAAAAAATGATTGTATGCTTTTTTATTTATGTGGTGGAGAAATTTTTGAAATTTCTTTTATTCTCGCAGGGTCAATGTAAATTCCGTTTTTTGACACAATGAATCCTAAAAGTTTCCCTTTAGTAAGAGCGAAAAAAAGACCTTTTTTTTTTTTTTTTTTCGGATTTAATGAGATACCATATTATCTACAGCGTTCAAAAATATGTTTTAAGTCTTGTAAATGAATACTTCTGTTCTTCGAATAAACATTAATATCATCTAGATAAACAACAATTGTTTTATTTAATAGACCTTTAAAAGCTATGTCCATGGCTCATTGGAAAGTGGCCCTTGCGTTTATTAAACCAAATTGAATTTTTTGGTAGTGATAAGTTCCCCATTTGGTTTTGAAAGTAGTCTTTAGCCTATCATCTGGGTGTACCATAATTTGATTATATCCAAAGAAACCATCAAGGAAAGACATAAGTTCAGAACTAGCAACAGATTGTAAAATCTGTTCCATAGTGGGTAGAAGGAAATTATCCTTTTGGCTCACCTTATTAAGATTCCTAAAATATATACAAATGTGGATATCACCATTTTTCTTCCTAACATGTATCAAGTTGGAAACCCATCTTGAATGCCTAATAGGAAAAATAATTTTAGCTTTAAGGAGTTTATTCAATTCCGTTTTGATTTGATTATCTAAATTCGGGTGAATTTTCCTTAACTTCTGTTGGATAGGTTTATCATTTGATAACATTGGGATTATATGTTGAATGATGGAAGTGTCAAATGTTTTCAAATCTTCATAACTCCAAGCAAAGACATCCTTATATTTTTTAAACAAATGAATGAAGGATAATCTTTCTTCAAATGAGAGACCAAGTCCTAAATTGATGTTCTGGGGTTTAAGGTCTATCCCAAGATTTATTAATTCAAATCTCAAAGTTGAACTCTGTAGTTTTGAATTAGTAACTCTTTTAAATTTGTCTTTTAAATCATAGAGATCTTCAAGTTTTACTACAAATTTGGGTATAAGATTATCATTAATTTTCTGTTTTAATTGATCATCGTGTTCATCCTCATCAATAATTTGGTCATCGTATGATTTCTCAAAAGTTAAAAATATTAAAATGTCTTCATCATCATTAAATATCCGCCAATTGGTGATATTATCTGCAATGGATGGCCTAAAGATTAATTCTACAGAAAATCTAGTGGGACTATAATCTTCAGATGGGATCAATTTTGATGCAACGTTAGCAAGAAGGTTAATGTTGGCATTCTGAATTCTAGGAAAAACAAAAATGTTAAACGCTAAAAAATGTGAAGTGAGAGACTGAACCAATGACTATTAATGCTTCAAGTGCGTAGAGATACAATGCATCATGTTTTTTACTTGTTTTATTATAATTTCAGAATCTCCATAAACTTGCAAGTATTTAACGTCAAGGCTAATTACTTTATATATAACTTGGACTAATGCCTCATATTCTACGATATTATTTGTGCATTCGAATTCCAATCTGCAAGTTAACATTGTCTTCATACCTTGAGGATTGATCAATATGCAACCTGCTCCTGCACCATCTCTTGATTTTGACCCATCAAAATACAATGTCTAGAATAAAGAATTAACTACTGGTTTTTCTATTATATTTACACATTTGGAAAAGTCTGTCTGTGAAATTTTTTCAATTTGATAAGTTACAAAATTAATTATAAATGGTGACATTTGTGCTTTAATATTCTCAAAAAATGATTTAGTGGTGTAGTTTCCAAGAATGTTGTTATTGAATACTACTGCCTCATTTTCACCTTAGAAATCTATTACTGAATGTTTCATATGTTTCTCTCGGTTGATGCTGATTTGATTCGGCTTTCCACTAAATGGGACCCATAGGTGAGACTAATTAGTAGAAAAATAACCATGTAATTTTTCTGACCAATCTTTACTAAGAATTAAACCGTAGAAGTTTGGGATATTAGCAACAAGTATATCAATTATTTGACACACTTTAGGATTCAAAGATAATCTAATAAGAGCTGAATTTATTTCTCCTATGAATTTGAATTTTGTCCTATTGAGTTGCACAATGTGAACTGGATTTTCCGGGGTGACATGTTTAATTTCAGACAAACTGAATATGTCATGATATTTGAAGAAGCCCCTGAATCTACCAAGCAATTATGCACATTTTTATTAAATATTTCAAAAGTCAAAATAAAAGGAGGAGTATGTGAGTTAGACTTGTCACTAATCAGAATAGCATCAGAGGGATCTAATAATGAATGAACATGAGGTTTACCCATTCCATTAGAAGCTTTGGATACTACAGCAGTAGGAAGAGGAGAAGTAGGTACTGCGTTTAATTCTTTCAATAAAAATTTTTGTTGTTGTTTGAGTTTGGTGAGTTCAAAAAGAGAAATGTTTACTTTTATCTTCTTCATATCCTCAACTATATTGTAATCCATAGTATCTAAAGGGATCTTTCGGTGCTTTCTTTTTAGCTTCATCCTTGAATGTAACCTTTTTTAGTTTTCTGTCTTCCTAATCTTTTTTCTTTTCTAGTGCATTTATTCCCTTCTCTACAAACACAACTTCTTTCATGTTTTTTACCAAGGTAATTTTATTAGCTCTATCTACAAAAATTCCTATGTTAGAAGGAAGAGATGAAATATACCATTCTGTTTATACATCGACAACAGGTCTAGAAGTAGCTGGGATTTTATTTAACAATTTGTTAAATCTAGAATTGAAATCTTTTATCTTTTCCCCTGAATTCGTTTTTAAATTGGAAAGGTCAATGATAAGAGATGCAGTTGAGCGATCATCATCAAATTTAGTCAAAAATTGTTCTTCAAAAATATCTGAACTAGTAATAGAATTGGCTGGTAAAGAAAAGTACCAAGACCCTGCTGATCCTGTAAGAGTGTATGGGAATAATCTAACAACAATATCTTCTTCATCTACCCCATTAACAATGATGGCTAACATATAGTTGCGAAGGTGCTCTTAAGCAGGTAACCCATCATCAAGATTGAATTGGGAAGCCATCTTTCAGGATGTTTTGGTAGAGGATGAAGTGGTGCTGGAATTTGAATAGCTCCCAGATTGGACCATTGTCTAGCTGTCATTGTAACAGTTGGAGAAGTGGATGTGATGAAAGAAGAATTGGTAGTTGTGATAGTACTACTTGAGGCAACACTAGTTGTTTGTGTAGAGGAAATGGAAATAGATGAAGCGAAAGGTAGAGAGAAAGGAAATGAAAAAGGAAAAAATGGAGATGTTGGTGAATGAGAGAATGAGGTAATCTCACTAGTAGATGTTTGGGAATCTGATGTAGCAGTTTTCTTTTGGTGGGATTGAAGTGGAAATTCAAATGGCGAGATTCTAAGTTTTGCACCTTGGGACCGAGTTAAAACACCAGTTCCTTGAAAAATAGAAGTTATACTTCCTTCAGAAACTTCAGATGGTTCAGGATTTTCTGCTAAAATGGAGATGTCTTTCAATTTCTTTATCAAAGATGTAATTTCTAGTGATTTTGGAGTATAATCTGTAGGGATTACCACAAGAAGTATTCTAGGAGACTTGGGAGGTGATTGTACAACTTTTGATCTAAAAGCAGGGGATTCTGGAGGGGATCTGGAAGTTGTAGGAGATTTGGAGGGATAATGACTCTTGGAATGGCCTTTTGTTTTTGGATTGGACTTACTTGATTCATAGTCTTCATGCCCTCCTTCTAGTGCCAAAAAATGTTGAGGCCTTGAAAATCACTGCGTCAACATAGGGGTAAAACCACTTGGACTGGACCTTACGGAAGCTCCTTTTCCGTTTAAGTAGTGGCTCCGATTGGATATGGGACCAACTTCCCAATGATGGTGATTTAATGGATATATAATGCGTATAGTGGAGGGAAATAGATGGATTTGCAACAATGAATCAAATGGGAAACATATACATTAATCTATTCTATAACCCGAGATTGTTTAACATTCATCTTGATGCGATCTACAATAATTTTCCATAGTGAATGACAATATAGATTGATCAAACACTAATGGAAATGAAAATATTTAGAGATGATTATTATGATTAACTAGTTAATCAGAATAATATGTATAGTTCATATCTAATTTAGAAAAAATCAAATTGCTTAACAAATATTTAAAACATCAATGGGAGCATGATCATAAGTGAACACATGTAACACTTTTTCTTTTTGAAATATCATGTAATAAACAATTTGTAGAGATACATTCAGTATTTATTTCATGAACAAAATAGAGGCACAAAGATAGAAATACCAGATGCACGTTTGCTTAGCTCACAAAGGAAATAGCAACAGTTTAATCCTTCTCACAAAGATAATTCCAGGAGTATAGTAGTGCAACTTCTCGAAATCCTTTATTGAAAATTCATAAAACCATGTTCCAATATTTATATTAAAAAGGGATGAAAGTACAGTAGTGGAAGATTTAATAAGCCTTTCTTCATAGAATTCAAGTCCTTTATTTCCTTAAAAAACTAAGCTTAAATAGCAAAAACAACTCTAATCTATTGTGCAGAGCATTGAGGGCATTAAACAGATCCCTTCAAAAATGTTTAAAGAAAACAATATTTGGTTGTGTTTTCTTGCAAAGGATTTGTTGTCATCATCAGCTTCATTCATTCCATCGAATTCTGTGAATGCCTGTCTGTGTTGTTTAAACTGATCTTCCACTGATCAACATAGTTGTCTCTCTCTATTATGGACCTGAACATGACAAACAAGGATTGATAAGATAAACATGAATGATATGATAAACAAATTTGATTTGAAACAAATCACTTTTTCAGGAAATTAGGAAAACATAGAGCGCAATAAATCTGACAGAGATCGTTGAGAGGAATGTAGAGTTTTACGGCTTATCGCAATTGGATATCAAAGTTAGGGGCCGATCATAAAATAGTTGCAGTAAACATCGAACAAGGGGAAAAATTTAGAGCAATCACAATTGGCTTGGAGTGGGAGTATTTCATATCAAATCCAAAAGGGGCATTTTTTTTAAAATTACATCGCAATCGATGTTTGGAATGGTGGATGGCTTGTTATAAACTGTATCCTTTTAAAATTTGCAATTTCCATGGACATGAGGTATGTATGAGTTGGATTGTATAATCCCACTAGGTTCGATCTAATCTTAAATCGCAATCGACTGGAGTGAAAGGTTTATTACAGGTTGCGTCCCTTTAAAGTTTGCGATTGCGGGATCCTGTGGTGACGTCAGGGATGATGTCACAGTGACGTCAAAGATGATGTGGCTTTGACATGGTGGGAGACGTGACAATGATGTGGAAGTTTACGTGGAGGATGACGTGGATCTGATGTCACTGCTGACATCATATCGTAATTGGCATTGGGGAAAATATTGTAATCAACAAAGGGAATGGTTCTTGCGATAGCTCTGGATGCAGTATCTAAATGAAATGAAGTTGATAATTCCCTCGGGTTCGAGCTTATCGCAGATGGCAACCAGATAAGGGAGGAAGTAGGAGACATGACCTTTAGATTCATACAATTACGGTATAAGCCTCCGGACGTGATATAAATATAAATCGTAGTGAATAATACTCACAGGTACGGTCTAATCGCAATCACAATCGACTAAGGTAATGGGGTATAGACTTAAGACTTTGTAACTTCCACGGTGTGGTTTGTGATGCGATGTAGTGACGTGGCCTTGTGGGTCTTGACAATCTTGGATTAATGTTTTTGCACGTCTTTTATTTTTTAAGAATATTTAGAACTATGGCCCATTTCCCTTATATTTTGAGCTTTGATCTTGACTTTAACTCCCGATTGTGGAGGTTGGGTTAACCGCATATCGCAATCGGCTAGGGCTCAGACTTAAGGCCTTTGGAACCTTTGTGTGGTTGCGATGTGGGGAAGCAGGATGAGTTAGATATTGTTTAAGATTTGAACTTGTTGTGGCCACAACAACCACCCTATTAAGACTTGCCTTGATAGCAATTTTGAATGGGTCCCCTAAAAAAGTTGATCTTTCACCTTTCCGAATGATCTGTTTTATCCCAGGGATTTTAGCTGTCTGTCGTATGATTCATCCATAACCCTCTCTAACCATTCATCCATTTCCTTCATTGGGACTTTTCAATCCCCATAAACCTTCATGGTGCTCTACACCCATGCACATAACCAACCCCCACTCTTTACCATGGTTGTATTTGAATTCAACCCTTGAAACCTTCCATCGCTTCCTTATTCCCATTATAACTCATTACAATGGAAATGCTTTGCAAACATGCATAAATCACCCTTTTTTTGCCTATCACAATCAACTCAACGCATACCATAAGGCACCAAACCCAACGGCATTATTAACCACATTATATATATTTTGGGTCCGGAGCCCCATCGCATATCGCAATTGGCGTGATTCCAAGGCTATATACATATAAGGCGCACCTGTCTCCTGGACTTGACGACTTTATTAACCAGAATACATATATTTTGGGTCCAGATCCCTTCGCATATCTCAATTGGTAGAAGTCGAAGCCTATACATAAGGCCGATGCGATATAGCAGACCCGACAGGACTATAAAGTAAAATATATACGTTATCGGGTCCACTTCCCCATCGCATATCGCAATCGGCGGGGTCCGGGGCTTATATATAAGGCATACCATGATATACCGGACCCGCCGATAACTATCAATTTGGGTGCATAATTTTTCAAGTTCGACCCTATGGTCGGCCATGGGTTTTCCTGTGTATTCCCTTGTATTGCGATAATACATTGTGGCTAGGGTTTTCAGAGTGAAAGCTTATGTTGCACATCTGAAGGGATTATTAAACGTGGCTCATATGCATTTTGGATCCGCCTCCCCAATCGATTATTGCAATCGGTAGAGTTCATTGTTTATAAATAAAGTGATTTGCGATACGATAGACCCACCGATAATTATAGGCTGGGGTATATAAGATTTGAAGTCTGGCCTTACAGCCCGGCCGTGAGTTTTCCTGTGTTCTCTTGTGTATTCGATAAAACGATTGTGGTCTCGATTTTTAAAATAAAATCAGGTAAAGTGAATGGTCTGCCTATTGAAGCGTTGTCAATGGATTCTTGAATAATAATGAATATTTAGGAATAGAGGTCATAATAGGTTCAATGGCTTAATAATCATGATTGCTCTGCATTGTGAGATTAATAGAAATGGTGGCTGAATGCAAGGTTTGTGTTTTTAAGCATTTCTGTTTATATCCATAACTAATGATTAAATATCTCTACAGGTGAGGATCAAGAGATGAGAGGTGAAATTGAATCACTCGTGGCAGCATTGATCCATCAAGATGGCAGTTCCTCAAGATACACCTCAAGGCATGCCAGATGTGGGATTATGAGCGCAACATCTTCAGTTTCCTCAGGAAATGATAGGGAATAATAGCCACTCCACACAGGTGCAAAGAAATGATACGCAATCATTCTCTGTTCCATCGACATCCATTTCATTCCCCTAGGAAGTAGAATGCTCCAGCAAAGGTGACCTCGACGTGTCAGCAGTTTCACCAACCGTTCTCATATGTATATTTTGATCTGTGTAATGAAAAGAGGGGAGGTGAAAAATCATGGAAGACCAAGGGTCATTTCCTGCTGCATAAGTATTACCTCCAGATAGGAGAGTGCTGCTTTTCGTTTCGAGAGAACAACTTTGATTTGTTGTGAATAAAGAAGTCTGTTTAGTTCAAGAAGGAGGTTGTTGTTTTAGATTTATTTTCCTTTTCTCTCATATGTTTAAAATCAGTGTGTTGTTGCTGGCATAAAGATAAATGTGATTTGCTTTGTGCATATTGATAACGAGCAGTTCATGGTTATTCCTGGTTATCTGAATATGATTCAATAGCATTGTTAATTCATGAAAGGTTGCTGATTCAAGACTTTGTTAAACATCAGTTGTAAGTGCTATTTGTAAGGAAAGGAATGTATATTCCTATATAAGTAATGGGATTGCAATTAGGATTTAATACAACCTTGTTCTTATTGAACCAGTAATTGATTCATTTGGACTTGGAATCTATATGTGATTTTTAACTTCTTTTGGTATGCTCCTGCAGGATAGACTGGGATAGTTAGGACTAGCTTAAGTAGTGAGAAGTAGTGTAGATAGGATTTGATACATATAGGTTAGTTGTTTCTTTTGTTGATTTAGTTGAAGTCTTCCTCAAAGAAGCAATCTCTCAACACCTTTAATAGTTTACGGGATCCTTTAAAACTCGTCGGAATTAACCATTCCAAATGAAAGTAGATCTAATTGGGGTCTGCAATCGGGTCAGTTACCCTTGTTGGCATAGCGAGAATTCGCCATGTCAACAAATTGGCGCTAGAAGGAGGGCCTGAACCACTGTCCACAACTTTTTATGATTTCATCTATAAATGTCACACATGGACTCGAAAAGATTAATGCATGGATCATGAAGGTCGAAAAGATCCTTCCTCCCATTCGGAAAAGCCTCATTTCGAAGAAGAGACACTGTGGGAGTATCCTGTCACTCAGGAACAACCAGTTAGAATACTTACTCGGGCTTACGCTTGTTCCCTCTCTCAGCTCCCCATGTTTCACACTTTACCTCTGACAACTAAAAGAAAGCCAAGGATATGTTCCATAAATAAAGAGACATTTGTAGCCCTGTCTCTTGAAGATATTGTGCTTGAATCTGTTAGGGCCTAAATCTACCTCAGGCTGAGAAAGGTAGGATCTAGGGTAACATCAAACCAAGCTTAATCTAGTAGCTAGCCCTACCAGGTTGAGAGAGGGCTCTCTCCTGGTCAATCTCAGCAAAAATATGATCAATGAGGGCTTGAGATGACTGATATAAATACTGATCTTAGGCTAGGTATGTGTGCAAAAGAGTTTGATTGAATAAAATGATGTTTTTGTTGGCTCAAATGGAAAGGCAGATTTTGGGTGTGGGGAATGAGTCTCAGTTTTGCAGAGATCTCAATGGGGCAAGGTAGGCAACTGATTTCGCACTTCAAATTGAATGAGATGGAGAGATTAGAGAGGTGAGGAGTTGAATAGGGCAAGAAAGCATAGGGATCCCCTTCAAACAGATGAAAACATCAAAAGCTAAAGCAAACCCTAGGTAGAGCACTGCAATTTCAATGGATTCTACCTTTTCCCTTGTTTGTTTTAGTTAAGAAGAAACAAGATAGATAATGGCATACATAACACATAAGTAAATTCACAATTATAGAAGAAAGCACTATACCAGGACAAAAATTCCACATGAATCCCAAAGAGTACTGCAAACCCTGGTCTGAATTCCTTAGCCAAATGCTGATATGAGTATACAGTGAAGCTCCCTGCTTTCTCAAAAGTCCAACCATGCTAATGACTGAAAGATCACAAGATATAGATAAACCATAACTCATCCTAGCCTCTAGGGGTCAATCTCACAAGTTTAGGAGCTGTTCCAACTAATTCTAAACTGAGAACTAGAAATCATGCAGTGGAACAACTTGCCTCTAGAAACTAGGGAACTGATTCATTCAGTTTCAAACAACTTTTTGATAGATGAATCTACCTCCATAAGTGAAAATTAGACATAATTACATAAGGATCCATCAATTTACATTAAATTACATCACAAGTTTGACATTGAGAAGGAGAAAAAGTCAAACTATCAAAAGCTAGGTGAAAAACAGAGTTTTCTTGGTCAAACTGAGCAAAATTTACCCAATGCGCCGCGCTGATTTCCCTATGCGTAGCGCCTGTTTGCAGCCACTTTTGGAGGCCTTCCCGGTGTCCAAATTTTCTCCAAGTGTGCTTGTTGGAAAGGTCTGCCTATATACTTTGTAAATCAAGTGGAATTTTTGACTTTGGCCTCCATTTCCCCTCCAAAATTCAATTCTCCCATCACTGCTTCCTGTGGGTCAAACTAGGGGCAGTAAGGTCATTTTTTGAGTGTTTTTGACCATTTTAAGGGCTCAAAACCTGTCAAAGTTTCTTGGCCATTGGTAGGAAAGCATATTTTTTCATTCCAAATCCAAAAATGCTGAGTTTTTGTCAATTGAAGGCTCCCATCAAAAGTGAGCGCCAGGTGGCGCGACGCATAGGGCAGAAAATTCTGTTTTTTGAGCCAAAAATTCCAAAAATGCAAAAAGTACCCCAATTTTTTGAAATTTGGGCTGAGTACTCTTCGTCAAGTGCTGTGTTGGGCCAAGGAAGCCTCAGCCAAGATTTGAAGTTTATCTTGTGCTTTTTGCCTCCTCGATCTCTTCTTCAATTTTGCCTTCAAACTCCTGATTCTAGCTTGGCACACCATATTCCTTGACAAATAATGATATGCCATGTTTCTCAACATATTATTATCATTGATGGCTTTCTCCAACCTCCTCTCCAAGTGGATATTAGCTCTTTCAAGCCACGATTCTCGATCGACAGATTTCTCGCTCAAGTGATGTGAGTTTCACCTTCCTTCTTTTGGAAGCTTGGTGGTTTTCTCATATGTTTTGCAATTCCATAATCACTTTTTGATCCTCAAGCTACTTATTTCTTTGCTCTAGTTAATTTATTATCCACTCGGCTCTTTCCAAGTTGAGGGACAAAGCATTGATGTCCGCCTGTTTCTCTTGGATGACTTATTTGAGATTTGAGCTTTGTGCGCCCAAATCAGTATCATCACCCTCAATGAGAATGAAATCGGTCTCCTGCTCACCTGAAGGCCCCTCATCATGTATCGGCCTCTTTCCCTTGTCCTGAACCTGCTGTGCTGATGAAGGAAGCGAGACCCCTTCCACCCCAGGTGGAGATAATACTCTCTTTGCTGCTGCAAATAACCATCTAGTGCCCCTCTGATAGGTGACAAGCACCAGCATACTAGCGGTCTGTGTCTCATGACCCTCATGCTGATGTGAAGGTCCACCTGTCTCATGCAAAGCCTCTGGAGGTCCCTGAGGAGCTGTGAAGAACTCACGAGAAATGAAATCCTCCCAAGTGATGCCCTACAAACCAAGCTGATGGATGACCACAATCTTAATGAGAGCAAAATGATATATACTGTTGAACTGTTGTTGAGGAGTCTTTTGTTGTACTAGGGTGGTCATATTCTCAATATTTTGGCACATGAAGTAGGGGAGATTCATCATCCTCACCCTGGTAAAATGCATCAACAACCTGATATGATAGGCATATAAACGAGAAAACCAGCCCTCACAGCTGAAATACTTCATTATCAGTTTCATCAAAGGAGCATAGGAATCTTTCAGGTACCGAAAAGGAAAAAATCTGCTGAGTTGTCTCAAATAATTGGGCTTGATGTATGGTTCATAATGTTGCCTATCAATTTGCTGCCTTTTGTTCCATTGCTCTCCAATATTAGGAATACCAGTTGCTAGAGAAATAGATTCTGGTGTTAAAGTGAATGTTACACCAGCTAGAGTGGCTTGACCATCATGTAAATGAAGCACAAACAACCGGGCCAACTCATGGTGAAACTGGACTCTAGCAACCATCTCACAGAACTCATAGCAGGATTGGTGTTGGAAGCATGTGATGGCGAGAGGGCAGGCCTGTAGCTCAGCAAGGGTAGTAGGTTCCTCTTGTATATGTTTGCCACCCTTATGAGGCCTCCTTGGTGCATGTACCTCTGTAGGAGAGTCACTGTGTGTCTCTTCTTCACGATCATATGAAGGATCTGACTCCATTTTTGCTAGTAAGTGAGTTTTCTTGATGAGTAGTATGAAATTTATGGTGTCTTTAATTTTCTGCCACCAAGGGAAAAGTATATGAGGGACTGTGGAGGGAGAGAGTATAAGGGATTTTGGGATTGTTGGGACAGGGTTTTGTTAGGGAACAGGGGATTGGGGGTGATATGTAAGCCTTAGGGATAGCACTTAGGGTTTGGGGATTTGTAGTTAGGATTTTGGAAATGGGAATTGGGGATAGGGATAGATGATTTTTTTGGAATGTGGGAGTTAGGGAATGGGGGAATAAGCTAGGAGAATAAATGGAGGAGTGAAAAAAGTGAAGGAAGGGCAGAATAAACTTGGCAGTCAAATGATAAATGCAAACCCTAAGCACTGTTTTCTTTGAGAAATGGAAAGGAAGTAGGGTTTTATTTTCTTCACATAACCACCATAAACCTTGAAGAAAAACTCCTTCACTAGCAATGAAGAGATCATGACTTACTTGCACAATGAAAGATTTGAGCGTTTTGGGCGATTTGAGGGAGTTGTTGAAGAAATCGGGCTTGGCAGCTCTATGCACCGTGCCTCAAACCCAACGTGCCGCGCCTTCTGTGTGCACCGTGCCAGAACAAATTTACACTGGAAATCGTGGCCCTATGCACCGCGCCTCTTCTATGCGCTGCACCTTCCACCCAGTGCGCTGCGCCTCCGATTTTGCACAGTTTTCTCCAAGTTTCTCTCCTTTTGCTCAAACACCGCTTCCACTTTACTCACACTTTGTTCTTTGAATGCAAATGAGCCTTTCAATTGAGAAGAATGATTTATACCCAAGAGCTTTTAATTTTTGTTTCATAAAACCCACTTTTACAATGTTTGCAATATGACTTTACTTTTCCACTCTGTTTTTTGAGCTTTTCACTTTATTTGAACCTTTTGATGAACTGAATGACATAATTTGTCTTGATTTTTGTTTGCTTTGCAGGGGATGGAGCTACTGAGGCTTTGTGAAGGAGACCAGGGTTGCCTCTGAACTGCTTTACATACAAGAGAACTAAAAATACATGAATTAATACAATAAAATCTAAAATACTCTGTTTTTCCTCAAAACAGAGTTTTGAGGAAAAATACATCTCTGAGCAATTGATTATGAAATTTATTGGTACCGGAACCTCCTCATGTGCCTGCTAACTGTTATTGGACATTTTGAAACCCCTTTGGATGAAACCATAGAGCTAATGATAATGAAACCCTAGAACAGACTCTTGAAATTGTAAAGACAAAAAGTGACTGTAGAGGATTTTGATAAATAAAAATGGGCCAGCAGGTAAAGGACATGAGGGAAAATGTACAACAAGCCACTACCGTCAGATGATCCATGCTCCTAATGGAATGCATCTGACTGAGCAGGACACCTAATATGCAATGCAAAAAGAGGATTTGATCTCTGACGGAGGGATGAAGATACCAAAACTAATAGAATCCTTGCAAAGTATTGACACTCCCTGGGAATAAATTCCTGAAGATTCACTCTCTAAAGGTAATCCCTGGCTTGATTTGGAAAATCCTAATAAAGAACGCCTTGAAGAAACCTTCAACCAAAACATCCCTATCCACAATATGGCAAAAGTTCCTCTTCCAGGTGGGAATCAACTTCAACCAGGTGGAAACCAACTCCCACCTCCTCCGGGAGCACTCCCTCCTTGGCTCGCTCAGGATGCCATAGCGGTACCTAGGTAGCAACATCCCTTACCAAAGAATGCAGAAAGAGTACTGCCTAAATTCAACCCTGAGTAGGGAGACACTGCTGATAAACATATTCACTCTTTTTTCTTGACTATGTGTAGGTTGGGGGTAACCGATGAAGATGTGGTATGTCGCTTGTTCCCTTTTACTCGGATTGGAGCTGCCTCCACATGGTACTTTAGCTTGAGAATAGGATCGATCACCTCATAGGTCGCCTTTCAAGAAGCCTTTTTAGACAAGTTCGATGATGAAAAAACACATGTGGCCTTAGTTTTAGAATTATCCTGTTTGAAAATGGAAGCTAAAGTAAAGGTCATGGATTTTAACATCCGGTTCAACACTTTGTTCAACAAAATCCCAGCTAATGCTAGACCTACTGAGGAGGTGCTCATGGCATTCTACATCACTGATCTCCCTGTCCCTACTGCGATGTGGGTCAAGAGGAGTAATGCGTAAACCTTACAAGGTGCTATTGATGAAGTGGTAAAAGTAGAGAATGAAATGATCAATCTCATAGCATGTCATCATCCAACCGAAGGAAAGAAAGCCTCCCAGTCATCCAAGAAGAAGAATGGGAGTGATAAAAAAGTGGCTGAGGGCAAATAAAGGGACACCACAGATGTGGAAGGTTTGCATCGGATCATTAAGAAGTTGAAAAACACAGTCATCGATATGAAAAGGAATTCTGGAGAGAGTACAAGTGGGAGTGGAGGAGAGTATAACAACAGAAAATCTTTCAAACCTTTCTATCGTAAGATGACAAAAGATGGTCATGGTCAGCTTGCACTGCCTGCTCCACCCCATGAAGGGAATTTAAATATAAAAGAGCTGGCTCTTATTAGATCGCTCCTTAACCAAGAAGAACCTATAGTGGAGCTAGAGCCAGAACAAGAAAATGAGGAAGAATACCAAGTAGAAGAGCCCTTGGATGAAGAATCTCAAATCAATGTACTGTGGGATTTTTACAAAAATTAGAATGAAGATGATGAAGGAGATAGTATGGCAGAAATCCACACTAATGAAATACACACATGAAGTAAAGGGCCACTTGCGGGTGTGATGAAGCCTGTAGACCAGACAAAGAAAGATGTTTGCCCTTTGAAGGCATCCGCTCCCAAGGTTCCTGTTGAGAGGAATAAACCTAGTGGTGATTCCAAGAGTACACCAGTCGTGAACTATCCTCAGAAAGAAAATGCATCTCCAAATGCAATGAAGGCGACTCACAATGGTAAAGTCCCACCTAAAAACGGAAAAACTGGTATGTTTACTCTACCCTACCCTTATTTATAGCATTGATTACAACATTGTGGATGATCTTAAGAAATCTCGAGCTAATATCACATATTTTGATTTGTTAAAGTTAACGCAACAGAGATATCTGCTCTTAAAAGCTATGAATGAATGGAATTGCAAATCTCCCACCATTCCAAGCAGCCAAACCCAGAAGTCGGCGTCTAGACCCGTTAGTACCTCCAGTACATCCCAAAAGCCACTAGCCATGGAAGCCACTTTGTCAAAAATGAATCGAACCCCCCAAGATGTCAGTGCGGCCATGATAGGAAGGAAATCAAAATCCATGACTCCCCCTTTCCTTATCACATTTGAAATCTTCAACATGAACGTACACAATTGCTTGGTAGACTCAGGTGCCTCATCCACTGTGATGCCTTACGCTGTTGCTAAAAGACTTCATGCGATACCTGAGAAAACTAGAACTTGAATCATGCAATTAGACAAGACAAATGTGAAAGTAATTGGGGAATTGAAAGATGTATTGATTCAAATGACTACTAAACCATAGTACACACAAGTCATTGATATAGTTGTAGTTGACATACCCGAGGCTTATGGAATGCTGCTTAGTAGGGACTGGTCAGCAAAATTGAATGGATATTTCTCAACTGATTGGTCCCATATTTTGCTGCCTCAGAAGGGAAAAGGTGATATGCTGAGAGTTGATCCAGAAAGATACATGAAGTATGTAGTGACAGAGCTAAATGGTCCCAATGAACTTGTAATGTTTACCAACTCTATCCTTGGGAATTATAGTTTCAATGTTTGTGCCACAAAAACCTATTTTGGAGAATTCCATGCAGAAACAATTGAAGAAATTGCAATAAACACACAGTTGGAAGCTCTCCTCTGTAGTCCAACTGATGAACCGCCCTGTAATATAGTAGATGATAGAACTAATTTCATAGGAAGAAATTCAATTGGTGTAACATTAGACTCTATATTTTTGACACTCTATTTTGATGGCTCTAACTGCCTTGAAGGTGTAGGTGCTTGGAGCATTCTCATTGACCCACAAGGTAGCCAACATATGATGGCCAGCCAGTTGGAGTTCGCGTGCACCAAAAACACAACAGACTACGAAGGCTTACTGCAGGGCCTGAAAAAGGGCAT
The DNA here is from genome assembly GCA_031772625.1 of Pinus tabuliformis. NCBI lineage: Eukaryota > Viridiplantae > Streptophyta > Pinopsida > Pinales > Pinaceae > Pinus > Pinus tabuliformis. Next base: position 928,839,257 of record CM062812.1, on the reverse strand, counting down.
TGATATGAAGGTAAAAAATCTTAAAGTTTTTGGTGACTCACAGATAATTGTGGACCAGGTAAGGAAGAGGATACACTGCAATTCGCCACACCTGGTAAGATACCAACATGAGGTATGGAACTTAATTAACAGTTTTGACCCTTTTAATATCACATAGATACCTTAAAGGCAAAACCAAGATGCCGATCTGATGGCTGGTATGGCTGCAAAACTTTGCCTGATTTTAGATTAAAGAAGAATAAATATTATGTTGAATTGACTTTCAGACCATCCATGCCTGATAACATCTCAAATTGGCAGGTGTTTGAAGATGACGAGCAAATCCTTGAGTTCTTGCACTGCGAGAAGACATTCAAGAATGCGGTCATTGATTAAAAGGAGCATGACAGGCTTATGAATGAGAGGGAAGATGAGGAAAAGGATCAGTCTAATATGATTCCCAAGTCAGTTATCAAGATGGAGCACTTGTATGACCTGCATGGTAAATTCAAGAAGCCGACTAACTGCAAAATGCATATCTCATCCATGAAGTATGAATCAGTCAACATTGGAACCAAAGAAGACCCATTAAATGTCAATTTGGGCTTGGGGTTCTCTCCACAAGAGAAGGTTGCATTTGTCAAGTTATTGAAATAATACAAGGACGTCTTTGCATGGACATATGGTGACCTAAAAACCTATGATACTAGCATTATGCAGCATGTAATTCCTCTGGAAAAGGAGGCTAAGCCCTACCAACAAAAGCTTCGCAAGATGCATCCAAGCCTAGAACCATTGGTGAAGAAAGAATTAAACAAAATGCTGGATGATAAAATCATTTTTCCGGTCAGACACACACACTGGGTAGCCAATCTCATGCCAGTAAGAAAGAAAAAAGGAGACATCAGGCTATGTAAGGATTTCAGAAACCTAAAAAAAGCATCGCAGAAAGATAACTATCCTGTCCCTTCTATGGAACACATTATTCAGTGTGTTTCTGGGTCTGAAATGTTGTCCGTATTAGATGGGTTTTCAGGATATAATCAAGTGTTGGTATCTGATGGGGATTAGCTGAAGACAACCTTCAACACTAAATGGGGCACTTACGCATATCGTAAAATGCCTTTTGGACTTATCAATGTGGGTGCCACATTCTAGAGAGCCATGGACATGGGTTTCTGAGGATTGATCAACAGAACAGTAGTAGTGTACATGGATGACATTACTATGTATTCATACCGCAAAAGGGATCATATGTATCACTTGAAACAAGTTTTCGAAAGATGCCGAAGATACGGAATATCGTTGAATCCTAAGAAGAGCATCTTTGCAGTCACAGAAGGGAAACTACTGGGACATATCCTCTATAAAGAAGGGATTGTTATTGATCCTGAAAGAGTAGAGACCATCATGAGAATACAACCCCTTGCAAATAAAAGGGCAATGCAATCTTTCTTCAAGAAGATTAATTTCGTTAGGAAATTTGTTTCAGGGTTCGCAGAAATAGTGCGTCCCATGCAACTAATGATGAAAAAGAACGTTGTGTATAAGTGGAGCGATGAAGCTAAGAAATTGTTTCAACGAATCAAGGAAGCCATTGCAGAAGCTCTTGCATTGGTCAACCCTAATTTCGGCAAGGAATTCCTCTTGTACACTTTTGCTTCTGATCTTTCAGGTGCCACGATCCTCACTCAAAAAAATGATGATGGCAACGAAGTCTTTATTTCTTATATGAGCTCTAATCTTTAGGGAGCAGAACTGAACTACCCAAATGTGGAGAAACAAGGCTTTGCAGTTTTTAAGGCCATAAAACATTTCCGCCCTTATTTATTAAAGGCCAGGACTAAAGTGATTGTTCCCCATCCTGCTGTAAGAGCCCTCTTTGTGCAGAAAGAAATGGGTGAATGGAGAGGAAATTGGATAACCACACTTCAAGAATACAACCTTGAGATTAAGCTGGCGAAGATAGTTCGAGGGCAGGGACTGTGTGAGATTGTGGCAGAAGCCTTGGCGGAGAAAGTAGGGGCGTCTGAAGAACCAGAAGCACAAAACTTACAGAATGCACAAGTGGAATTCAGGGAGGAGCCCTTATGGATAATGAAGCAATGATGTGTGAGTGCGAAACCTCGGAAGCCATTTTTGATCCTGAGTCATGGTATTATGACATCTGATTTTATCTTACACGGGGTCATGTCATGAACACATGGATGCATCACAACGGAGAGCGCTCAGATTGAAATCTAATCAGTATCATCTGGCCAATAACACATTATACAGAAAAAATTATGACAGAATCTAGATGAGGTGTTTGGAAAAGGATGATGCCTACCATGTCTTGAAAGAAATGCATGGCGGCCCAGCAGGCGGTCACTATGGTGGAGAGTCCACTGCTCACAAAATATTAAGAGCTGGATATTATTGGCCCACAATGTTTAAAGACTCGCATGCCTATGCTTGGAAATGCAAGGTATGTCAAACTACCATAGGACGAGAAAGAAATCCAACTGTTCCCCTCAGGCCTGTTATGATTTATCGCCCATTCTAGCAATGGGGCCTGGATGTCATAGGCGAGATCACTCCAAAATCTTCACAGCAGCATAAGTATATGCTCACAACAACCGACTACCTCACCAGATGGACTGAAGCCATCCCACTTCAGAAGCTGAATGAAGATGAGGTAATATCATTTATTGAGAAATTCATTATCAACAGGTATGGCATTCCTAACGCTCTCATATTTGATAATGCTTCTTACTTTTCATCGCTGAAATTGACTTAACTTGCTATTGATAAATCAATTACCATAAGGTATGCATCGAACTATTACCCCCAGGGAAATGGAGTTGCAAAGTCCTCAAACAAGAACCTCATACGCATAATCCATAATTCTGTCGCTGACAACCAGAGGAATTGGCACAACGCTCTAACAAATGCCCTTTGGGCCGATAGGGTCACCCCAAAAGTGGCCTTAGGAAACTCCCCATACTTCCTTGTCTATGGAAAAGAAGCCATCTTGCCTCCAAACGTTACCCTTCCCTCTTTACAGCTCTCCCAAGCTTCAAGAGGAACCCCTTCAGCCTTGCTTCAAGAAAGGATCAACCAACTGGTGAGGTTGGAGGAATTGAGAGATAAAGCTAGAAATAAATTCAGAAATCACCAAATGATTGTGAAGAGGTGGTTTGATCGCCATCTGGCAGGAGATAAATATTACCAAGTAGGAGAGCTAGTCCTGAAATGGGACAAGTTGAATGAGCCAAAAGGTAAGCACACGAAATTCCAACACTTATGGCTGGGCCCATTCCAAGTTGTGGAAAAAATTGGTCAAGGAACTTACAAGTTGAAAACTTTACAGGGAGAAACTGAAAAACTCCATGTTAATGGCCAACATCTGAAGAGATACTTTTAGTAGCCACCACATGCTGGTTACCTCCTGAATAGGTTAGAATTCGTTTTATTTTTGTTGTTAGTTTAGTTACATTTCCATCTTTTCCTTTCTTTTTTCCTGCAAAGTTTATTTTCCTTCTGTTTTTAATTGCAATCCTTTTCAGCTAATTGATTTCAGTCCTCCAGTCTCATTTTTACCTTTTCAGATTGCCCTCATTCGCCACCTTTAGCTTTTGCGTCCTTCATTAACCTGCTGAGGAGTCTGCTGATCCTAAATCCATCATTACATTGCAAATCAAACAAATTTTCAATGAGCCCATGAGAACTGGAAAATCAGAGGTGGGATTCAAACCAAAGCCACTCAATAACATCTTTTGGGAACTAGGCGATATTTATTGATAACGTGGATACTTGGAGCATGTAGGGGCTTCTTTATAAAATGAAAAATGTGTAACTACAGCTAGATTGGCATGGAGGAACGTTGCATTTTGAATAAATCCCACTCATACCTAGCCTATAATTGCCTGAAAGGTTTGTAGTCATTCTCCATTGGTCCCATCCACCACACTAAATTGTCCAATACCTGTTATCTGCAAGTAAATCTCCTTTCATGGGCTAAACTCACCATCATATACCATGTGGCAAATCCAATTGTGCTCTAGTCCTTGTGCCTGAAACTGGAAGGACTTATTTAAAAGAAAATGAAATGTCAAAGCCTTGTGCCAATCTGGAAGGACAGGTTGTTTGGGAAGCCGGTTAGAGTAAGGACTGTTGCTGGGCTCAGAGTACCGATTGACACTGAAAACCCAACCTTGCTTATGCGGTTTAAAAATATGGCATGATCCATTACTGCGCCCCATTCAATCATATGAAAACATGGCACTGGAATTCTCATATAAAGTGCAGATAAACATATCTACATCAAGTTAGATGAGCAATAAAGAGCTGAGGTACACACCTGAACAGGTATTGACAGACCAGTGATGGCTCCGGAAGGATTTTTGAAAGTAGGAAATAGGTGAAGGAAGGTCAATAAATTCCATAATATTACCATTGGAGAATGCCTGTCAAAACCCTATCAGTAAGTAGAAGCTATTTGTCTTTATCCCACCTGAAGCAATTAATGTTGAAGTGGAACCAATGCCTGTCCATCTATACAATTTGCATTTCAAGTTTATCTTAACACTCTGATGTTCTAGTGATCCAAGGTTTATTTGGAAACAAAGATAACTGGTTCACCTAGCGGTTCGTCATTTATTGTGGCCACAACAACCACCCTATTAAAACCTGCCTTGATAGCAATTTTGAATGGTTCCCCTAAAAAATTTGATCTTTCACCTTTCCAAATGATCTGTTTTATCCCAGGGATTTTAGCTCTCTGCCGTATGATTCATCCATAACCCTCTCTAACCCTTCATCCATTTCCTTCATCGGGACTTTTCAATCCCCATAAACCTTCATGGTGCTCTACGCCCATGCACATAACCAACCCCCACTCTTTACCATGGTTGTATTTGAATTCAACCCATGAAACCTTCCATCGCTTCCTTATTCCCATTATAACTCTTTACAATGGAAATGCTTCACAAACATGCATAAATCACCCTTTTTCTACCTATCGCAATCAACTCAACGCATACCATAAGGCACTAGACCCGATGGCATTATTAACCACATTATATATTTTGGGTTTGGAGCCCCATCACATATCACAATCGGTGGGATTCCAAGGCTATATACATATAAGGCGCACCTGTCTCCCGGACCTGACAACTTTATTAACCAGAATACATATATTTCAGGTCCGGAGATCTTCGCATATCGCAATCGGCGGAAGTCGAAGCCTATACATAAGGTTGATGCGATATAACGGACCTGAAAAAACTATAAAGTAAAATATATACGTTATCGGGTCCGCTTCCCCATCGCATATCGCAATTGGTGGGGTCCGGGGCTTATATATAAGGCATACCATGATATACCGGACCCGCCGATAACTATCAATTCGGGTGCATAATTTTTCAAGTCCGGCCCTATGGTCGGCCACGAGTTTTCCCGTGTATTCCCTTGTATTGCGATAATATGTTGTGGCTGGGGTTTTCAAAGGGAAAGCTTATGTTGCGGATCTGAAGGGATTATTAAATGCGGCTCATATGCATTTCGGGTCCGCCTCCCTAATCGCTTATTGCAATCGGCAGAGTTCATCGTTTATATATAAAGCGATTTGCGATACGGTGGACCCGCCAATAATTATAGGCCTTGGTATATAAGATTTGAAGTCCGGCCTTACGGCTCGGCCGCAGGTTTTCCCATGTTTTCTTGTGTATTCGATAAAATGATTGTGGTCCTGATTTTTAAAAGAAAATCAGGTAAAGTGAATGGTTTGCCTATTGAAGCGTTGTCAATGGATTCTTGAATAATAATGAATATTATGGGCAACGGGAATAGAGGTTACAACAGGTTCAATGGCTTAATAATCATGATTGCTCTGCATTGTGAGATTAATAGAAATGGTGGTTGAATGCAAGATTTGTGTTTTTAAGCATTTCTGTCATATTTTTTATATCCATAGTTGATGATTAAATATCTTTGCAGGCAAGGATCAAGAGATGACAGGTGAAATTGAAGCACTCGTGGCAGCACTGATCGATCAAGATGGCAGTTCCTCAAGATACACCTCAAGGCATGCCAGATGTGGGATGATGAGCACAACATCTGTTAGCACTCAGAATGAACCTCAAGCCTGAGAAGAGGCAACTCTGAGGTAACCACAGACCAAGCTTTCGATCTGGCATCTAGCCCTGCCAGACTAGAGAGGGATCTCTCTTTGCCAACAAAAATGTGGCTGCAATAAGTGAATCTTAGGCTAGCTATGAAGTACGGTGATTTGATTGAAAGTTGTGGGTCGAAAACAATAGGAGAAGGGATCATTGGGCTAGGGAATTTAGGCTAGTTTCTACTGGCAAACTTGGGGCAAAATAAGTGCAATGTTCAGCCAGATAAAAGATGTAAATGAGAGAAGAAAAGAGGAGAAAGATCACTACCCTATAGGCATCAATCAAGGGATGGATCTACAGTGGTAGTGTTAGAAGAAAAAATAAACACCTGGTTACTCAACAGAGCATCTAATAGAGGATGGATTCTGCAAAGAAACCACTACATTTAACAACAAAATCATTGTGATAGGAGCATCTTGCATGGATGGATTCCTACCACTTCTCTTAAATAATGTTGTAACAAGAATTAGCAGAAAAAACAAAGCATGGAAATGAATTTACAAGAAAAACATGCTGCACATTAAACACCGTGATGGATCCCAAATCTAAATGGCAGAAACTGCTCCCTTAAAAATAATATTCAGAAAAAGCTTTACACAGTCCAAAGCAGCTTTCATCTACCAAAAAATTCGAACTCTTTACACTTTTAAATTCATAAAATATATACAATTAGCTCATCCCTGTACTAAGGGAGTTGAGCTCAACCATCTCCCTAAAGATAGAAATAGGTACATTAAATTTGGACCAAATTTATGAAAATAGGGGTCAAAGATGAACTCGTATATCTTGAACCATAACACCTGTTACAAAATTGAAAGAGGTTTTTGTGGATAAGGTCATGTTTGAGAAAAACCTCTCTCAAATTTTGGAAATTCGTTTCCAGTTGCTCAGAATCTGTGCCACAAAATAATCTCTAAAATAGGAAATCATTAAATATTTAAATCTGTAAAAATAGGTTGTAAAGATCTAGTCAAATAGTCCAATTAACGACACCTGTGAATAAAATGAAAGAGGTTTTTGTTATATGACTTGTGGTTAACAAAAACCTCCTCAGGTTTCTCAAAATTACTTTCATATGTTGTAAAATGGTGCCACACTACAATGACTAAAACAGTAAAACAAATGCAAAATTTGTTTTGTTTTAATGTAGGCTTCAAATATCATTGCATATCTCCCACATAGTAACACTTGTGCATAAACTGAAAGAGATTTATGTTATTTGGTATGTGATTGACAAAAACCTCTTTCACTTCTTTAAATTCATGTCCATTACTTCAAAAACTAATTTTGTAGTAAACTTGTCCCTGTGTGCAACAAACGACCTCAAAACATGCATAACCAAGAATCAATCATTCATTTCAATCATATCTTCTGATCCGGGAGCTGGTTTTGGGAGTGTGATATACCGTTGGAAATATTTTTCCGAGTTGCTTCTGATGAACATGCTTAGGATATGATTTTCACTAAAGATCATGTGCAAAACATCTTTGAAAACTAGACATAGTAAGAGCCCATTTTGATCCCTAGTGACAAGCTGCGAAGACTGGAACTAACAGCATCTTCAATTTCCTCAGGAAATGATAGGGAATAATAGCCACTCCACACAGTTGCAAAGAAATGATACACATTCATTCTCTTTTCCATAAGCATCCATTTCATTCCCCTAGGAAGTAGAACGCTCCAGCAAAGGTGACCTCTACGTGTCAACAATTTCACCGACCGTTCTCATCTGTATGTTTTGATCTGTGTAATGAAAAGAGGGGAGGTGAAAAGTCATGGAATATCGAGGGTCATTGTTGGCATTATGACACAGGTTTGGCACTATGGCATAGGTGTTGTCCTTGATGGCAACTCACTTAGATGGCAGATCACTGTTCGGGCTCTTAGAATGAAAGAAAAAGAGGTATACGTAGGTTTCCTTTGACGAAGTCGTATACATGCGGGATTGCCGATCAAAAGTCGTGTATGCGTATGCACGCACTTTCATGCACGGAAAAGCGCGTACATGTGGGAAATCTTATTTTTAGGACCATGGTATTTGGACCTATGGTTTTGGACCTTGGTATTGCGGCTAAAGTATTGAACCCAGGTTTTGGGTCCCTAGTATTGGTTCTCTATGGTTTTGGACCATGGTTTGAGTAAGGCCTAAGACTATAAAAAGGAGGAGATCATTTGGCAAAGGAATGACTGAAGCATTGAATATCTTATGAAGAGAAAGATCTGGAATAATGGTGATTGGTTTATGGTGCATAGCTGAATTTGAATCAAGGAGGAACCTGAGCGCAAGAAGATGGATAAGTTCTATTGATGGGTCAAAACTCAAGACTTGAATAGTAGTATCTTTGTGCGTTTTTGATCTGTTATATTTGGCGCATGACTATATCTATAAATCTGATAATCTGTGTATAACTGATGTCTGAATATTTGAAAGAGTGAACTATCTTTTATAGATCTGTACGCAGGTTCGGCACATCAGAGGCGCGTATACATGTTGGTTCAGTAAGTAAAAAACAGCGTATACGCTGGTTGGCCTTAATTCAGAAGCGTATGCACGTAGGTTGCACACATTGAAGTAGTGTACGTCTCTTGAAATATGTTTTAGCTACTTCTGTTTATTGCTGCAGGGTTCTGGGTTCAGAATTGGTGTTTGGTTACTGTTACTGCTTTCTAGGTACAACATTCAAAGAAGTGATTATTTGATTCAGTTTATTTGGTGCAAAAGAGATTGGTTGATGTAGATATACTTGATGTTTGATTGTTGTTATTCATGGATCTAGTTTGAAAATTTATGAAACGTGGTCCCTGGAAGAAAAGAGAAGGTTGTAGCCTTCTGTAGGTCAGCACCTACGTATTAGTACCTTAGCTAGTACAAGAGCTAAGGGGGTTGTAGCTCCCTTCCAGGAGAGTCTAGAGAACAAGAGAAGGTTGTAGCCTTCTGCAGGTAGAAGCCTGCGTACTGGTATAATACTGCACTAATATAGAACCATTGTAAAAATAAGTTATTAAGAAGAAGATTGAGACGACTTGCAGCAGGTGGTTTTCACCCACATTGGGTTTCCACCTTACATCATGGTGTTCATGTGTGTTTCTTGTGTGTGATGATCTGTTCTATTTTACTGCTCCTGTTTACTGTTCATATGATTAATAATGTTTTGATGCACTCATTAAGGATCAACTAACTAAATCATAAGTTTACTGGATATATGCTTGTTGCATTACAAACAGTTGTGTATACATGCAGTTTGCCTTAACTGAAGTAGCATATATGAATCTTAATATGGAAATGAAAAAGTTATATTGATTTGATAATACTGATTCACCCCCCCCCTCTCAGTATTATTTCCAACAATTGGTATCAGAGCAGGTCCTTCAGAAGAAGCTTGATCGCTTGAAGGAAGATCTATCATCATGAGCAATTACGAGAAAGAAGCATCGATCAGGCCACCAATTTTTGATGGGAGCAACTTCGTCTATTGGAAGGTAAGAATCACAACATATCTTCAATCTCTTGGTACATAAGTCTGGGATATCGTGGAAAGAGGATACACATTTCCATCAGCTACTCCTACAGATACGGCTGGTAAGAAGCAATATGAAACAAATGCAAAGGCTGTCAATACTCTATTAGGGAGTCTATCTCAATCAGAATTCATCAAGATTATGCAGCTCAAAACCGCAAAAGAAATACAGGACAAGATTGTTTTGAGCTATGAAGGAGATGATCAGGTAAAACAAGCAAAACTACAAACTCTTAGAATTCAATATGAAAATCTCAGAATGTACAATGATGAAAGTGTGGCTAACTATTTCCTATGTATAGATGAGATTGTTAATTGTATGAAAAATTTGGGTGAAGAAATAAAAGAAGTTGTTTTGGTTGAAAAGGTTCTAAGATCTTTGTCTTCTAAGTTTGAATCAAAAGTTTCTGCCATAGAAGAAAAACAGAATCTACAAAGCCTTACCATGTCACAACTACACGGAATCCTAACCGCTTACGAAATGAGAAAAGGGGGACCATCAGACAAGAGAGAAGCCGCATTCAAAGCCTCAAGAAAAAGAGATTACAATGACTCAGGACATATGTCGGAAGAAGAGGAAGAATCAAATTTTGTCAAGAACCTTCAACGGGGTTCTGGAAGATTCAAAGGTAAGCTACCTTTCAAATGTTTTTCTTGTGGAAGAGTCGGTCACTATGCTGCCAAGTGTCCTCATAAAGATAAGCTTGACAAAGGTAAGGAATCAGTTAGATGGAACAGAAAACAGAATGTAAGTAAGAAGAGCTATTACACACATGAAGGCAGTGATGGATTTTCAAATAGTGATGAAGATGAACAAGGTAATGATTATATACTTTTGATGGCTTTTGAAGATGATGATTTCTTGGATGCTATAGATGAAGAAGGTCTTTATGAAGAAATTTCTAAACTCAAAATTTGCTTAGAAGAAAAGAATATGATTATAGATACTCTGACATTCCAACTTGCTGAAATGGAGAAACACAATGAAAAGTTAGAATGTGAAATTGTGGGACTTAGAAAGGACATTGAGAAAACAAAAGCTCTTAATCTTAGATTTGCTAAAGGATCTGAAACTTTAGATGAGATTATCAAAGTGCAGCGTTCTCCTCTAATCAAGATAGGTCTTGGGTATACTGAAAAAACATCTCAAGCACAGAAGCCATCTACCTCCAAAAGTTATCTTGAAGCTGCAAGGAGAAGTGAACAGGTTGACAATCGACAACAAAGGCAGAATGAAGATCACCAGGTAAATCAGAGACAATTTACTTCAAGAATGAATAGAAATCACCAAGTAAATCGAGGGCAATCTACTTCAAGGATGAACAGAAGCTACAACCAACCACAGGTAAATCATTCTCAATTTACCTCAAGAACGAATGGTCATTACAATGGAAGGTTTGATGATTGCAGGAATTTCTTCAATGGCCAATGTTTCTCTTGTCATAACTTTGGACATAAAGCAGTTCAATGTGTTTCCTACAAGACCATCATGACTAGAGAAGCACGAAATCAAAGGAGTGTGACTGGAATCATGAAAAGAACTTATAATAACTTTTTTTCTCTTGAAAATGAAATAGAATGTTCTATCTATAACAACTTTGGTCATGAAGATTCTGAATGCAGGAGTAGGTTTCGGGAAACAACTCAGAAGGAGCAAGCTTCATTAAGCCCCAAAACATGGAGGAAGAAAGAACCGCAACCAGAAAGATGTGGCATAGCCTTATATGCGGAAGGGCAGGAAAATCAGTGGTACATCGACAGTGGATGCTCAAAACATATGACAGGTGATAAAGAAAAACTTCAATCATATAGTGCCTTAGAAAAGGAAAAGAAGGTCTCATTTGGAAATGACACCCCTGCATTCATAAAAGGTAAAGGTTCTATTCTTTTGAAAGAAAAGGTCAAAGCTAGGAATGTTATGTATGTTGATGGCTTAAAGCATAATCTATTAAGTTCCAGTCAAATATGTGATCAAGGAAATGAGGTAATATTTCGATCAAATGGATGTATTGTTTGTGAGCTTGATACAGGAGAAATTGTGATTAAAGGCATAAGAACTCCAAATAATTTATACATACTCAAGGGAGGACAACAAAAATGCTATCTTAGCAAGAATGATGAACACTGGCTATGGCACAGAATATTGGGGCATCTAAGCTTCTCTCAGATAAGGAAAGCATGTAAATATCAGGCGGTTCGTGATCTCCCTGACATCAGAATTCCAGACAACACAATATGCAAATCATGTCAATTTGGAAAGCAAACCAGAACTAATTTCCCTGAGAAGGAAGGATTAGCTAGTAGGCCACTTGAACTTGTCCATACTGATGTATGTGGTCCATCTAGGAAAAGGTCACCTCAAGGAGAAGAATAATTTATACTGTTCATTGACGACTTTTCCAGGATGTGTTGGATAGGACTTATGAAGCATAAAGATGAAGCTTTCAAAAAGTTCAAAGCATTCAAAGCCTTGGTTGAAAATGAATCAGATCGCAGAATCAAATGCCTCAGGTCTGATAGAGGTAGGGAATTTACCTCGAATGAATTTTTTGATTTTTGTGAAGAACATGGAATAAGAAGGGAATTCTCTATTGCTAGGACTCCTCAGCAAAATGGAGTAGTAGAAAGGATGAACATAACAGTTCATAAATGGCTCGAGCAATGCTTAATGAATCTGGGACTCCTGCAACCTTCTGGGGTGAAGCTGCATTTGCTGCTGTCACTATTCTCAACAAGACAAACGTCCGGGTGAACAACACTTAAACTCCTCATGAACTTTGGTATGGTAAGACTCCCACAGTAAAATACTTCAAAATTTTTGGAAGCAAATGTTACATCAAAAAGACTAATGAAAACCTTGGTAAGTTTGAACCTAGAGCAGATGAAGGCATTCTTCTTGGTTACTCTCCCCACAACAAATCATATAAGTGTTACAATAAAATACTTGGAAAAATTGTTGAAAGTATTGATGTAGTAGTTGATGAAGAAGGAAACATTCCAAGGCAAGTAAAATCTGAAGATTTCGAAGATGATGAGGACTATCCTTCAACAACAAATCAGACTCATGATGAAGAAGAAACCGATGAAGCACCAGAAGAACAGATAAGGATAGAAGAAAAGACTCCATCCAGGTATGTTCAGAAGAATCATCCAGAAACTCAAATTTTGGGGCAAAAAGAGGCAGGTGTACAAACAAGAAGAACTATTTCAGAAGCTTCAAGCTACCTAGCATTTCTCTCCTCCACTGAACCAAAAAATGTAAGTGAAGCATGAAAATATGAATGTTGGGTCAAGGCCATAAACGAAGAACTGAAGAAGATTGAAAAGAATAACACTTGGGAGTTGGTTCCTAGACCAAACGATAAAAATGTAATAGGCACAAAATGGATATTCAAAAACAAAATGAATGAAAATGGAGATGTTATTACAAACAAGGCAAGACTTGTTTGTAAAGGATATGCTCAACAAGAAGGCATAGACTTTGAAGAAACTTTTGCACCAGTTGCTAGACTTGAGGCCATAAGAATGTTCCTTGCTCTTTCTAGCTTTCAGAAGTTCAAAGTATTTCAAATGGACGTGAAGTCTGCTTTTCTAAATGGAGACTTGGATGAAGAAGTCTATATTGAGAAACCAGATGGGCTTATCCTTGGAAATGATCCAAAACTTGTATGTAGACTCAAAAAGGCTCTCTATGGCCTTAAACAGGCTCCAAGGGCTTGGTGTTATCGTTTGGATAAGTATCTTCATCAACAAGGTTTTACAAAAGGATCAACAGACAACAATCTATATATAAAAATTGACAATGATAAGCTGCTAATACTTGTTGTATATGTTGATGATATCATCTTTGGTAGAAATGAAGAAGACGTGAGTCAAAACTTTGCCTTGGTGATGCAAAAAGAATTTGAAATGTCCCTGCTTGGTGAGCTCACCTATTTTCTTGGTTTACAAGTCCAAGAAAACAGAGATGGTATTTTTCTATCACAAACCAAGTATCTCAAGCAGATCTTGAAGAAATATGGGATGGAGGATTCAAAACCAGTATGTACCCCTATGGTAACAGGATGCAGCCTCAGCGCAAATGATGAATCAGCAGCAGTGCATCAACCAACCTATAGATCCATGATTGGTAGTCTGCTCTATCTAACAGGTACCCGACCAAACATTATGCATGCAGTGGGAATAGTTGGAAGGTTTCAGGCAAATCCAAAGGAAACTCATCTTCAGGCAGTTAAGAGAATTTTCAAGTATCTTCAAGGAACTCAAAACTATGGCTTATGGTATCCTAGAAGTACAGATCTCACACTTCATGCATATACAGATGCAGATTGGGCAGGAAGCGTGGATGACAGAAAAAGCACTAGTGGTGGTGCATTCTTCATGGGTCCTAGATTAGTATCTTGGTTCAGCAAGAAACAAAGTTCAATTGCATTATCTACAACTGAAGCAGAATATGTAGCTGCTGCATCTTGCTGCACATAACTCCTTTGGATGATGCAAACATTGCAAGACATGCAAATCACTTGTACTCCACCTATCTCCATTTTGTGTGATAATACAAGTGCAATCAATATTTCAAAGAATCCTGTCATGCATTCAAAGACCAAGCACATATCTATCAAATATCATTTTCTCCGGGAAAAAGTGCTTGAAAAAAAGGTCAAATTAGAGTATGTTCCCTCCAAGGAACAAGTTGCTGATATACTCACCAAACCACTGCCCAGGGAAACATTTGAATACCTTAGACAGAAGCTGGGAGTAGTCGATGCATCATCTTGTTGTTGAAACTTGTCTGTCTCAGAGAAAAGTGGGTGTACACGAGTGTCATGAGGAGGATTCGCGTACATACGCCAGTTTATGTGGGTACACTCGTGTATATGTTGGTTTGAAGACAAACAGTGGGCCAAGCTCAGGATGAAAGGAGTCTGATATGGGTCTGACAGAGACCATCTGGCATAGGTTCAGGGGGAGCATATATATTATTCTAATAATGCATTGTTGGAATTATCCAAGAAGATCTTGGTTCAAGATCACAATGTTTTGGTTTCAGGGGGAACAAGTGCAGAAGGAGAACATGGTTGTTGGTCTGAATGATGATTGATAGATGCTACTGATGATAGTTGTTGATAACTATCATAGTCTTTTTATAGATATTTCGTCTCTATGTCATGTATTTCTTTTCTTATCAAGGTCATGTAACGGCCTTCTTTGATTTCCCCACTATGCCTGGGATGGTTGATGTAATGTTCTTGTTTTATCTTGTGTAAACTTTTGGTGTATCCCCACTTGGTTGGGTGGATGAGTGAATATTGGTATATCCCCACTTGGTTGGGAGATGTATGTATGTATGAGTCTTTGGTGATAGGAAGGTCGCCTATGATGTATAGAGTCATGGTCTTTCTTATAGATCATTTTTCTGTAGACCTTGCCTACAGTTAGGGGGAGCATGGACAACACATCAGAGCAGAGATTTCAACATGTACTTAGGGGGAGCATAACCCTTTGCCCTTGATGTCAAAGGGGGAGATTGTTGGCATTATGACACAGGTTTGGCACTATGGCATAGGTGTTGTCCTTGATGGCAACTCACTCAGATGGCAAATCACTGTTCAGGCTCTCAGAATGAAAGAAAAAGAGGTATACGTAGGTTTCGTTTGACGAAGTTGCGTATACATGCGGGATTGCCGATAAAAAGTCATGTATGCGTATGCACGCACTTTCATGCACGAAAAAGCGCGTACATGTGGGAAAGCTTATTTTTAGGACCATGGTATTTGGACCTATGGTTTTGGACCTTGGTATTGCGTCCGAAGTATTGAACCCAGGTTTTGGGTCCCTAGTATTGGTTCTCTATGGTTTTGGACCATGGTTTGAGTAAGCCCTAAGACTATAAAAAGGAGGAGATCATTTGGCAAAGGAATGACTGAATCATTGAATATCTTATGAAGAGCAAGATCTGGAATACTGGTGATTGGTTTATGGTGCATAGCTATATCTTAATCAAGGAGGAACTTGAGCACAAGAAGATGGATAAGTCCTATTGATGGGTCAAAACTCAAGACTTGAATAGTAGTATCTTTGTGTGTTTTTGATCTGTTATATTTGGCACATGACTAGATCTATAAATCTAATAATCTAGGTATAACTGATGTTTGAATATTTGAAAGAGTGAACTATCTTTTATAGATCTATACGCAGGTTCGACACATCAGAGGCACGTATACACGCTGGTTCAGTAAGTAAAAATAGCGTATACATTGGTTGGCCTAAATGCAGAACCGTATGCACGCAGGTTGCACACATTGAAGTAGCATACATCTCTTGAAATATGTTTTAGCTACTTCTGTTTATTGCTGCAGGGTTCTGGGTTCAGAATTGGTGTTTGGTTACTGTTACTACTTTCTGGGTACAACATTCAGAGAAGTGATTATTTGATTCAGTTTATTTGGTGCAAAAGAGATTGGTTGATGCAGATATACTTGATGTTTGATTGTTGTTATTCATGGATCTAGTTTGAAAATTTATGAAACGTGGTCCCTGGAAGAAAAGAGAAGGTTGTAGCCTTCTGTGGGTTAGCACCTACGTACTAGTACCTCAGCTAGTACAAGAGCTAAGGGGGTTGTAGCTCCCTTCCAGGAGTGTCTGGAGAATGAGAGAAGGTTGTAGTCTTCTGCAGGTAGAAGCCTGCGTACTGGTATAAGACTGCACCAGTACAAAACCATTGTAAAAAGAAGTTTCTTATTAAAAAGAAGATTGAGACGACTTGCAGCAGGTGGTTTTCACCCACATTGGGTTTCCACCTTACATCATGGTGTTCATGTGTGTTTCTTGTGTGTGATGATTTGTTCTATTTTACTGCTCCTGTTTACTGTTCATATGATTAATAATGTTCTGATGCACTCATTAAGGATCAGCTAACTGAATCATAAGTTTACTGGATATACGCTTGTTGCATTACACATAGTTGCGTATACATGTGGTTTGCCTTAACTGAAGTAGCGTATATGAATCTTAATATGGAAATGAAAAAGTTATATTGATTTGATAATACTGATTCACCCCCCCCCCCCCCCCCCTCAATATTATTTCCAACAGTCATTTCCTGCTACATAAGTATTACCTCCAGATAGGAGAGTGGGGATTTTTGTTTGGAGAGAACAACTTTGATTTATTGTGAATAAAGAAGTCTGTTTGGTTCAAGAAGGAGCTTGTTGTTTTAGATTTATTTTCCTTTTCTCTCATATGTTTAGAATTAGTGTGTTGTTGCTGGCATAAAGATAAATGTGATTTGCTTTGTGCATATTGATAACGAGCAGTTCATGGTTATTCCTAGTCATTTGAATATGATTCAATAGCATTGTTAATTCATGAAAGGTTGTTGATTCGAGACTTTGTTAAAAATCAGTTGCAAGTGTTATTTGTAAGGAAAGGAATGTATATTCCTATATAAGTAATGGGATTGCAATTAGGATTTAATACAACCTTGTTCTTATTGAACTAGTAATTGATTCATTTGGACTTGGAATCTATATGTGATGTTTAACCTCTTTTGGTATGCTCCTGCAGGATAGACTGGGATAGTTATGACTAGCTTAAGTAGTGAGAAGTAGTGTAGATAGGATTTGATACATATAGGTTAGCTGTTCCTTTTGTTAATTTAATTGAAATCTTCTTCAAAGAAGCAATCTCTCAACACCTTTAATAGTTTACGGGATCCTTTAAAACCTGTCAGAACTAGCCATTCCAAACGAAAGTAGATCTAATTGGGGTCTGCAATCGGGTTAGTTCCTCTTGTTGGCATAGCGAAATTTTCCATGTCAACAGAACTTTAGGGGAATAAAACTTTGATTTATTTAAAATAACCCATATTTTTTAAATACATAAAGTTTTTGAAGCTTAAGTATAGTTTTGATCTCGGGGGCTATTAAAATTTGGTCTTTTTTTTGGGATAATTAAGGTTCATATTTTGGTTTTAATTAAAAATCCTAAGTATTAAACTTTGATTATATATCTATATATATTTTAAATGAAGGGTCCCTATTTTAATATAATAAATTTCATAGGAAATTTATAATATATTAAAATGGGGGATGTTGTATAGTACAACACAAGGCTAGGCAAATCCACTGCCAATCCAGACAATACACCATGTGAATGACAGATCATAACCAAGAAACCACATGCATATGCCATGCATGCCAAAAATAGTGAGGAAAACATATACGCAACTTGGGACCTACAAGCAAAACCCACTGTAGTTGCTGATCCCGGTGTCCTCTTCCAATTTCCTTCTCTTCCTTTTCCTTTTCGCTCCAAAACTCCAAGTATGCCACACTCCTCCAAGAGTGCTCCAAGAAAACTCTAAGCGTCAAAGAGTTTGAGAGAAAGAGAATAAAGAGAGAGCTTCAAAAATGAACTGAAAAAAGTTTGTGAACTGATCCTCATAAGCCTTTTTACTAATGATGCCTCTATTTTCTTCATTTTCAATTATTTTCCTTCATTTTCCTCCTCACATGAAACCTATGACCTTTCACCTCCCTTTTCTCTTAATTTCCATTATTTTCATAAAAAAATGCTAATAAATGCCTCATGCCTTTCCAAAGCCTTTTCCATTGTCTTTTCCAATTTCCTTAGCCATTAATTAATCACAAGTGATTCCCATCCCATGACCAAGGTCGTATTTTACCTTTATTAGTTTTTACATGGATTTTTGACTAGGGTTGTTAGAGAAATAATGCAACTCGCCAAGGTTTGTCATCTCAAAATAAACAATCATATGTGACTTAAATATTTCAAATAGTTCAACATTAATCCCTATGTAGATCAAATCATCAACATATAAGACAACTATCATAATGTCCTACCATGATTGACAAATATAGAACTTGGGCTTAGATAAACTTTTAACTAAGCCATGATCTTGAAAATACTTATCAATTCTTGAATACCATGCCCTTGGCGCTTGCTTAAGACAATACAAGGCCTTCTTCAACTTATAAACACAACCTTCTTTTGTTTTCACTTCAAAATCCTTAGGCTTCTCCACATAAAGTTCTTCATCCACATAATCATTCAAAAAAGCTTATTTAACACCCATCTGAGAAATTGGCCATTTGTATTAAGCAAATAATGCAAAAACCATCTTGATTGCATCCAACTTTTCCACTAGGGAAAATGTCTCAATATAATCAGTGCCTTCCTTCTATGCATAACCTTTTGAAACTAAATGAGTCTTGTACTTATCAATTGTGCCATCTAATTTATACTTGGTTTTATAAACCCATTTAGTACTAATAACATAATTTCCTTTTGGTAATTTGACCAAGTCCTGTTGAGTCTTGAAAATGTCATTCATTTCCATTACACTTTCACTATTATGTCCATTATATCACCTCCATTTCACCTCCATTTCACTACTATGTCACCACATTCATCCCACTTTCATTATCATTGGGCCACATTTATGTTTTTCCAATCTTTATTAATTCTAAGCCTTTTAAGTGAATTTGTGGTTAAAAATTAGAAAATAATGTGCATGTGCTTATACCTAACAAATGGGTTGAGATTGTTGACATGTGTAGGTTGAAAGGAGGCTTCTAGAAGACCCTTATGTGGCACTCTAAGGCCAAATTCGAATTTGAGTGGAAAGAATCATGGGATCATGAGGATATGTGTCACATCTCCTAATTGTATTGTAACTCTAAGAAGACATGTGTCTTATCAGTTCCTATTTTTATTAGGACTCTAGAGGTAGAGGGAGAGATTCATGGACTCTCATTAATGAGATGGCTTCTCATCTTTTTGTATAAATAGGAGATCTCTCTCCTTCATTTGTTAGCTTGTTAGTCTTTTAGCTTGTGAGTCTTTAGCTTGGAGTTTGTAGTTCTTCCTTGATGGCTTTTGAAAGCTTTGGAGAACTTTGTTGTACTTTGTAATTTTGAAGAATTTGAATAAAGTTTTGATGTTCTCAACATGGAAGGAGATGTGAAATAGATTTCATGGAGCATATTAGAATGTAAGGTAGAGTAGATTTCATTTTGTAATTTTTCTTTGATTTCATGATGTCATTTGATTGCTTTCAAGTTTGATAGATTAGATTTTTCATTCATGCAATTTTAATTCATGCAAGTGTGTTCAACCGGTTGATTGTAGATTAGTAATGCACATAGCTTTTTAATGACTAATGACATGATGGAATCATCTTGTCCTTCTGCTGATTTATTTTCTGAGTTTTAATTCCAGCATTGTTATTTCTTTCAGTTTTGTTTTGTTCATTTACTTTTCTGCAAGATAGATATTAGACTGCTCATGTCATTTTCAGTTACCTCCTATGGCCAGAGCGACTCAAATGGTGAGGGATTGAAGTATGAATGCGTAGTTTGATATTAGTTTATTTTTATGCAAGTTAGTTATTGAATTTCTCATGTCATTTTTAGTTACCTCCTATAGCCAGAGCGAGTCGAATGGTGAGGGGTCAGAACATAAGTTGATGTAATATGATTTAGTTTACTTTGCTTATAGTTTTTGAATTGATTTAAGTTCAGTTTTCTTTTTATACAGCAGCAAGGATACTGGGTTTCATAGTCACTAGCTCATTGACTGGTTGTTGCATTCCATTTTGATTGAAGTAGCTGCATATTTACACTTTTGTTTAAGTACTAATTCCATCAATAACATGTTTTGAGATCTTTTGAAGTGCTAAGTTTTGGAAGTTACCATTAGGGACATAGGCCTTGTCTTGAAATCTCTATCCATACTGGTCCTTTAAAAGTATTCTTAAGACCTTAGAATAAGATTTCCTTTTGCATTAGACACTTTAGGAAACCAACAAAAACAAAACCCCAAAACAAAATAAAATCTATAAAACAACGAAGTAAGAAAAAGGTTAACTAAGCACATATGGTGCACCACACTTCATCAGTTTACGATACCCGGATTGATAATTTATGTAGAGCAATTTAAGACGTTAAATTGACTAGACAAGTCCCATGAATCATTTTTCACTAAGGGATTTCATTATGCTTCAATAGTTTCATTCCATTCATTCTTTCTTGATGCTTCTGCATAATTCTGTGGTTCATCCATTTTCATTACCTATTCCATAAGTGCATAATTTACTAGATAATTTTGAGATCTAGTAACCCTTCTTTCAAAATTTCAATCCAACATATTGCTTTTTGAATACCCCTTTCAAGCCACTTAGGATTCTTCTTAACTTCATCTATCTTTACTAACTTGGAATTGATGCATCACCAATATCCACTACATCTTTCTTCAATCCTTATTGTACATGTTATGGTTAATAGATTCCTTACTCATCAAACAAAACATATCTACTTATTATCACTTTCTTTGCTTAAGGATCAAACACCAGTAAATTCTTATTTAGGTACTATGCCCAATAAATATACAATCTACACTTTTATCATCCAATTTCCTCCTCTTTTCCTTAGGAACATGTACATATGCACTACAACTAAAAACTTTAATATGTGTAACACTTGGTTTGTATCATGACCATGCTTCTTTTGGAGTCAAATTCAACACAACTTTTATAGGACAACAATTAAGAGTGTATAATGTTGTGTGTACTACTTCGACTGAAAACTCATTTTCGAGGGACTTAGTTTTTAACATGCTTTGAGCCATCTCAACTATGGTCTTGTTTTTCCTCCCTACAACTCCATTTTGTTGAGGAGAATATGAATTGGTAAATACTCAGTTAATTCCATTATGTATGCAATAATTCAAAAACTCATTTGACTTGTATTCTCCCCCATTATCAATTGTTAGGGTGAGATTTTTTTAGACCACTTTGCTTTTCAACTAAATTATTAAACTCAAGAAAATGAAAAAACACTTCAAAGTTCTGTTGCAAAAAATTTATTTAAGTCTTCCTGGAATAATCATCAATGAAAGTGAGAAAATAATGTGCCTTTCCAAAAGATACAATTTCCATTGGACCACACAAATATGAATGCACCAAGGCTAGACATTCTCTAGCCTTCCATGTTCTATCTGAGAAACTTTATTTGTCTTATTTTCCAGAAATACACGCTTCACATACTTCATCATCCAACTTGAAATAAGGAAGACCATTCACCATGTTCTGCTTTCTTAGTAGCACCAAACTTTGAAAATTTAGATGTCCCATCCTATAATGCCAAAGCTTATTATTTGCTTCCTCTGTGGCATTCAAACTCTATGAATTACTTGAATCGAAGGAGAGCTTTAAAAGTTTATCTTTAGTCATTTTCCCTCATGCTACAACTGCATTTTGATTCAACTTATCCATGATTAAGCACTCTTTATCATCAAACACTAACTTGCAGTTTTGCTCCATCATCTGTCCTACATAAAGTATGTTCTTCTTCAATTTTGGTGTTATCAAAGTGTCCTCAATCAACTTCTTCTTTCCATGCAATGATGATATTGAAACTGTGCCTTTTCCTTTTAGTTCAGAAACACTATCATCACCAAATATAGCTTTACCAGAATAATTGTCATTAACTTTGGTAAACAACTCCTCTTAGGATGTCACATGAGTTTAAAATCTAGAATAAATATACCATGCTTTGTTTTCTTCGCTATGTGCCATCAAACTTGAAACGAATAACTTCTCATTCCTAGTTTCTTCAACAATTGTATTGGAACCCTTATGCTCCACATCTCACATTTTTACATAACAATATTTTTCAAGATAGCCAATTTTTGGTAATAATCACATTGTGGTCCTCCACCTCTTCGTCCATTTCTACCTCCATCTCTTCCTTGTCCTCTTTTGCAAGATCCATCTTTTCCTCTTCCTCTGAGCTCACTGGGACTCCTTCCTCTGCCTCTCAAAGGAGATTCATTTCCTTGTGAACTCTACTGACTTCTATTTTGATTTTGATTTTGATATTGACCCATGCTTCTTCTTCTTACTCTATGCCTTGTAGAAAAAACATGTTCCACTTCCTCATATGGTTGATTTTCTTCAATAGTTAACAAGAATCAACTTAATTAATCAATTTTCATTGTATTTAAATCTTTGGAGACCATAATGCTAGTGGTGACCATCTGAAACTTGAGAAAAACACTTCTTAAAATATTCTCAATCAACCTTCTTTCTAGAACATCTTCACCTAATGACCTCATTTGATTAACAAGCTCTTGCATTTTTGTGATGTAAGCATGAATAGATTCATTAATTTGCACATGGACATTTTCAAAATTCCCCCTCAATATTTGGAATTTATCTACAACAACACCTTCATATTTGTTCTTTAAGATATCCCATTCTTGCTTGGTTGATACTACATTGATTCTTGGAAATATAGATTCTTCAACAACACTCCCAATAAGTGAAATTGCTCCATTATATTTCTTAATAAGTTCCTTTAGATATTTCTTATCATCATCACTCAATGCTTTAAATTCAGTAGGAGAAGGCATAATATATCCATGAATTAAAAGTTCCCATAAATATTTAGTGATCAATATAGGTTGCATGCATTTTCTGCAATAAAAATAATTTGTGCCAACAAGTTTAGGCATCACAATAGTACTTGTCGCCATCAAAGAATAAGAGATAGACAAAGAGAGAGAGAAAATGCACAATATGCATAGTATATCCATGAGTTACAAGTTCCCATAAATCTTTAGTGATGGATATAGGTTGCATGCATTTTCTCCAATAAAAATAATTTGTGCCAACAAGGTTAGGCATCACTATATTGCTTGTCGCCGTCAGGGAATAAGAGAGAGAAAATGCACAATATGTCTCATGTCGACTTAGGACAAGAACCAATGCCCCAAAAATGGGGACTCTACCAAAAAATTATCCTTTTATTAATTTCAGGTACAATAAATGTGTCTCCACACAATTCAAGAAAGATAAATCCTTTACAAAAAAATTGTGCCCAAAAACATTTCAGAAAATAAAAAATAATTACGCCTTAAGGCGTTTCCATGTGAAAACAACTCCCCTAGCTACCATCGTGTACTTGTCTGCATCATAAGATCAAATGTTAGACGATTGAAATGTTTTAAGCCGTTAAATCCATAACCTCTTTCATTTAGCCCACTAAAAACCTAACTAACTCTTCCCTCCTTTCTAGTTACAAGAGATCCGATCTTAGGCTTTTGCTCGAAATTATTGGCTGCTGACTGGCTCCTGTCGGAATCAACAACGATTCCCTGTGTGTTATTGGGACAGTGAAAATGGTTTCCACTGAATGAGACATCGAGCAAAGTGACGAAGAAGAATTCTTCATTCAAGGCCGCAGAATCTGGGTGTTTTATGCTGTGGAAGATGATGCCGCACATGTGGTCCCTGGAGATGAAATTTATCTCTGGCATTCTCAGCCTTATTAATCTTAAATTTCCATTTTCAACATTGGCATGATATTTTATTTATTTTATCAATTTTCCGTATTCAGGGATTGGATCCGTGGTCGATTGCCAGCTTGTTTTCCAGTGCCCGGTGCGTGGGCAAGAAGAGAATCGAAGATGAAGACTGCTTCATCCTGAAGTTGGCTGCCAATCCCTCAAGCCATCGCTCACCCTCACATACTATGTACTTCAAGTCCAATTATTCATGGTTGTTCACTGTATCTTAAATATGATAAGTGTTAATGTATTAAGACAAATCAAATATATATGTTTTTTTGGGAAATTTTGGTATAGAAATGGGGTGGTCTCTTTTGCAGATATCTCTTGTGATTTAGCGAGCAAATTGGGGTGATGTGGAGCATTTATCTTATATTCTATCCTTTTCTCAGAAAATTTTCCAACCCTCTTCTCAAGATGAAAGCGAAATACCAATGTTTCAAATTCGTTCATGTTTCCTTGACGTTTTTAGATTGGTAGAAAATTACAATTTGAATTTTAGACTATGGGTTGTGAGGAGTAGTTTGAATCATAGAATATGAATAACCAACATGTTGGGGATCTAGGCAATGTAACTGTAGGATCGGATGGGACTGTGGAATTTTCAATAACTAAATCGTAGAATATAAATTTGATGAGAGATGTGCAAGGTAATATATAATGTTGTCGAAATAAAATATGACTACCTTAAAATAAAATATATCTGCCTTAAATTAAATAGTTGATAAATGCTAACAATCAAAATACTCCAGGAGCAGATGACTACAACACAACTACAATAACAATAGTAAAGTTAAAGAAAACGTGGACAAGGAGGAGGCCATAAAGTAGCAGAGTCCACATTTCAAAGAGGGCGAAAATGTTCTTGCCTAGCACGACCCCCTCATCTACAACGTTAGGGTATTATTTATTTCATTCCTTGAAATGCTGTCGCCAATTGCCTTCAAATTCCATTCCTATGACCCTCCATTATCACTTGAAAACATTGCATGATCTTGTTCTTGGGAAGGTTTTTTTTTTTTTTTTTGAAAGTGACAGTCTTTTTTCAAGATAGCATGTAAATAGGTTTTTAAATCATATTATATTACATAATATTATTACACGATATCATTTGAATTTTCACATGCACCCTTAATTTTCATGCCAGTTACACGATATCATTTGAATTTTCACATGCACCCTTAATTTTCATGCCAGTGGTCCTCTATTACCACTTGTAAGCCTTACATTGTTTTGCTGTTTGGTTTTTACAAGCATGTCGTGTAACTTCCCTTCTTTGGTTTTTACAAGCATACCCAGTAATTTGGCCTTTTATATGTGGAACACTATTTTGGTTTTTTATGCTAGTCATGTTTTCTCAGGATTAGTATGAAAAGCAAAGGTCTTTGTTCAATGGACAACAATTACATTGTTTGAGACAGATAGAGAAGCTGTGAGTGGAAGCATTTAACGATAAGATTAGCGCTTGGAAGCGTTTTGTGGGAATGTTTGAGCATATTTTGAATCCATTATTTCTATGATTTTTATGAGTAGAAATGAAAACAAAAAACAATTTGTTAGACTATTAAATTCAGGTTATCCATATATATATTTAAACGGAACTTTTGAAAACTCTGTTCCAAAATAAAATAAAGTATACTTATTATTATATTGTTTAAATATTATAATATGTTTTGACATTTTAATTATGGATGATTGAAATTCAATTTTATTATTATATTATTTGAACATTATGACATGTTTTAACATTTTAATCTAAACAATATAATATGTTTTGACATTTTAATTATGGATGATTGAAATTCAATTTTATTATTATATTATTTGAACATTATGACATGTTTTAATATTTTAATGGTAGATTATTGGAATTCAGTTTTATTTATGTTAGAGTAAATAATATATATATTTTTAATAAAATAATAAAATATTAATGATAATAAAGTAATAAATGTTAATAATTAAGTTATTCAGTTTTTTTTGCATCCATTTAATATATAAATTAATTATAATTTTAGAATTAAATTATTATTATTAATATTATAAGTATTTTTATATTAAATGTATATATTTTAAATTATATAATATTTGTTATTATAATAAAAAATTTAATTCGAGAATAATAAGGAGAAACATCGATATTTATGGAAACGGATAAAACTGAAAAGCCAACCTTGATGATTCTATAAGAAACCAAGGTTTGAAGGTTTGAATATGACTCCCAAAATAAAATTCTTACATAGTATATATGCGAAAGAAATATTGTACCACCATACACCATATTTACATGGTATATATGAGAAAGAAATATTGTATAGTTGATAAATTTATAATAATTTAGATGTCAAATTAGTAGGGTAATAGTTATTCTTGGTATAGTTGATAAATTTATAATAATTTAGATGTCAAATTAGTAGTGGGGATAGTTATTCTTTTTATTTGAGAATGTAATGTCATTCATAACTCTTATTTGCGATCTTCCCTTGGCCACCCCGTTTTCTTTTGGAGCATGCGGGAAAATGCATGAGTCTTGTTGTGTCCCTTATAGCTGTGAAGTTCCCTTGACCACCCTGTTTTCTTATGGAGCATGCAAGAAAATGCATGAGTTTTATTGGGTCCCTTGCAGCCGTGAAGTTCCTATGCTTGTAATCATATAAGTTTAGTGAGGGTGCTCATTGAGCATTTTAATTTAAAAAATAAGCACTACATTTTGTAATATCATTCTATTTTCATAATAATAAAACTATATCATTCATGAGAATGGAAATTGATTTCTTTTAATTGATTTTAGTTTATGAGACCATCAAAATAAACAATAAAAATTATATATTTTAATTGATTTCAATTTATGAAATTAAATTATGTTACATTTGTTTTAGATAATTTTTATTCTTTATTGATTTTTAAGATAGAAATAATGTTCCTTGTATTAGAAAAGAAATTCATAATAGAAAAGAAATTCACAAAATCACAATTAGAAAATAAGCACATATTTGAAACATTTAATTTTTAAGATGCATAACTATAGCAAAAAAATCTATAAATCTCAATTTAAAATAATAAACACAAATTTCAACCATTTAATGTGAGGGTGTATGGTGTTACCATTATTAAATAATTAATTATTTGTCTCTTGAAACTGTTTTAGGTAAATATTTATATTCACAGATAAAAAACTTAAAATAATAAACACACATTTCAACCATTTAATTTTAAGGTGTATCGTGTTACTATTATCAAATAATTAATGATATGCCTCTTGAAATCGTTTTGGGCAAAGCATGTTTTGGATAACAAAATGTAGGTTTAATTTACTATTTAAAAATGCACATAAAATTCCATGCAAAGTGCTTTACAACAACTAACAAATTTGTTTCTATGTTTACTTGAGTAAGGATTTATTGTTTCAAAATGCAAATAAATATTTCTTGTAAAGGGCTTAACGATTTCTAACATATTTATTGGTATTTATTTTCCCAGGTTTGATTCACTGTTTAAAATTGCAAATAAGTATTTCACTCAAAGTGCTTAAAGAGAAGAGATTTATTGGCCTTTGTGTTTCCAAGTTAAATATGATTTACGGTTTGAAAATGCAAACAAATACTTCACTCAATGTGATTAACAAACAAGAATAAATACATATATATTGGCCTTTGTTTTCTATTGCTAAGAATATAATACTAGCAATTGCACCAGATGTTACAAAAGAAACGCCTTAAGGCATAAATTCGAGAAGAATAGTGACATATAGAAGATCACTGAATATAAAAATTAGTAAACAAAATGTCATTCAAAGCTAAAAGATAAGGAAAAATCGCTTACATTATGCCAAGTTTACGAATTCTATAACCTTTCTAGCATAGATCGCCTCCCAATCTTCAAAAATGCTCTTTGACACCTTTTAATTCACATCATTGTTTTTCTACTTCCTCTTAAGGTTATAATATTTGCCTTTGATTTTCCTCGCTTAACTTCTTTTGGGCATTTGGACTGGTTTGTGAAATTGGAGGTTTATATTCAAAGTGTTTTTTCCAAAATGACAAATTCAAAATTTACCATTGGATGAAGTAGTTTAAAGCAAAGCTATGGAATAGATATATCAATAAAGCTAGTCACTCACATAACAAATTCACAATGTTTGATAGGAGAGAAGTGGATCTTTTTTTGAGAATTGATTAAATAATTCTTTTAGCTAACATAACAACTTTAATTCACTATTCATAGGTACCATGGTGAACTCTTATGGTAGTAGCCACAAGATTTCCTTTAGTTAGCATGATATTCTACGAGACTTGGCTATGTATTTGACTAGGCAGGGGCCTATAAATAAAAGAAAAAGGATTTTTATGCCTCAAAAGGCAGACTCTATTCCTTAAAAGTGGAAAAATGTCGCGAAGTGTATATTTGATGCTGAGAATGTTTCCTTCCACACAAGTTTGGCGCATATTTCTTTCTCCTCTCATAGTAAATCAATTTTCTTTGACACCTTTTAATTCACATCATTGTTTTTCTACTTTGAATCTTTCTTGCTTTTCTTATGTTTTTCATCTAAAGCTTCTCCCTATTTAATGTGTTCCTTTTTAGCCCTCCTCAGTGACCTCTTATCGTTTCCTCCCTTCTTTTATGTGTTTCTAACATATTTATTGGTATTTATTTTCCTAGGTTTGATTCACTGTTTAAAATTGCAAATAAGTATTTCACTCAAAGTGCTTAAAGATAAGAGATTTATTGACCTTTGTGTTTCCAAGTTAAATATGATTTATGGTTTGAAAATGCAAACAAATACTTCACTCAATGTGATTAACAAACATAAATAAATACATATATATTGGCCTTTGTTTTCTATTGATAAGAATATAATACTAGCGATTGCACCAGATGTTACAAAAGAAACGTCTTAAGACATAAATTTGAGAAGAATAATGACATATAGAAGATCACTGAATATAAAAATTAGTAAACAAAATGTCATTCAAAGCTAGAAGATAAAGAGAAATCACTTACATTATGCCAAATTTACAGATTCTATAACCTTTCCAACATAGATCATCTCTCAATCTTCAAAGATGCTCTTTCAAGTTCCAATAGCAAATATTTGATCAAAAGGATGCTCTTTTTTAATATTAAAGTGTCTCACTTGATCAAAAGCTTACAATGTTTTACCACTTCCTCTTAAGGTGATAATATTTTCCTTTGCTTGTCCTCGCTTAACTTCTTTTGGGCATTTGGACTGGTTTGTGACATAGGAGGTTTATATTCAAAGATTTTTTTCCAAAATGACAAATTCAAAATTTACCATTAGATGAAGTAGTTTAAAGTAGAGCTACAGAATAGATATATCAATAAATCTAGTCACTCACATAACAACTTTATAATGTTTGATAGGAGAGAAGTGGATTTTTTTTGAGAATTGATTAAATAATTCTTTTAGCTGACATATAACTTTAATTCACTATTCATAGGTACCATGGTGAACTCTTATGGTAGCATCCACAAGATTTCCTTTAGTCAGCATGATATTCTGCGAGACTTGGCTATGTATTTGACTAGGTAGTGCCTAGAAATAAAAGCAAAAGGCTTTTTATGCCTCAGAAAGCAGACTCTATTTCCAAAAAGTGGAAAAAGGCCATGAAGTGTACATTTCATGTTGTGAATGTTTTCTTTTCTTATGTTTTTCATCTAAATATTCCCCCTATTTAATGTGTTCCTTTTTATCCCTCCCAGTGACTTCTTATCGTTTCCTCCCTTCTTTTGTTCTGGAGGATTTTTCAAAATAAAAGTACTCAACTTATCCCTCATATCTACATATTTAATGTACCCACATGTAACACATTGCAGTGATATCATTTGTGTCTTTGATATTATAATACTTATCTCTCGATTTCCACATCGATAGCACTAGACCATATGTTTTTATAAAAACTTCCAACAAAGCAACCATCTTTGAATCGTCATGGGAGCCATTAATAATATAAGTTCCAGCCTACTTGTCAAACTTTGACTCGACACCCAATTCACATCCAAAGAACTTTGTCGTGTAAGACAATTTCCTTCTAAGCGCTTTTGCCACATCTACCATATTAACATTATTGGTCTTGATGCAATTGCCTTGTCTTTCTATTTTAGTAAGCAATTTCGACATCTTGTAACTATAGAAATCATCATCACGGTTGCTTGCACCAATATTTTGGAGAGCCATTGTGCTTGCCATCATTCTTGGGCACATGGTATGTTTTCCCATATGATGTAAATTGTTGTATTCTTGATTCTTGATTATGTTTTCCCTCCTCAGTGACTTCTTATCTTTTCCTCCCTTATTTTGTTCTGGAGAATTTTTCAAAATAAAAGTAGTCATCTTATCCCTCATATCTACATCAGTAATGTACCCACATGCATCACATAACATGGATAACATTTGTGTCTTTTATATTAGAATCTTTGTCTCTGGATTTCCACATCCATAACATTGGACATATATTTTTATAAAAAATTCCAACAAAGCAACCATCTTTGCATTGGCATGGGAGCCATTAACAATAGAAGTTCCAGTCTTCTCGTCAATCTTTGACTCAACACCCAATTCACATCCAAAGAACTTCATCGTGTAAGAAGGTTTCCTTCCAAGAGCTTTTGCCACATCTACTATATTAACAATATTGGTCTTGATGACATTGCTACGTATTTCTATTTTAGTAAGCAATTTTGACATATTATATCTATAGAAATCATCATCACAATTGCTCGCACAAATGTTTTTGGAGAGCCATTGTGCTTGCCATCATACTTGGGAACATGGTATGTTTTCCCATATGATGTAAACTGCGCATTCTTGATTATGTTGGATACATGACCCAAGATGACACCAAGGTAAGGCCTAGTGGAGCTCACATTCTACATTAATAATCGATCTCATATCAACACAAAGACAATCTACCATACCCCACATTATAGTCTATATCCAACAAACTCTATCTAAAACTAGAGATCTATTCCCATGTCATAGGCATAACTATGAAATCTATTAAAAAAATTCCTATTATCAAATAGAAGTAACAAATAGAGATACTTGATTTCATTCAATACACCCTCTAAATTTCAGACATTGACATAGTTTTTTTTAATGATCTCCCCCTCTCAGTACCTTAATATCCGAGGTTGTATGTCTGCAGAGTTTAAAAACAAGCCATCTTTTATATGAGGAAAAATGGAAAGTCTTGAGGCAGCATCAAGATATAAAAGCATCATCAATGTGGAAATAGTACACTAATTTCTTTGGTGACACTGTTAGCTCTGCTACATTTTTAATATTTGGAAGTCATAAGCAAGCCTGGCCATGTTGCTGCTGTTCTAAGAGGGCTCCCATTTTTCATTCTTCCCCTGCCCCATCACATCATCCACACTCCCATACCCCCCCCCGCTAGCACTGTTTTCCTTCAAAAAATCGGCATGAACCTATATTTCACCATAAACCTCTATTTCCTTAAGCCTCGGGTGCTTAACCCACGAAGCTGCGCCCATATAACCCTCCACTGCAATCGCAACCGTTGATCGCACATTTCCCAATCTAACGGTTCCCGCCGCTCATAACTTGCCCATTGCTTTTCCCGCTGTCCAATCATCTGTTGTGCGATCTGACGACATTCGCTCCTCCCGATGCCGTAAGTTGCCCGCGAGTTAAGTGGTTTCTCGCCAGTCCCATCTGCCACGTGTCGTCCTCCTATTGTGTTCGCTCGACTGTGTACGTTTACCGCTCGACCCCGATAGCGGTGCGGGGAATACCGCTTACTGCCCATCGTACCTTCCCCCTCTCATTATCGTCCGCGTATCTTCCGCCCCCGACGACCGTTAGATTTGCCCGTATAAGATCCGATGGCCCTCGTTTATCTCGCTCACATACCTCCCGATAACCCTTGTTGCGCTGTCTCCACCGTTGATCTGTGCAATTCGACGGTCCACCTCTTTCCTCCATTTACTCGTACACCTGCCATGAAGTCTTCGCCACCTTTGACTGAGCTGTGCTTCCAAAGGACAATGGCGGCCATCTACCAGTACCCTGTGCAATTATTCTACAACAAATGCAATTAACAAGGAAGAATGGCCGAGAAGAAAAGGACAACCTCGAGTAGTTAAAGCATTTATCAGTTATGGAACTTCTTCTGTACAACACTCCACCTATTCAGGAAGGACAACTGAGCACCAGAGAATGTCAAATTCACTCATTGAAGCAAAAAATTGTATCAGGAACCTGTATTAGATAGTTAATTTGGTTGGTGGTTCGTTATGACCCCTCCACGCATAGGATAGCAGAACATTTTGTAATCAAACTCTATATATACCCAGAACACAGATGTAATCAGGGTTGGTTGATGGTTGTAGTTTTGATGTAAGGTTCAACTTCTGGAGACTGTAACTACTGTGATACCTGCAGCGTCTCGTCTTCATTTTCAGCTAATACAAGCTTCTTTTGCTATTAATTGCTCACTTTCCATTTCTGCTATGTTCTAGGCTGTGCCTGTTATGAATTTTTCATGTGCTCTTGATGTTTATCATTAGAGGGGCTGTCACCCCACCTCTGTGTTAGAATATAGTATGTATCATTGAATGTTCTATGTAGGTTTCTATTTACTTAGTGCCAGAGAGCTGTCATCCTGGTTGTGCATTAGGAAATAGATTTGCAGACCTCTTTGCTGGTTGCAGCCGACCATCACATGGTCTTGTGCATCTACTGGTGTGGTCAGTATTCTCCATGTTCACCTAATCCTCAAACTGTGAGTAATTGGTGGTCTAAAGCCTTGTAGTATGGGGGTGTTCACCCATGTCTTGGGTTAAGCATAGTAGAAGTGGTTATCTGGCTTGAATATGCATCATTCCTTCCATTCACCCACTTATTCCCAACATTTTGTTGAGTTTGTAATGTTCCCGAGCATCTCTGAGATACAACCGAGGAGAGTTTCTTGGGGTGATAACATTAATTGGCGTCGTTGCTAGGGAGAGGAGATTGAAGCTCAACTTCCCTGGGAAACGACACAGTTCCAGATTTTGATGATAGACAAGGTCTGGGCACATTTCTGGTTGTAATCATCTATCTGGCGACTCCATTGGAGGAAGACCAACCTTTGGCGACTCCACATTGCAGTTCTGGCTCAATTTGTGAGGCATACTCGAAGAAATCCTCAGAAATCACCAGCTGAATCAGTGCCTGACTCTAAGAAGATTTTCAAGTCGAAGAAAACATCACAGAAAGGAGCATTAGGATTAGGTAAGCCCAAGAAATCTTATTTGTCTCTGCATGAGGAGTTTTCAGTTGAGAATACACAATTTGAAGACTTAGAGCCTAGTGTTGCTAGTGAACAAACACCTACAAAGATTCATAAAACTCCTTGTCCATCTAGTTCCCCTTTGAATCTCAGTCCAAAGAAAGCTTCCCATACAGTCCATAACATCCCTTTGTCTCTGTCATCCATTTCATTGTTTCATACTGCTCAATCTGCCAGTGTCCTTCCACATACCCCAGTCATGGCAGGCCAACAAGCACCTACGAAGATAGAAAGAATTGTAGCTGCCAGGTATGGACCTCTGGTCTTGCCTGTTCCTTTGAACGCTATGCCTGCAGGAGAATATCAGAAATATATGCCCAAGTTCACTGGTACAGAGGGAGTAACAGCAGAAGAACACCTTGAGGCTTTCTATAGTTATGCTGATAACTTAGATATAAGTGAAAATGATGTGTGGATGAGCATTTTTGTCCAAAGCCTTGATGGAGAGGCCAGAAAGTGGTTCAGAGAACTTGCCCCAAGATCTATTGCTGATATTGAAGCCTTAGATGAAGCATTTTTGAAGCACTAGGGAGATAAAAAGGACTTGTTGTATTACCATACTGAGTTTGGTAACCTGAAGAGGGAAAATGGGGAATCATTGCTTGATTTTAATAAAAGATTAAATCGTATGTATAGTAAGATACTAGCTGAGGTAAAGCCTACCCCCACCTCTGCCAAACTCACTTATGCCAATGCTTTTGACTCTGATTTCTGCCTATTGTTGAGAGAAAGAAGATGTGCCACTCTGGCAGACATGCATGATGCAGCCTTAGAAGTAGAGTCTAATATCATGGCTGCAGAAAAGCTCAAAAGTCAAGCTGACAGAAGGAGACAGAGAGGTCAGGCTTCTACTTCCTATGCATCATCTTCAGAGCCCAAATTAGATAAAATGAATAAGATGATAGAGTCATTGGCTGCTGAGATATCTAAGCTAAAGGTTGAGCATAATTCAGGAAAGACAAGGCTACAGAACACATTTGCTCCAAGAAATCTCAATCCATTCAGAAGAGAAAATGAACAGTTACAAATAATTCAGAAGGGAAAAGAACCAAATGAAGAACAAAAGGTTAAAGCTTCTTTCCAGAATCTAGTCATGGAGGACGAACAGTTTGAAGATGAGGATGACATTCACTGCATGGAAGATAAAGGCAGTGCTACATTTTTGACATTGGCTGCATATGAAGAATCATTGCTATAGGAACAAGACAGTTAGGAGTGGGACAGAGGGGTTGTTCTGCCGACTGGTGAACAACAAAGATATAATTTGAGGTCAAATACACAAAATGTCAAAGAGAATCCTGCCCAAAGAGCTGTTGTCCAAACATAGTCACAGAATATCAGACAGAGAAGACTAGCAACCGATCTAGCCATCTTCAAAGCTCCAAACCAAGAGGTAAGAAGTTCTGATAAGTTACCTTCCTCTTTCAGCTTTGAGTCAGAAGTCCAGAAGTTAAAAATATATGTACCTCTGGTAGAATTGGTAAAGAGTGAAGTGTTTAGAAAGCTTATCCTTGAGGCTCTTGAGCTGGAAACCACACATACCTCCACTGACTCTATCAATTTGCAAGATGATAAGCCTGCTGTTGTGCTTAGCCCCATGATTGAATCTGCTGATAATAATTCCCCATCATTTTATGTCTCCTTGACCATTCATGACAAAATCCTCTACAATTGCCTGCTAGATACAGGGGCCAACCATAATTTGATGCCTAAATCTGTCATGGAAGAGTTAGGCCTTGACATCACTAGACCATATTATGATTTATTCTCTTTTGATTCAAGGAAAGTGAAATGCCTAGGATTAATCAAAGACCTGGCCATTACCCTAACTCAGCTGCCCATGAAGAGTATGATGATGGATATTGCGGTAGCAGATGTCCCTCCTAAGTTTGACATGCTGCTGTCTAGAGGATGGATTAAGAGACTAGGTGGGACATTACAGAATGATCTAACTTATGCCACTATCCCAGTGTTTGGAGGAGAAAGCAGGAGATTGTACAGAGAAGCACAGTTGGCATATGTCATCAGTGATGAGAAGAATCCTACTAATCATCCCATATATGTTGTGGACACTGATTTTGGAGCATGTATCCTCCAAATAGAAGAATATCAGAAGGCCTCAATGCAGATCAGGAAACCAACGATTCAGGCCGAAGAAGAGTAAGGAAGTCAAGTTTGGGAGATGTTCTTTGATGGAGCATGTTCCAGGGAGATTGTAGGAGTAGGGGTGGTGCTGGTATCTCCAGAACAAAAAAGCACACATCTGTCTTTCAAGCTGGCTTTTCAAGTCACAAACAACATAGTAGAATATGATGCTCTGATATTGGGCCTTAACGCAACAAAAGACAGAGGAATCAGGGACATAAAGGTGTTTGGAGATGCTGATTTGATCATTCAGCAAGTAAACAGAACATTTCAAACAAAGCACCCAAGGCTGAAAGAATACAGAGATGAGGTATGGAGACTCAAAGATTCCTTTCATTATTTCTGTATTTCATATATCCCTAGAGCCAAAAATCAGCTTGCTGATTCCCTTGCTATGTCTGCTAGTCTATTTATCCCTCCCATGCCTCCCAGACTAGTTTATGAAGTCCAAATGAAATATAGGCCATCTTTGCCTGATAATGTCTACCATTGGAAGGTTTTTGATGATGATGATGAAATAAATAGGTTTCTTCAAGTCATTGATGAGTTTTCCGAAATGCAAATTGACCAAGAAAACAAAGCCTTGGAAGAAAGTCCCAAATCCCAGCTTAGAAACAAAATTGGCAAAGATAGCATTGTCCAACTTCCCAACAATCATATTCCTAAAGGTTTAATTCCTCTAGAAAGACTGTTTGACCAGAATGATGTGCTTTACAAGGCTGCCCAAAAAGAAGACCAATCTGCAGTCTGTAAGCATGACATAGGGAGTCTACGTCAGCCTAGATACATAAATCTGTCTTCCTATCTTTCTGCTGACCAAAGTTCTAAATACTATAATTTAATGAAGTAATTTGCTGATGTGTTTGCCTGGGAATATAGTGACCTAAAAACCTATGATAAAAAGATTATTCAGCATAAAATCCCTCTAGAGAAAGACACCATTCCTTTCAAACAGAAGCTGAGACCAATAAATCCTATGCTTCTTCCTCTGGTTGAAAAAGAAATTAAAAAGTTGCTGGCTGCCAAGATTATAGTCCCTCTTAGATATTCCAAATGGGTAGCCAACCTAGTAGTAGTGAGGAAGAAAAGTGGAGAAATAAGACTGTGTGTTGATTTCAAAAACTTAAACAAATTCTCTAAGAAAGACAACTACCCTCTACCCAAGATGGAGCATTTGCTGCAGAAGGTCTCAAGAGCCGAAGTAATGTCTTTCCTGGATGGATTTTCAGGCTTTATTCAGATTGCTGTGCATCCAGATGATGAGGAGAAGACTGCATTCACCAATCCTTGGGGCACTTTTATGTATGCCAAGATGCCTTTTGGGTTGATGAATGCTGGAGCAACCTTTCAGAGAGCTATGGATATAGCATTTGTGGGAGAGAAGGATAAGTTTGTGCTTATCTACCTTGATGACATAACAATATACTCCAGCAGCCATAAAAACCATTTGCAACATTTGAAAAAAGTGTTTCTGAAATGCAGAAGGTTTGGGATTTCAGTCAATCCTAAAAAATCACAGTTTGCTTTAGAAGAAGGCAAGCTGTTAGGACATGTTGTTTCTGCTGCAGGTGTCTAAATTGACCTAGAAACAATAAGAGAAATATAGACTTTGTCTGTCCCGAGATCAAAGAAGGATATTTAGTCATTTCTGGGCAAGATTAATTTTGTGAGGAGGTTTATACCAAATTTTTCAGAATTAGTGAAGCATATTACCTCCATGTTGAAGAAGGGGTCAGAGGTAAGATGGACTGATGCAGTAAGAAAATCATTTGAGTCTATTAAAAAAGCTATTATGGAGGCTCCCACTTTAATAAGTCCAGATTACAGCAAGGAGTTCCATATATTTTCATTTGCCTTTGAAGACACCATTGCAACAGTTTTATTGCAAGCAGATGTAGAAGGCTCAGAGCATCCAGTGGCATTTTTCAGCAAAAATTTAAGGGATGCTGAGCTGAGGTATGATATTATGGAGAAACAAGCATATGCTCTTATCAAATATTTGAAAGCTTTTAGAGTTTATATCTTGCATTCCAAGATAATTGCATATGTACCCTCTGCTGCAATAAAATATGTCTTGACACAACCTAATGCTGATGGAAGAAGGGCTAAATGGATTGCAAAGCTAATTGAATTTAATATAGAGCTGAAGCCCACCAAACTTGTCAGAGGTCAGGGTCTTGCCAGATTGTTAGATGAAGAAAATTGCAGAACATTGGATTTAGATTTCCTGTGCACAATTGCAGAAATTGGTCAGACAGATGAAGAAGAGGAAGCAGCTGAACCAGAGAGAAAGCGGGAAGTGGCCGAGAATCTAGCTTCTTGTGATTGGTATTCTGCAATAGTTAAATTCTTGCTGAAGCTAGAAATTCCTCCAGGCTCAAGCACAAGTCAAGCCAGAACTATTAAGCTTAGGGCAGCTAAATATTGCATTAATGAAAATCTGCTCTACTGGAGGGATCCATCTGGAGTGCTTTTGAGGTGTTTGGACAAAGAACAATCAATATAAGTCATGCAGCAGTTTCATTCCAGCATGTGTGGAGGGAACCATTATTGGAAGACTACAACCCATAAAATCCTCAGGGATGGATATTACTGGACCACTTTATTTTCTGATGTATTTTCATTTGTTAAATCTTGTGACAGGTGCCAAAGATTTGAAGGAAAACAGTAGTTGAAGTCCCTACCCTTAAAACCAATACATGCAAAAGGACCTTTTCAGCAGTGGGGCTTGGATTTCATTGGAGAGATCAATCCACATTCCAGTGGCCAGCACAGATGGATATTAGTAGCCACTGATTATTTTACTAAGTGGATTGAAGCAATCCCTACTAGGAAGGTTGATCATAATGTGGTCATGAAATTTTTGATAGAGAATATCTTTACTTGATTTGGTTTTCCACATAAATTAGTCACAGATAATGCAGTAGCCTTTAGGGCAAAGGAATTGGTGGATTTGTGTGATTCAATGGGTATTAAACTGGTTCATTCCACCTCATATTATCCTCAAGGAAATGGTCTAGCAGAATCCTCTAACAAAAGCCTGATAATGATAATCAAAAAGCTGTTAGAAGACAATAAAAAGAATTGGGATTCCAAGCTCAAGTATGCAATGTGGGCTGACAGAGTGACCATTAAAAGATCCACAGGGAATTCTCCTTTCAAGCTGGTATATGGTACTGAAGCTGTATTTCCAATTCAGTTAACTTTCCCTATGGAAAAATTCCTTCAAACAGAAGAGAATGAAGAAGAAGACATGGCAAGAAGGATTACTGATTTGGCAGAGGTACATAAAATTAGAGAACCGCTGGTTGAAAAGGCTGCAACACATCAGAAAAAGATCAAGGATGCCTTTGACAAGAAGGCAAAAACAGATAATTTTCAGGTTGGAGACTTGGTTATGAAGTGGAATGCACTGAAGGAAAAGAAAGGAAACCATGGGAAATTTGATGCTTTCTAGATAGGGCCTTTTATCATTGCTCAAATTCAAGGGAACAACACCTTCATACTGGAAAGTATGGGAGGAGGCAGTTTTTGATGACCCAGTTAATGGGTGGTTTTTGAAAGTTTATGTTGTTTAAGGTCTTTTGGCCTTAAAATTGTAAATATTTGATTCTATCAGTCTTAGTATAGGTTCAGTCAGATTCCATGCCCAATGGAACATTAGGAATTTTTGTTAATTTGTTTTCATCAGGAAGGCATTGATCTGCAAGTTCTTGAGACCTCACAGGGAGGATCTCATCCCCCGAAGGAGTCAGTGTTAGCTCTGCTACATTTTTAATATTTGGAAGTCATAAGCAAGCCTGGCCGTGTTGCTGTTATTCTAAGAGGGCTCACTTTTGTCATTCTTCCCTTGCCCCATCACTTCGTCCACACTCCCATACCCACCCCCCAACTAGCCCTATTTTCCTTCAAAAAATCAGCATGAACCTATATTTCACCATAAACCTGTATTTCCTTAAGCCTCGGGCACTTAACCCACGAAGCCGCACCCATATAACCCTCCGCTGCAATTGCAGCCGTTGATCGCACATTGCCCAATCTAACGGTTCTTGCCGCTCATAACTTGCCTGTTGTTTTTCCTATCGTCCGATCATCTGCCGTGCGATCGGACGGCATTCGCTCCTCCCGATGCTGTAAGTTTCCCGCGCTTTAACTCGCGGGGAAAGTGGTTTCCCGCCGGTCCCATCTGCCACGTATCGTCCTCCTATTGTGTTCGCTCGACTGTGTACGTTTACCGCTCGACCCCGATAGCGGTGCAAGGAATACCGCTTACTGCCCATCGTACCTTCCCCCTCTCGTTATCGTCCGCGTATCTTCCGCCCCCGACGACCGTTAGATTTTCCCGTATAAGATCCGATGGCCCTCGTTTATCTCGCTCACATACCTCCCGATAACCCTTGTTGCGCTGTCTCCACTGTTGATCTGTGCAATTCGACGGTCTGCCTCTTTCCTCCATTTACTTGTACACCTGCCATGAAGTCTTCGCCACCTTTGACTGAGCTGTGCTTCTAAAGGACAATGGCGGCCATCTACCAGTACCCTGTGAAATTATTCTACAACAACTGCAATTAACAAGGAAGAATGGCCGAGAAGAAAAGGATAGCCTCGAGCAGTTAAAGCATTTATCAGTTATGGAACTTCTTCTGTACAACACTCCACTTGTTTAGGAAGGACAAATGAGCACCGGATAATGTCGAATTCACTCATTGAAGCAGCAGATTGTATTAGGGACCCGTATTAGATAGTTAATGTGGTTGGTGGTTCGTTATGACCCCTCCATGCATAGGATAGCAAAACATTTTGTAATCAAACTCTATATATACCTAGAACACAGATGTAATCAGGGTTGGCTGATGGTTGTAGTTTTGATGTAAGGTTCAACTTCTGGAGACTGTAACTACTGTGATACCTGCAACATTCGGTCTTCATTTTTA
This sequence comes from Pinus tabuliformis, assembly GCA_031772625.1. Classification (NCBI taxonomy): domain Eukaryota; kingdom Viridiplantae; phylum Streptophyta; class Pinopsida; order Pinales; family Pinaceae; genus Pinus; species Pinus tabuliformis. The sequence continues at coordinate 928,798,833 of CM062812.1, read as the reverse complement.
GCTAATACAAGCTTATTTTACTGTTAATTGCTCACTTTCCATTTCTGCTATGTTCTACGCTGTGCCTGTTATGCATTTTTCATGTGCTCTTGTTGTTTAGCATTTGAGGGGCTGTCATCCCACCTCTGTGTTAGAATCTAGTATGTATCATTGAATGTGCTATGCAGGTTTCTGTTTACTTAGTGCGAGAGAGTTGTCATCTTGTTTGTGCATTAGGAAATAGATTTGCAGACCTCTTTACTGGTTGCAGCCAACCATCACATGGTCTTGTGCATCTGCTGGTGTGGTCAGTATTCTCCATGTTCACCTAATCCTCAAACTGTGAGTAATTGGTGGTCTAAAGCCTTGTAGTCTGGGGGTGTTCACCCATGTTTGGGGTTAAGCATAGTAGAAGTGGTTATCTGGCTTGAATATGCATCATTCCTTCCATTCATCCACTTATTTCCGACATTTTGTTGAGTTTGTAATGTTCCCGAGCATCTCTGAGATACAACCTAAGAGAGTTTCTTGGGGTGATAACAGACACCACTTAATCATCTTGTGTGCTCGCCTCTGGGACTATTTGAGGAAGGTTTGGTGTTATAGGGATTTTGGTTTCCTATATTTATATGGGCTAAACTCTTATCTTATCTTTGTGTTATTTATGAATTTCTTTGAGCAGAATGTATGAAAAAGTATAATGAGTGTTTTCAAATGGGAATCTATCCATTGTAATTTTGTTAGAATGACACAATGAATTTACAATGTTGGGATTGTATCACAATAATAAATTTATAGTGTTTTTTTATTTCTTTTATTTTTAAGTTCACAATATTTAATATGGTTGGATGTGTAACTACATGATTTCAAACTAAGAACGTTAACAAGCATATTATTACTCCTTCAGTCTATTTTCACTGAAGAAATATCATATTTTTCATATTTATGATTTGTTTTTTTAACTGCAAGGATTTGAACATTGAATATCATGATTTACTTAGTACTTCATAGCAAAGTTATTGGGCATTTTTCATAAAAAAAACAAAAATATACCCAATTATTTCTATACATTAACAACTACATCTATAAATTGTATAACTAGCAATTGCACCATATATTAAAAAGGAAATGTCATAAGGCATTAGCATAGGAAAGAGTAACATAGAAGAAATATTTTGATGAGGATGATCAATTTCCTCAAGGGATACTGACACCTCTATTGAAGCTACTCAAGAAAAGATCAAAAAACCACTGGCGCTACTATTTCCTATCCTATTACCTTAAGGCATTTCCATTACAACACGTGGTACAATTGCTAGTATAATACAAACTCAAATTTATATTCTCTCACACACTAATTCTCTCTCATCATAAATCTTACATCAAAAATATATTAAGAAATAATTGAAAAAGAGAATTTAACATTTTCACTCACTTTTCACGTTCACTCTAGATTTTAATTTCACCCTAAAGAACAAACTTTAAAGATTTTAAAACTTCATGTCGAGCTTGAAAAGGTCCACGGTGAGAAATCAGAATTTCAACGATGAGTTACGTAACTTCTAATATTTAAAAAAACTTCATGCCTAACTTTTGTCCAACGCAAGGCTCATCATAAATAAGGCAATCTAGAAAACGTTCCAAAGAAGCTTTGCTAAAATGTGATCAACAATAGAATGGATATCAAATATATAGTAATAATCTATGTTGCATGAGTTTCTAGAATGTGGGAATATTGGGAACTTCGGTACGAGAATGGTTAGAGGTTTCCCCAAAATTTATAGGAAACGGTTAATCGGGAGCGGTAATATTATATAATAAAAAAATTAAAAATTAAGAAGTCAAAAATATTTTTTTAATTAAATAATTTATATAATAATCAAAAAATCAATTTAAATATATAAATAATAAATATATAATCTCTCTTATATATAAACATATTCTCTGGGTGTCTCTCTCCCTGAGTCTCTCCCTTTTATATATATAAATGTCAAGTTTATATATATAAAATGTTTCTCTAGTTATTGTTACAGGAAAACACAACTCTAATATTTAAGCATTGACTGCCACATACAATATGCACACACTCATTATTAGTTTTCTGACATGTTTCTCTAGTTATTCTTACTAGAAAAAACAACTCTAATGTTTAAACATTGACTGCCACATACAATATGTACACACAATCTTCTGTGATATATATACATAAACAACGAAAGAAATACTCATCAGCTTTGAAATCCTAGATATTGCCCATACGTTGAGGTGCCACACGCTTCCTTAACTCGTCAAGAAATTGCCCTAGTTTCTCAATTAAGGATATTAGTGTTAAAGATGTCTTTGGCCTTTCTTCCTACGAAGGTTTCAACATATGCTCATGTTTTGTGGGCAGTTCAACATATTTCTCTACAGGCTTTGTATTCCCCAACCCTACGAAATGACGAAACTAAAAAAAAATAGTCTTCGAAGCTCCCGGAACTTTCCCAAGCTCCCATTGAAGCTCCGACTGAAAAGGTAAAGGGTTTCCCACCTCTTGGGAGCGGTTCTCGTGTAACATAGGTAACAATACAAACAAAGAGAGAAAATAAATTCAATTGATGCATATTTCACATACAAGTACAAATTAACCGATTATGTATTTCACAAATTTCACAATGTTTTACAGATTTCAAATTCACAAGTTTCTCAAACTCCTTGGGAATCACTATGATATCAAATGAAGAAACATACCAACAAAAATAACAGAGCAAAATTATTTAATTACTAGTGTAGATTTATTTTAAGCACTGATCTAACATGAGCAGAGATCAAATTTCTCCATGTACAAACTTCTTTAGAATGTGAAATACAATGTGTTATTTTTTATTTTTTAAATTGTATTTTTCAATGCTATATGGAGTATATATAGGACCAAAGACACTTTTTAACAAATATTTTTTTAAAATGATATACAATATATACATAGTTGACGTCAAAATATTTTACATGACATTTACATCTATATCGAGATATTTTAGTGCAAACTAAAATAGCTTTTTATTATTAATATATTTTTATGTATATGTCAATATTATTTTGTATTAACATATTTTATTGTTAATCCACATTGAATATTTTTTTTATATACAATTTTCAAATATTTTATTTTAACAAATTTTTTCTACATATAGATATATATGAAGTTCATATCGACATAAATTAGTTAACATAGATCTTCAAATAGTTTATTTAAATTTACCGTTGAAATACTTTAAAAAAGTATAAGATTGAAACGTTTTAGTCAAACAATTTTTTTACTTATAATTACTTGCATATTCATTTTCTTTTATTCTAGCCGACATTATTTTTCTATTTAGAGCATAATCTCAATACACTGACAAACTTACACATCCCCTCGTACTGAGTTGTAAAATGAGCCTCTTTGCTCAATAATGCACATAGACATATATTTATATATGTGAGAAGAGGTCTCCAAAATCTGTTATCTCCTATAATCTCTCATCAATCTCTCCAGATTTCTCTCACTCAAAATAACAACATTTATAAATAAATTATTATTCCAACATATCTATGTGCATGTTTCGATGTGGTCCTACCCCAGATGTATATGATATTAGGAGGTCGCAAGGATGACACTTTCTAGAGCGCTGGATGTCAGCCATATTCCACATGCAACTTCAACTTACACTTCTTTCTGCTGATCTAATGGTTCGAGTATTATTTCCTTGTGCACACTCTGATATCCCAAATATTCTATATCCCACATATTCTATATTATTTCAATTAACAAACTTATTTGATTGAAATCTCCATGACTTTATTTATTGACAAACTTCCTGTAAAACCTGAATTCAATCTCGATCTATAGTTTAATTATGAGTCTCCATTCTATTGTCTAACATTACAGATGCATCGGTTGAACTTCTTCCATCAAACTTAGCTTATTTTTGTAGTTCCTTTGCTTGTATTTGTTGCTATTTTCTTGAATTGCTTGCTTTTCCTCCTGGATCCCAAAATCCATTTTGTTGTTGTCCCTTTCCTTTCCTGCCATAGGTACTCTTAGTAAACAACATTTTAGTGTTGAATTTCTAATTGGAAATATCTTTTACCTAAGAAACCAGATTCATCCAAACCCCTTCGCGCATCCTGAATTCTGCAAATCAGACACGATTTGCTGGGAAACGTATCCCATGAGCGTGTCTGACGTGTCCTAAAGAGTGGGATTCGAGGGACACATGAATCCTGACAGCGTGTCCCGATTTCGGGACACGTGTGCCCTAAAAAAGTGTGCCACATGACCAATAAAGCTTGATTTGGGATCATTTGGCACTCATTCTTGAGTGTGTCTTCTACTATGAGTGTGTGGGAGTTTGTAGCAAAGGGTTTGGAAGAATTTTGGAGGTGATTCAAGCAATAGGTAAGTGCATTTTTCTTCTATTTTTTTTGGAGGTGATTCATCCTCTAGTTGTGAGAGGAATTGGGGCACATATGGGAATTTGTATAGTGTGAAGAAGAGTAGGCTTGAGCAGTTCAGGGCAAAGACAATGGTGTATGTGCACACCAAAATTCATCTTATTTATAGGTAGAGGGATGAGTTGTTGAAGGGAAACACAAAGATGTGGGATGTCCTTCCTAATGATATGGGTTTGGAAAACAATGTTGAGTTGGCATTGGCCAACTTGGATCTTAATGACCTAGTGCTAGAGCCTGTCACTTTTGATGATGGTGATACTCTTGAGGGGTCATCCCCCACACTAGCAGATGCAAGGATGACATTAGATACAGAGGAGGAGGATGCAATAGAGGAGAGCAGTGGTGGCCATGCCAGTGGTGCTGATTTTGATGATGATGATTGATGACTAATGAGCTACCTACTGCATTGTACTTGTACTTGTTTTCTATTTAATATTTCTATTTTCCATTGACATTGCTACTATCTATGTAACACATTTTGATTTTGTGACTTAATGAGAAAACTGCAGTTTCTTGTCTTTCTCCTTTTGGATCATTGATGAATCTATTACAATTGTATTTGTATGCATAATGTTACTTTGTAAAACTTACAAATTTTAAATTTACAATGTAGAATCTAGATCTATGTATGAATTTGTATCATGCATGAGAATTTGTGTAAAAAATATTTAATTTTATATATATATATATATATATATATATATATATATATATATATATATATATATATATATATATATATATATATGGTGTGTCCTACGTGTCCTGTTCAAGGCGGTCAACGTGCCCATGTCATACACTCGAATTTTCGTGTCCTGCATGTCCCGTATCCCCATGTCAGGTGACTTAGTCTTTTACTAATTTTGTATTCTTCAATTTTGCTTGTTGTTGACACCTTCTTGTTTTTTCTTCACATGTGTATCCTTCTTGCAATTTGTTTTAAGTGCCTGCTTAGCTGATATATCCTCCTTATAACTTAAACTTCCTTTGAATATTAATTGTTTTCATACTTGTTCCGATTATACCTACACATAAAACAAACATTTTAAAGAAAACAAGTTCTTTGGCATACTTTGATTGCTATTTCTTTGTATAGGGCGCATCCTTTCCAATTGTCTCTGTGATAGTTTTCAGATGCATTTTGTCACATGCACCAAAATCAAACAAATGTTTAGGTTGATCACATCCATTTGTACCAACACACAGGATTCTCTCCACTGAATCAATCATAATATCATTAATAAATGTCGAGTAGTCCCTATCTTGATGAATGCTAGTCCTTCCAATAAAATTATTTAAATTATAACTTCCCTCACACCCTTTTGTTCTTGTTTTGAAACTTCAACCATATCCCTTGTTCTCATTTCTATGAAATTTTTCAATTTAAACTGAAATATGAAATCATGGTTATAAATTTGAATTACCTTCCCCATTTTCTCATGCATACTGATTCCATTTTCTTGAGATTTTACTTCATCAATTTCTTGATATGAGTGAGTTACAAAATTTCCTTCTCCATACCTTTCTCCATAATTGTGTAAGGTATATAACCAACTGACTAACTTGCTACCACATGGTTCAAATTCCATTTCAGTATCACCAAATAGAAAAAATATGCAACAAAAATATCATACCTTCTTGCTCCTAAAGTTTCATGATAATTTCTGGCTTCTTTATTCTTTTAAAATATGCAAGTCCCTTTTCTAAAGATCCATCCATTAACAAAAAATTTATGTTATCCAACAACATGTTCCACTTTACTCCATATACTTCTCTATAAGTGTTCAAAACACTTAGATATGCCTTCCATGGTTTCTCTTAATTTTTAGAATTCATATTTCTGACTGCATCAAGAGTCTCCTTATCCTTAAAGATAATATTCCAATTTGTATTCTCTAGCAGTATATGGAACAAATTTCCATTATTATCCCTATTCATCCACTCGAACAAATTTATGTTTTCATATCCTAATAATCCTTTATCAAGATTGAAATCATATATGTTAAAATTGGCAACTAGGGCAAAAATCCTTGTGGGTCTTCTTATTTATGGCAGCTGATATTTTTCTTGGATTCCTCTTGTCAAGAAGTGTAAGATTGATCTAAAGATCATCCTATTCCGACATGTATTCATGGAGATATGAATTTATTTGTGTTATGCAACAATTTGTCAAGGTCAGCCATCAATCAAATTGTCCCCATCTATCCTCAACGTTTTACTATATAAATAGGTGGCTTACAAGTCATTTGGCACACACTCTTCTTGTGATCTCTTCCTCTCCACTTGTTTTTGGGTTTTAGTGGGAGGAGAGATCCTAAGAGACAAGCCCTAACAACTTAATGGGAGAAGTCTAATATGTAGCAAGAAGAGGCACTAAATTCTTAACGCTGATATGATAGAAGCCTAACACTGTCATGGATGACAACTCTTATGGCGGAGTCTACACAAGGTTCCATGTTGTCCTAAATGGGACCTTTCTACACAACAATAAGAAGCCTAAGTACGTTGCCCTAAATGTTGTCATGGAGCAAGGGTTCTAAGTCTACATGCTGGTGTAAAATAGACCTATCTCTATAGCACTCTAAATGCTGGCCTTATTCTGCTACAAAACAAGGGTTCTATGTTTTCCTAACCGCAACCCTCCTAGCAACAAAATATGGATTCGTGTACATTGGAAAGAGGAGGTCTGCCACAGTCATACCTCAGCTATATGATGCCTAATCTGACATGACAAGGACAATGTCAAAAGGGAAGGTCTGGACCACCGTAAGGAGGCCTAAAGAGGCCCCAATAGCAGATATAAAGATATCACATCTAATCGTAGCTAACTTTTGTCCTAAGATTGGTTGCTAACTATATCCTACCTGCTCTGCTAGGCTGCAAGCCATAGCAAGCAGCTAAGGCTGGTAAGATACAATATTGCAGTGCAGTGATGGTGCATGGGCAGCATGGTGTAGTAAGGTGCATGGGAAACATGGTGCAGTAAGATGCATGGTGCACTAAGGTGCATGGATCAGCATGATGAATGGTGCAACATAGTGCACAATGATAGTGGTGCAACACAGTGATGCATAATGCAACATGATGCATAGTGCATCATGATGAATAGTGCAACATGATGACGAAGAGCAGCATGTTGGGTACAACATGATGAGGTACAACTCAGTGATGGTGGAGCATGGTGCAACACAGTGATGATGGACATGGTGATGGTGCAACATGGTGCAACACAGTGATGATGAACATGGTATGATGGTGCATCACAGTGATGATGGACATGGTGATGGTGCATCATGGTGCAACATAATGATGATGGACATGGTATGATGGTGTAGAATGGTGTAGCATAGTGATAGATACAACAAGGTGATGGAATCACCGTTGTTCAGATCAACTACCTCATGTGACATCTTCTTAGAGAAGATCTTTGCTCTTATTTTGACAAGTCAAAGTGTTAACTTCTGATGTATATGTATTATTTCTCTCTCTTTGCTAAACTATTGAAGAACATAAGAAGAATTGATCAAGGGTTTCCCCACATTGGGGTTTTTCCCTGGCTAGCGCCACAGCTTGTGTCTTGTTGTCTTGGCTTGTCTGATATTGAGCTAATATGGAAAATTGAAGTAAATTTTCTCTTAGCATAGAACATACCTAAAATTAACATGGTTTCAGAGCCTGAGGTGAAGACAAATCCCAATCAAGAGTGAAAGAGCAATCACCGAAGACAACTAGAAAGGAAAAAAGGCTCAATGGGTTCCTCATCCCTCTTCAAATTCACCAAGGGTGAAGTCAAAGCAAAGAAGATTATCAAAGTGGCACAACAGAAGCATCTGGTGGCCTACCTACATATCACTTCAATAGGAAGTCTAGATCTAAGAATGGAAGGAAAGGCAAATGCCTTGCTTGCAATGATTTTGGCCATTATCAAATAGAAGGGACACATCACTTGATGATGATAACAATCATTCCAGGGGCATCTTCTATAATGAAAGGAATGACAAGTATAATGGCAAAGGAAAAAGGAATACAGGTCATCAAGGAAATGGCGGACTCTTCAAGGAAAGCAAGGAACTCTAGGTATGAAGAATAAAATGTTGTTTCTGAGTATTATCTTATGTTGGCCTTCTCCACAGGACTTGTTGAGAAAATTGATAGTGGTGCCTCAAGGCACTTCACTGGATTCAAGGAAGATCTCTCTAATTTGATAGAGAAGGAAACAATCATGGAGATTATTCTTGGAGACAATGCCACTTATCCCAGAAAGGGTGCAGGGAATGTTTCTCTTCAAATGAATCAAGGTAACTCACAAGAAGTTCTTTATGTACCTGATCTCAAAAGGAACCTGGTGTCCATTTTGGAAATGGAAATCAAAAGTTTCAAGGTGGCATTCATCGATGGAAAGGTACGTGTTTGAAAAAGGAATTTTTCAAGATGCTTTTACTCTTTAGTTTAGGGTTGGAAATTTGTATCTAGTTGCAGGAATTCCATTGGGGACCATGTCAGTTGACACATCTCTACTATAGCACCGGATATCTACCCATATTCATTGTGGGGCCCTACCCGATGTGAGACAAATGGTGACAGGGATGCCTGAATTCAAGAAGAGCGATGAGGTACATTTCCGAGATGTACTGAAGGAAAACTTCAAGGGGACTATTCCCCTCATGTAATAGCAAGATCACAAATGTGGATCAACCCAAGGGGTTTGAGATTCATGATCAGGAATCTCATGTATACAGGTTGAAGAAAGCTCTCTATGGCTTGAAGCAAGCACCCTGGGCTTGATATGGGAGGATTTATAGCTAGCTGATAAAGCTGAGATTCACTAGGAGTGAAGTCGATCCAAACCATTTATTTAAGGTTGTGGATGATAGAATTCTCATACTGGTACCTTATGAGGATGACCTATTTTTGACAAGTGCAGAATCTCTCATTTTCAAAAGTAAGAGGGAGCTGGATTCCATATTTGGCATGGTGAACTGCAAGCCCGTGACTACCTCGATGGAGCTTAACTTTCAGAAGTTATGTGGTAGTGATGCCAGACCTGATTTTGGAAATACCTCTGAGTTTCATAAACATTCACATTGATGTTCTTGGTGAACTTCCATCCGAAGAAATGTTTTGTAGTTAGCATTTTGGGCTCATATATGGTTGAGCCTCACTAGATTGGTGCAAAGAATCATTTGAGATATCTTCAGGGCACAATATCTCATGGGTTGAGATACACTGCCGGAAATGTGAAGCTGCATGATTATTCTGATACTGATTAGGTAGGCAATGTGGAGGATCACAAGATAACTTCTAGGTGTTGGTTCTCTTTGGGTTTTGCTTTGATATCCTAGATGAGTAGGAAGTAGAAGTCGATTTCTTTGAGCACCGCTGAGGCCGAATACATAGTTACGAGTATGACCTCGTGTAAAGCTGCTGGTTGAGGAAGCTCTTCAGTGAGCTGTTTGGACACATGCTGGATACCATCGTGATCTTCTATGACAACCAGAGGGGGATTCAATTGTTGAGGAATCCATATCGCTCCACGCATATAGACATTAGGTACCACTTTATCTGGGATATGGTACATTGAGGAGCAAGAAGGCTCCATCACATTGGGACTGATGTGCAGGTCGCCGATATTTTGTTGAAGCCCCTAGGAAAGGTCAAATTTGTGACTTTCCGAGAACAACTAGGAGTTTTGGAGAGACTCTCTCATAAGGGTCCTATATAATATGGACATTGAGCTCTAGGAGCTCCAGGGGCTTAAGGGTACTTATTGGAGCGATGATAAACCATAGGGTGAGTGGTTCAACCTTCCCCTGGGATACCCTTGACAACATGTAGGCAGGATGAGTGGTTCATCCTTCTCTTGCTGAGACATCCTACCCATGCAGTCTGGGACTCATGGGAAGTACCTCTCATCTGGCCAATGAGTAGGGAAATGAGGATAGGGACCATAGTAGTACTGATGGACACATTGTGTTACTACCGTACTCCCTATGCTAGGATGATTTTCATATGGGATCAATTGGAACTGACTTCGGGTCAGTAAGAGTGATATAACTCACTCTCTCTTAGAACGGATTTCAGATCAGTAAGAGTGGTATGATACACTCTCTTTATTTGGATCTGATTTAGGATCAGTAAGAGTGGTATGACACGCTCTCTTTATTGGAACTGACTTCAGGTCAGTAAGAGTGGTATGAGACACTCTCTTTTATATGGGATTGACTTCAGGTCAATAGAGGATGGTATGATACATTCTCGATAATTTCTTCTTCTTCATAGTTCAGCAGAGCAGTGCAGGGCACTGATGGCAAAGATAGTGTAGTCTGGCATATGGATTAGTAGATGGAGTTATCCCTAGTTGAGAGGGAGTGTTAAAATTGGTAACTAGGGCCAAACTCCATGTGGGTCTTCTTATTTATGGCAGCTGATATTTTTCTTGGATTCCTCTCATCGAGAGGTGTAGGATTGATCTAAATATCATCCGATTTCGACATGTATTCATGGAGATATGAATTTATTTGTGTTATGCAACAATTCATCAAGGTCGACCAACAACCAAATTTCCCTTGTCTATCCTCAACGTTTTACTATAAAAAGAGGTGGCTTACAAGTCATTTGGCACACACTCTTCTTGTGATCTCTTCCTCTCCACTTGTCTTTGGGTTTTGGTGGGAGGAGATATCCTAAGAGACAACGCTGCCCTATGGAGAAGCCCTAACAGCCTAATGGAGAAGTCTAATACATAACAAGAAGAGGAATTAAAGTCTTAACACTGATATGATAGAAGCCTAACGCTGTCATGGAGGATAACTCTTATGGTGGAGTCTACACAAGGTTCCACGTTGTCCTAAATGGGACCTTTCTACACAGCAATAAGAAGCCTAAGTACGCTGCCCTAAATGCTATCATGGAGCAAGGGTTCTAAGTCTACACACTAGTCTAAAAGAGACCTATTGTGTAGCACTCTAAATGCTAGCCTTATTCCGCTACAAAAGAAGGGTTCTATGCTGTCCTAATTGTAGTGCTCCTAGCATTAAAATATAGATTCATGTACGCTGGAAAGAGGAGGTCTGCCATAGTCATACCTCAGCTATATGATGCCTAATCTGACATGACAGGGACAACGTCAGACGTACCAATATCACATATAGTCATAACTAACTGCTGTCCTAAGCTTGGCTACTAACTATAGCCTAACTGCTCTGCTAGGCTGCAAGCCATAGCAAGCAACTAAGGTTGGTAAGATACAATATTGCAGTGCAGTGATGGTGTAGTATGGTGCATGGGCAGCATGGTGTAGTATGGTGCATGGGAAACATGGTGCAGTAAGGTGCATGGGAAACATGGTGCAATAAGGTGCATGAAGCAGCATGACGAATGATGCAACATAGTGCATAGTGATAGTGGTGCAGCACAATGATGCATAGTGCAACATGATGAATAGTGCAGCATGATGAATAGTGCAGCATGATGATGAAGAGTAGCATGTTGGGTACAACATGATGAGGTACAACTCAATGATGGTGTAGCATGGTGCATGACAGTGATGATGGACAGGGTGATAGTGCAGCATGGTGCATGACAGTGATGATGGAAATGGTGATAGTGCAACACAGTGATTATGGACATGGTGATGGTGCAACAAAGTGATGATGTACATGGTATGATAGTGAAACATGGTGCATCACAGTGATGATGGACATGGTGATGGTGCAACATTGTGCGTCACAGTGAGAATGGACATGGTATGATGGTGCAGCACAATGATAGGTACAACAAGGTGATGGAACCACCTGTGTTTATATCAGCTACCTCATGTGACATATTCTTAGAGAAGATCTCTGCTCTTATTTTGACAAGTCTAAGTGTTGACTCCTGATGTATATGTACTATCTCTCTCTTTGCTAAACTATTTAAGAACATAAGAAGAATTGATCAAGGGTTTCCCCACATTGGGGTTTGTCCTTGGTTGGCACCACATCTTGTGTCCTCTTGTCTTGACTTGTCTTCTGTGACTTATGTTTGTGTTCCATCTGCATTTTACTATCATGTTAAATGTGATTGCTAATCTGGAATTGATATTGAGCTAAATTGAAGTAAATTTGCTCTTAGCATAGAACATACCTAAAATTAACAATATATATAATACTTCATAACCTTCAGTTTTCATAAATTTATGATCCAATTAGAGTTTGTAATCTTTCATATCCATTTCTTTAAGCTCTCTCTCCACTTTTAGCATCATTGTTGTTCCCTTGGGTGTCCTTTAAAACAATTTTTTGCTATGCATTTCTTTGTTGTGAGTTCTCTATAAACTTTTTCTCATTCTTCAATAAGATGTATGGCTGCCTCAAAGTGTTATCATAAGAAGCATCTTGTGACTTGAATTTCTTCAAATGATTGTCCCTCTCTTTAGTCTCATACTGACTTGATGCTCCTTTGAACTTATCTTTTTCACCAACTAGATCCACAAATTTAATGTGGTCATCCTCCTTCTTACCCTCTTGTACAGATTTCTTACTTGAAATGTCATTGTTGTCTTCAAAGACAACTCTTTGTTCACTGCCTGTTAGCATACATTCATTCAACAAAACTGAATCCACTAAAAGTAAACCCATTACCTCAATATTTGTAACTTTTTCTCTTATATGTTTTCCAAATTTAAGTTTTGTTGACCCTTTAATAGGCACTATGTCCAAGCATTGTTCTCCTTCTTCTTCTTTTGATGAATGCTTTTTGCCTTTATCTCCTAGAAGTAATTCTACATTTTGTACTTTCTCTAGGAATTTTTTTATGGGTTTTCCACCTTCATGACCTACATACATACACAATTCATTAATTCAAAAATAATGAGCTTTCTTGATCCCTGTTGATGCTTCTAGCTTCTCTTCCTTATGTTGATCCAAATATCCAAGAGATTCTTGATCGATTTCTCATCAACATTCTCACCTTCTCCAAGAATGATTCCCTGCTTTGGTTCACAAATGTGAAATGCTTCTTTGTATTCGAAAAAAAATTGTTCATACTCAGCTACCTTGAGTTTGTTCTCCCTCCTAACCAAGATATTCATTTTATGTTTCCATTTCTTTACATAAAATTTCTTAATAGGCCATTTGATCTTTTTCTTCAGTGTCCATCCATTTCTCTAACTTTTTCCATTTTCTTATAGCAACATCATCATTATGCTAAGCTATTCTTTTAACTCAACCATCTCTTTGTCAAATTCTTCTTGATTTATCTTGTTTTTTCCAACTACATTGACATCTTTCTTCATTTTTCTGTGGCTTTCTTCCTTCATCTGTCTAGGTTTAGTCATCTTCCTCTCTTCATTCATGAGCTTCCCCATGTTCACTATGAGTTGCAACAAATCCTCTCTCTATAAAAAGCTTCTGTACCAACTATCCAATACCTCACCAAGATTTCTCTGAACCTAGTCTTTTGGTACCTTCATAGTTCTCCTCTCTAGAACCTACTGAGCTTCCTCCTCTCTTCTAGGTTTCTACAACATTCTTTCTTTTAAGAGCTTCACCTGGTATTTCTTCAAAAAAACTCTACCCACACCCACAACTGTGGAGTTATCTTGACAACTTCTACCGAATCTCAGCGGGAAGTTGTTCTCTCTCTACTATGCAACCTTTGTTGTAAAAGGTTTCTGCCACACTCTTCTTCACTTGTCCCTGTTTCCTTGGTCACAAATTTTTAGCTATAATTTCCTACCATAGTACCTTATCTTTTTCTACCTCCAATCATCACATAAATCTTTACCAAAATTATTACAAAATATAAAACTCAAATACCTCCAAAGCTACACTAGGATTTGGTCCTTCAAATATCTTTTATCCAACATGGCTTCTTTGTTGGAATGTCCTCCCATCTCTTGCTTCAAATTTTTCCTGTTGAAACACATAGGCACCTTATTTCTTGTGATCATATTTCAGATCACACTTACTCTGCATGCAGGAATCACCCTTTCTTGCAAAAATCCTTTGTATCTTGTCTTTTTCCTTCACGTGAGCAGGCTTCCTTTTTTGATACCACTATGATGAAACCTATCACACTTATCTATTCCTTATGCACTTGATCTCATGGTTCTCTCTTCTATCTTCTGAGTAGGACTGGTGTTTGACTCTAGTCCCCTGTTTGGCTAAAAAGAACTCTCCACATACAATGATCGACTCCTTTGTTATTTTAAATCTTGCTTTGAATTAGCCGCATGAAATTTTAAGTTTTATTCCTCCTTAGCCCCTTGAGCTTAACTCGAAAGTCCCATATAACTATGGTCCAAACTTAAGGACATAGCGCTAAGGGAACTTAAGCCTGACTATCCTACCTGTCGCACTTTCACGGTATAATCCTGTTACGAAAAATTTGTCTTCTTATGTGATACAAGGTCACAAAACCAGATATACCTCCTCTGCTTTCTTCTAGGATCTAGATCCAGGAAGATCCGAGGGTTGCAAACCTTACGAATTCCTGGATACCATCAAATTGTCTTTTCAACAAAAAAAAATATATCTAGGGTGTTGAAGCCAGATGCGGTGAGGCTCAGATATTGTAAGGCTCATATAAATTTTAACCGTGAAAAAATAAACTTTAAAATAATAATTTTTATCTCATTCTTCAGGCTCTGTTGGGGCCCACAACAAATTTTGGATCTGGATGAATCTGTATGTACCACTTTTCCACTGCACCGGATGTGTTTGGAATTGGATATGTTTGGATCCCAATCTATATGCGGATTCAGATGTGGATTCTAGACCATATGTATTGGGTATCCCAAGAGGTTGCAGAGGATGACATTTTCTGGAGAGCTGGATGTGGGCCACACTCCAGATGCAAATTCAACTTACACATTTATCCCTCAGCCCGGCGTCTCGAGTATTGTTTCAGTATGCACACTCTGATATCCATCAAATACCAAATTATTTCAATTAGCAAACTTCTCTGATGAAATCCCCACAACTTTGTTTATTGAAGTACTTCCTGTAAAACCCAAATTCAATTTGGATCTACAGTTTGATTCTTTCTCTAAGAAACCAATGAACCCAAATTCAATTTGGATCTGCAGTTTGATTCTTTCTCTAGGAAACCAATGAAGGCTGATACACAAGAGATTCCAGGATTATTTTGAGACTGGCTACATACACTAACACTTCGATCCAAGCTCATACATGAAATCAAACAATTGTAAAAACATATAAATCTATAAGAATGGCACGCTTAATAGACAAAGGCTCTTAAGGAAATAATAATTTTCTAATAATTCATCGAAAGAACACTATAGAGGGTTTTCCCACTTACCAATCTACAAGCATTTAATTTTATTGTGTCTTCTCACACACTTCAAAATACTTTCTTCTATATGTTGGCCCGATTAAATATTCATTTGGCCTCTCTTCTTCCTCATTTACACACACATGCACACTCTTGGACCTCTCTGTTTTCAATTACATAATTTGTCTATATATAACAAGAATGGATTTGTTGAGATCTATTAAACACAAATCAAATCACTTATTTTTAGAAAATATCAAATCTCCCTTAAAATTTCTAACTCCTCAACAATTTACTAGGAAGAAAATATCAAATCTCCCTTAAAATTTCTAACTCCTCAACAATCTACCAAGAATAGGGAATTACATGTCCATGAGGAAATGAATTCCTAATTCTTCTAAGCAATCTCTATTTTGTCATATTTATAAAACAAACCTTCTAATCTTATTTTCATAACTTAATTAAATGAAATCAAATTAAGGGAACCCACTCCTTTTAGTAAATGTGATGAGACCTTCTGGGTCTTGTTGACTTTGGAAATATGCTCCTGCATCAACATTGTCACAATTAAACATTGAAGAAGATAAATAATATTTGTGGTTTTCTCCCGCAAGGGTTTCCATGTATATATGGTGTTAATGTGTTTTGATGTGATGATTGATTTTATTCTTATGGTTTCAATTACGATGAGTCATGAAATTGTTTAAATTAGTTAAATTGCCATTACACTGATTCACCCCCCTTTCAGTGTAATCATAATTCTAATAATTTGTATTAGAGCAAGGTTCCTTCAGGTGTAGTCTAACAGTTGGAAGGTATATCCATGGGATTATGGCCAATAAAGGGAAGAGTAACAAGAAGCTATCTCAGAAGAAGAAAAATCATATCAAGGGTTGTGATTATGCAAGCAATATATCAGATGCCAAAGAAGACATTTTCTTCATGGTCATGGATGTATCAAAATACATTTTTATCATGTAGAGGATTTCGACATAAAGTAAGGGATTGCAAGATCTATGCCATGAATGATTATATCAGAAATAGAGGTAATTATTAGACTTCTAGGAACAAATATATGGGAAAGCAAATCACAATTTATAACAACAGATATGAACCATTTTTCCATTATTAAAGTTCAACACAAAATGCTACAAATGTCACAATTTTGGGCCTATAACTTGTGACTATAGAATTTACATGAGATGTCCTTGATGGGCATGGAATCCCCCCAAGGCATGTTTTGGGGCTCAAAGCCCAAGTTTTGACTTAATCTTGTTGTAAAGACTTCGCGAATTGCAGGCGCGGAGCGTGAAATGTATGATAGAGTCACAGGGTTGTCCGCCCTAGTCTTGTAATGATGTCGGCCTACCCATGGTTCGTGGACCATGGGATTGTATAAATAGAGCAAGGCTCTAAGTGTAAAGGATAGCGAAGAAATAGATAGCGAAATAGAAGTGAAGAGAAAGAATCTAATTGTCTAAGGGTGTCTTGGGTCGTAGAGTAGAAGAAGGCTCTACAGCTAAGTGCACAGAGGCCTAGTAGTCCGCATCTAAGTGCGCGGACCCCTGCAGCTGAGTGCACAGGGTGGAGTTGAGTTTGTAACCGGGGAAGAAAATAATAAAGAGAAGTTTTATCTTAATTCTATGTATATGTTCTTGGGTTATTACATGCCCGATATAACTTGCAAATATATTGTTTATTTACTACGTGCACCTGTATGAATGATTTATATTTCTAAGTATAACTTAAAGCATGCAAGTAGGTTGAATTGATCAACTAACAGTGGAATACTAGTAAGTACTTGGGTAATAACAACATTCGGCCCCCGAGTAGGGTTGCGCAAAGGCAACATCTCAGGCTGCGAGGTACAGGTAAGTGCACCAGGGTCAAACTTCGGACCACTTGAACTCATCAGACATCTCCAAGGTGCGGAAACCTGGTTTTAGCACCCTGCCATACTACTTCGGGTGGGACCTTAGTCCATGCTCCGCAAACTATTGCCGAAAGGGCCAGTAGTATCGGGATTTGTTTGGCTAAATCACCTCTAAACCTACCTCAAGCCCCAACAAGCCAACAAATGGTTCCATTGCTAGGACTGGGATCTGCATAAGAGATGTCTGATGTCGTGTCACTGGAATCTGACAAAGAAAGAAATTGAAAAGTGGCTGGACAGAAATATTCATGAGTTCGTGGCACGGGAAAACAGGAATCTGCGAGTATCAAAGGAACAGTGGTTAGAGAGCTACTTATATACGTAAATCCACGAAATTTTCTTTGCATCCTTCCACTTTGAGTTGTACGAGTGGATCGCGAAGCTAGCAAACAGTCAAGGAAGGTGTAGGATCAACAAACCTATTGTGTGGACTCCAGATTTGGTGCGCAGACTAGAAGCATCAGAAGATAAGGTCGCGTGTGCTGTGGACCATTGGCTCGATCGAATTATAGGAGGGTTTATCACCGAGTTCATGGTAGGTACTTCAGTCAGCTACAGCAAGGCAGAATGACGCTTCCTCAAAGGACCGCGAGGTAAGTACGTTAAATCTTTGAACACTTGGATTAAAATGCTATTGTGTGAAAATCGGGTTATGCACATAAATTGATGTTTGGGGCTACGCGAAGTGGGAGGATATATAGAAACGAAGGTAGTGCAGAGATAGAAACTAGCCCCTTGATTTTGCCTCGGTGAGAAGTCGAGGAAGAGCTCGCAAAGGTTTCACCAAAAAGTGCGATTAGTCTGATAAGGCAACGAATTCAACACATACCACCCCCACCTACACCGCCACCAGTTTCACCCTCTTCACCCCCGTATCCGCCCACACCACCTCCGCCACCACCATAGTTCAATATGGCGAGCGCAATAAAGTTTCCGGTGTTCAAAGGAGTAGGGAACGAAGACCCGGACCAATTCTAGTTCGTGGTAAAGAATGTATGGGAAGCACAAGGAGTCACGGATGACAACATAAATAAGGCAATGCTGGTAAGTGCGTTGTAGGATCACGCACTGACATGGTACATTAAGCATTCCACTGACAATCCAAACACAGGGATCGCGGAATGTACTAAAACACGAGCCCTTGATCAAAATGTAGGGATGGCATGCGCTGGATTTCAGAGGCGCGGATGAGGTCGAGGTGGAATGGGACTAGGAAGGGGTTGCAGACAGATGATTTGTTACAATTGTAGAGGGCCAGGGCATTATGCCCGCGATTGTACAAATCCGATGAGAGCATCATGTTTATATTGTACCCAGTTGGATCATGAGATGGAGGATTGCCCCATATTGATAGCAAGGTTGCGCGATAAAGGAACACTCCAGCCTCCCCTAATGCAGAACCTGCAAATGATGAAGTTTGAGCCACGTGAAGAGGACCTGAATGTAAACGTCATGCTCTGAAGTGGTATCATGATAGGAGATGACAAGGGAAAGCAAACCGAAGAGAGTGCATGGGTTCGCAAGGCTCCAACAAAGGAACCAAAGTTCTATTTGGAGTGCGCGAAGGAGACATTCATGAAAGCTAATAAGAGCTTCATGGAGGCCTCCACTTCAGGTAGTAAAGACAAACTAGAACCGGGGATGGACCCATCAAGGCTCACTACCTTTATGGAGACATGCATGAAGCTGCTGCGCGACAGCAAGGTTGTAAAGGGACTACAAGAACTCATCACTAGGTGCGCTGGGTCAGGAGAACCGCGCGTAGTCCAAAAGCTTTGGAAGCACACAACGTGAACAAGAAGGGAGATGAGATTGACTACACAAATCGGGGAATATGAAATGTATCAAGTGATTCTGGATCTAGGATTAGACGCGCACGTCCTGCCAAAGCAAACATGGAAGCGCATTGGTAGGCCTACGTTGCAGTGGTCTCCTATTCAATTACAAATGGCGAACCAGCAAAAGATCCTATCGATGGGAAAATTGCAGGGAATAACAGTAGATATCGAAGGTGCGAGTGTGCTTGCAGATTTTGAAGTGATATAGATTGTTGATGACAACAATTCCTATCCCACGCTACTAGGAATAGATTGGGCCACTGACATGAATGGAGTGATAAATCTAAAGATGCGTAAGATGATTTTTGAGAAAAAACTCACTTTGCGTAGTGGTACCTTTAGACCCTGTGGAAGGATCACGCTATATAGAGCCAGTATGCGACGATGAGATAGAAGACGATCTAGATTGTATCTACAAGATAATCGTGCAGGAGCAGGACTGGGTGAATCAAACAATGGATGGCAAGATTTCATGGGAGCATGAAAGCTCTTGCACATCAGATTCGGAGAAGGAAATAGAACGATGGCAGAACCGGTTACACAAGGTAACCACGCTCAATTGCAACATGATGGTAAGATCACTGCACTGCGCACCAACAGAGGTAAGAGGTCTACCTATGTATGACGGGTTGAGCGAGGTGGATGATTTCCTGAAAAAGTTTGAAAGAGAAGTACCAAAATAGCAGCATTTCGATGCTTTGAAATGGGTACTTCATGCTATGCCAGCAAAATGGTGGGGTACGCATCAAAGAAATTTTGAGGACTGGCGCGAATGCAGAAGGATGATGCTCATATGGTTTGGAAAACCTCAGATGAGGATGAAAGCTGGGTATGACGAATGAAATAGCCTGCGCGCCCACCTCTCCAGATGGGTACAGGTGTATGGTACACAACCTGCATGAACGCACACCATCCTCGCAATAGGAAACATGACCAATAAGAAGGATCAGGAAAAGCGATGGCGCGAACAACGAAGTATGATAAAACCAAGCATGTCAAAGTTTGTCTGCGTGAAAGCCTTTGACAAAGTATGCGAAGCACTGAACACGATCCACCATGTGAGACACACTGACTAGGACATGCGCGTACCAATGGTTATGGGCTTATGGAACTGTGTGAAAAACTCTGACCGCGTGGGCACTTCCGATGCTGAAGTATGAAGCAGAAACTGTAATCCCTATGGAGTAGGCAAAGCCTAG
The DNA here is from genome assembly GCA_031772625.1 of Pinus tabuliformis. Lineage (NCBI taxonomy): Eukaryota > Viridiplantae > Streptophyta > Pinopsida > Pinales > Pinaceae > Pinus > Pinus tabuliformis. The sequence goes on along the minus strand of CM062812.1, from coordinate 928,778,137 downwards.
TCCGCGCATGACAACAACTGTAGATACAACGGTTCGTGAAGCCTGGAAAGAAGGAATCACACAGCTGCAAGAGACAAAACACATGAGACTTGAGGAAGAAATCCAACAGGGAAACCTTAGACTTTGCGAACTTGAAAAAGAAAGGGTATGGTTAAGAGAGAAAAGCGCTTTGATGGACGCAGAGTTCAAGAAGCTGGAGGGCGAGATAAAGAAAGAGTTTCTTGCTGAAAACACTAGAATGGTAAGGCAAGGTGCGTACGATCATACTGAAAAGTTTGAGAACTATCATTATGAATTGGTTAGTCCGATGCCTTGGCTTGGACCGCATATCGTCAAGCGTAGTGCCCAGGATAGCGCGTTGCAAATGCTAAAGTGCATGATGTCGACCACAACAATAGAAGGTGGGGATTCTCCAAGAACTATGATGGAGGACAGGATGGTGCTCCGCACAGGTGGTGCAACCACCTGAATAGCCAAGGGAAGGACAGTCTTAGCACTATAGGCAGTTGGAAGGGAGCGTGGGACTGTAAACTATCCTGCCCGGGAGCTGCGCAATGTTGGAGATGCGTGCAGAAGCAGAGAGTCACAAGGTCCACGACCACGCTCGAGGGATTGTGCTGTAGCATGATTGGCCAGAAAGTGACCGTTGAAGTCACTGTTCACAATGGGATGATCTACTTGAGGCCAAATGTGTTAATCTAGGTTGTCATTGATGTCAATATGGCAATATTCTAGGATACTAAATGATGATATGAAGCCAAGGAGAAACATAGTAGATCCATTAAGAAATAGGAGCAAGAAGCCAAGGAGCAAGGCCATCAGGAAAGCCAAGCCATAAGTAAGAGTCTATTAACAGAGGAGTTAACAAAGGAGGCATATCAAAGCTATTGCTTATGCTTAAGAGTATTGCAGAGTATCAGAGGAGTTAACACATCATAGGAGTATTGCAGAATATCAGAGCAAGAGAGGCATATCGAAAAAGATATCAGAAGCCATCAAGGTATGAAGGTATCAGAGAAGTTCATTGAAAGACATTGCAAAGCCAAAGGAAGACCTATTGGAGCAAGAGGAGCCATATCGGGAGTATCACATGTATTATATGCCCAAGAAGTCTCGCAAAGAAGAAGAAGTCATCAAAAGAGAAGGAATAAAGAGGAACACGCATCAGGATGAGAAGCTAGCGGAAGAGCAGTTAACAAAGGAACCATATCATGAGATATCAGAGGAATATCAGAGAAGAGCTATTGGAATAGTGTATCAGAAGCCATAGGAGCGACAAGCCAAGAGCAGATAAGAGCGGAGCAGTATATATATATATCAGAGGTGTTAGTCGCGAAGGAAGGTGATTTTTATAAACAAAAGCGGGTTATCAGGCAAGAAAGAAGTGATAAGTGGTATTGAAGGGTGAGCATCCGATTCCACTAAACAAGCGACACGTAGCAGCGAGGAGGAGAGAGGAAACTGATTTATCAGGCGGTTAATTCTCGTGCTTATTGTCTACCAGAAATCATGGTGAACCATAAGATCCATTGAGTGAAAATCGACAGTGGAAGATTTTCGCGAAAGTTTGATTGATCAGGCTAAGAGACAACCATCGGATTGAGCGCTAGATCAATGGTCCTGATTTAATTGGAGATCAGAGAAAGGAAGGAGCGCGCTACGGAGGTTTCTTTGATGTGCGAACCCGATGATTTATGAACATGGTTCATTATTATTTGAAGTCCGGCTTATGTGTTCGGAGTGGGGTTTTCCCATCAACCATCAGATTTGATGGAGGGAAATCTATGGTGGAGAATGAGCCTAATAAATGTAAGCATCGATAAACGCACCAAGGCTGTGGAACAGCGGAAAACGTAAGTTTCCGTGTGTTTGTATATATTCCCATTATACGAGGGTTATAATAGAATTAAAGGGGATAAAGGTTTATGGGTTAAGTTTACACATAAACAAAGTTAAGAGAGGGTTTTGTGGTTAAGTCCGATATATCAAAGCAAAGTGTGAAGTTTTATTATATGTGGCTTAAGCATATCGGGAGTTATGTACCGCATCGTTCAAAGCCTTGTCACATTAAAAATGCGATAGCGATATGTATGCGGACCCGACTACACCATTGAAATACTATTTAATATATTATCACATCTATCTATCAGAACTCTCATAGTGCAAGTTATTAAGGGTTGTCACCCCCGAAACCTCCGATTGCGATAATATATGCAGACCCGCGGCTCCATTATAAACTGCCCTAATGTAATATTGCATCCACTGTGTCGCTAGTCTCTAAGGGATGTTAAATCCGCCGATTGCAAAGGAGCTATGGACCCGATGAAGTTATTAACAATAGTTTATAATCATACCGCATCTAGTAGGGGCAATCGGAAATCGGCCATCGACGATGTTATAGACATGACTTATAAAAGACCTCCTGAAAGCTGTGATTACAATTGCGATTGTGACGTGGCATGCAGGTGTTAGGATATTTCGACACATAGGAAATAGTTAAGTACAACTTGGTCTAGTGTAGAGTTAGGTATAGAGTTAGGTAAAGTGTGTTTCTTTACCGTTGTACATTTTGTAACTTACAATCCGACGGTCACGATATGTAGTGATCAGACGGTTCATTCTCTCCTCGGTATTACCGACACTTGATCCGTGGCTTGACACCCGATTGGTCCATGAATTCTATTTAAAGCGCATGGAGGGTCATTTGGAGGGTAATCCGTGCATGAGAGAAACATATGTAAATTTTCATTCTTTTATTAATAAATTGCCTGAAGTGGCCGCGTTGGCTCAGGCCGTGGACTGTTTCCCTCTTTGAGGGTTTTAACCACGTCAAAATACTGGTGTATTGATCTGCGATCTGGTTGTGAGCGGTGTCCTTTTGGTGTTCTGTCTGAGGAACTTACCCTGTAAATTCCTACATGGTATCAGAGCTATTTGAGGGCCGCGTCCGTTGGTGATCCAAATCTGAAGCCGGTAGAACTGCATCCGACTTCCGTTTCCTAGATCTGCTGTTTCTGACTGCTTTCGGGCCGAGAGGACTGCTCTGTTGTGTTGGGAGCATCTGTTCCAGTGAGGAACCCCTTTCGTTTCACGCGAAAAGGTTTCTGGTAGCCCTAGCTGCGTCATTTTTAAGATCTGGAGGTATACAGTGTTTATTTGCAGTTTACTGTTATTTTCTCTCTGTTTATTTCGGTTTCGGTTTATTTAGCCTTTTTATTACCGGATCTATACCTTTCATTTCTGCGTATGCTCTTTGCCCTGCGACTCTGTGCAATCTGGGCAAATCAGAAACAGAAAGGAAGGATTTTTCTCATGCGTATGCTCTTTTCCCTGCGCCTTAGGGTGATCTCAGAAAATCAGAAACATTGAGGAAAATATTTAGTTTCCGGCCAAAGCTAACTTTGAGCTGCAAGGTTCATTTTTGAAAATATTTAGTTTTTCGGCTAAAGCTAACTTCGAGCCATAAGGTTCGTTTTCTTTGCATGTCTGTGTTGGGTTTTGTGTTTTTTGTTTTGTAGGGAAAAAGAGCTTTCTCAAGGCAAGCACGCAACCCAAAGCACCCCCCCCCTCTCTCTCTCTCAAATTTTTTGTATAGATCAATTGGTTCAAAGCTATTTTAAGAGAGTAAAGGTCTTGGGTTCAAGTCTCCATTTTGTGGGGGCGGACTTTTTCATTTCCGCGCATTCCCGCACTTCGTCGGCAACTTCAACAACTTTTTTTCAAAAAGCCATAACTTCTTCATCCGGAAGTCGTTTTGAGAGCCGTTTTTTTTAAACCAGCCTAATTTTTCGAGATCTATCCATTGGAACACTTATTTTCAGCATATTTAGCTTCAATTTCCATTGAAATGGAAAGTCAATACCAAGTTACCCTTGACAGCACCAACTACTTCCAATGGTTGGCTTACATTGAGGATTTACTTAGAAGTAAAGGTCTCTACAGAATAGCCTCAGGCCAAGAAAAGAAACCAAAGGATGAAGATAAAGCTACTAAATGGGAAAATAGGCAAGATCAAGCACGTGGATTGATAGGGATGTCTATTTCTCCAGATCTTAGATTCCATATTGCAGAAATTGATACTCCTGATGAAGCAATGAAACAAATCAATAAAGTTTTTGGGATTAAAAATGAAATTAGAGCCCATCAACTTGAAAATGAGTTGCTTACATTGGACCCTAATAATTTTTCTTGCATTGAAGATTTCTTGTCCAAGTTCAAGACCCTTAGATATCTTTTGGAAGGTGTTAAAGTTAAGAAAGAAGATAGTAACCTTATCTATTCCATTCTTACAAAGTTGGGACCAGCCTACTCTGTGTTTGTTTCCACCTTCCATTCTACAAGAGAAGCCTTCATTTCTCAAGGAACAGAATACAATCCCCCTTCCTTTGACTCTTTTTGTGATTCTTTAATAAGAGAACAAGAAAAACTCTTACACCTTGGTCTTCTTAATCTTGGAAACTCTTCCAAGAAAGCGTTAGCCGCCCAGCAGCAACCAAATTCAAAGAATCCTAAGAAGTCATATCCTAAAAAGAATGGTCCTAAACCAAACAAGGGTCCTAAGCAATTTCAGCCCCAAAATGAAAAATCATTTCAACAAAATGATAAGACAAATAAAAACAAAGGGAAGAAGACTGATAGACATTGCAATTTTTGTAATCGAGATGGCCACTTAGAATCAAAATGCTTTAAGAAGATGGAAGCCTTGGAAGCAGCAATGAAGAAGCATAACATCCATTTGGGGCAATCTTCAACTTCAACTTCATCTTTAGGAATGGCACTTTCTGCATGTAGTTGTCAAGCATCTCGGTCTGGCTATGCATTAAATGTATCTTCTTCTTCTCATTCTCATGAGTGGCTCATTGATTCTGGAGCTTCTTATCACATGGCCAAAAACAAAGCCATGTTTTCTTCTTTAAATGATTGTAACACCAAAAATATATATGTTGGTGATGATAGATCTCTTAATGTTGTAGGGACTGGAACTGTTCATCTAGACAATGGTCAGTTTAATGATGTATTATGTGTTCCAACCTTATCCTGCAACCTTCTATCTGTATATCAGATAACTCATTCAGGTGAAGGTAAAATTGTTGAATTTTCACCTCATGATGTTGTAATCAAGGACTTAAGAGATCCTAAACAGATTTTGGCTACTGGCATTGCTGATGATTCTACAAGGTTGTATAAGTTTCACAACTTTGGGTCATCAAATCTTCCCTCAGTATTTGTTGCTCATAACGATGAAGTGAGCAAACTTTGGCATGAGCGATTTGGTCACTTAAACTATTGCTCCCTTCAGCATCTATGTAAAGAAAATATGGTGACAGGTCTTCCTATGGTATCTTGCAGAGATGGTGTTTGTTCCGGATGTGTACTCGGAAAACATCATCGGGACAGTTTTGAAAAACGTGCCTCTTGGCACGCCTCAGCCCCTTTACAGCTTGTGCATAGTGATTTATGTGGTCCACTTCCAGTTGTGTCATTCTCTGGCTGCAAGTATTTCTTAACTTTCATTGATGATTTCTCCAGACGCACTTGGGTATACTTCTTAAAACTCAAGAGTGAAGTATTTAACACTTTTTTGACCTTCAAGGCCTTTGTTGAAAAACAATCTGGACATCAAATTTTTAAGTTAAGATCTGATAATGGCAGAGAATATGTTAAAAATACATTCATCAACTATTGCACTGAGAATGGAATTCAAATGCAACATACTATTCCATATACTCCACAACAAAATGGTGTAGCTGAAAGGCAGAATCGCACCTTAAAGGAAATGGCTAATTGTATGCTACAATCTAAAGGACTTGGTCTTAGTTTTTGGGTAGAAGTAATTAACTGTGCAAATTACATAATAAATCGCACTCCTACTAAGGCTTTAAAGAATATCACTCCAGAAGAAGCATGGAGCTCAATCAAACCAGATGTAAGTCACTTTCGTGTTTTTGGAAGTGAAGCGTGGGCCCATATTCCAGATGAAAAGCATAAAGCTTTAGAACCTAAGAGTGAAAAATGTACTTTTGTTGGATATTCTGAAGATGTCAAAGGCTATAGACTTATTCCATTTAAGTCCAAAAACGTTATCATTAGAAGAGATGTAAAATTTGATGAAAATATATCGGCTTGCGAGCCTAGTCCGGCGGTTGTGCCACCTCTCTCTATCTCTTCTACCTTTGAAAACATTTCTTCTTCAGATGATGAAAGTGAGGATGACAATCCTCCCCCACCATCTCAGGATCCTCCTTCAGCTCCTGAGCTTCCAAAATGGGTTCGTGCTACTCGAGATGCAGCAGGTGATCTTGCCGGTGATCCTACAGATCAGCGACGCACACGTTCTCAGTTTGAGAGAGCCTCTTCTTTACTGGCTCAAGCTCCAGTAAATTATGATCCTGACACCTTTGCAGAAGCTTCAAGCCATCCAGATTGGGAAGCAGCTATGAATGAAGAATATCATTCATTATTGGCAAATGATACATGGGATCTTGTTCCTCTACCAAAGGGACGAAAACTTGTTAGGTGCAAATGGGTTTACAGAACCAAGTATGGACTAGATGGGAAAGTTGATAAACGTAAAGCTCATCTTGTTGCTAAGGGTTTTTCACAGGTTGAAGGCATTGACTACACTGAAACCTTCTCCCCTGTTGTCAAAATGAACTCTATCCACCTTGTTCTTTCCCTTGCTGCCTCTTTCAAATGGGAAGTCCATCAGATGGATGTTAAATTTGCCTTCTTGCATGGGGACTTGCATGAAGAAATCTATATGGAACAACCCATTGGCTTCATACAAACAGACTCCAGCCTTGTATGTCGACTTAAGAAATCCCTTTATGGTCTCAAGCAAGCTCCTCGGGCTTGGTATGCCAAAATGGATAGCTTTCTTTTAGAATCTGGCTTTTCTAGGTGTCATTCTGACAATACTGTCTACACCAAGAAAGTGGGAAACTCTCTTATCATCCTTGTTCTTTATGTTGATGATCTTATCCTTACTGGTAGTGATCCCAACCTTATAAACCATGTGAAGTCTAGCCTTAAAAAGAAATTTGAAATGACAGACTTAGGACACTTACACTATTTTCTCGGTCTTCAAGTCTTGCAATCCAAGGAGGGTATTTCCCTTTCCCAGTCCAAGTATGCTTGTGATATTCTACGTCATTTTCACATGGAAGACTATAAGCCAGCCCCTTCTCCCTTTCAGTCTGGAGTCAAACTTTCAGTCACTTGTAATTCTCCTGAAGTTGATGCTACCTTATACCGTCAACTTGTAGGAAAACTTTTGTATCTAACCCATACTCGTCCTGACCTTTCCTTTGCTGTTGGCCTTGTTGCTCGGTTCATGCAAAACCCCCGTGAAAGTCATTGGAAAGCAGCTAAAAGAATACTTCGTTATGTTCGAGGTACAATTCAGTTTGGGATTCATTACAGTGCCGAAGCATCTCCTCTATTGGTTGGTTTCACTGATCCCGATTGGGCTGGTGACCCTGATGATCGGAAGTTTACTGCCGGTTATGTGTTCACTCTTGGTTCAGGACCTATTACATGGGCTTGTAAGAAACAAGCTGCCATTTCTCTTTCATCAGCAGAAGCAGAGTATCGTGGTGCCGTAGAAGCTAGTAAGGAAGCCTTGTGGCTTCGTCAGATCCTGTCAGAGTTTGGCTTTCAGCAGCAGCATCCGACTACACTTTGGCGTGATAATCAAAGTGCCATTCAGCTATGCAAAGATCCAGTCCAACATCAGCGCAGCAAACACATTGAACTGCACATGCACTTCATCAGAAAGCTCATTCACGACCATGTTCTTGAAGTGCAATATTGCTCAACAGATGATCAAGTTGCAGACATCTTCACAAAGGCTCTCACAGAGGCGAAGTACACTAAACTTCGATTTATGGTTGGAGTTCAGGAAGTTGTCACTAAGTGGGGATAGGCTCTAGTGCCTCCTTCCTTCTCTCTCCTATTGTGTCATATTTGTAAATCCTTCAATCCTATCCCAAGTTGTTCTTAAGGGGGGATGTTAGGATATTCCGACACATAGGAAATAGTTAAGTACAACTTGGTCTAGTGTAGAGTTAGGTATAGAGTTAGGTAAAGTGTGTTTCTTTACCGTTGTACATTTTGTAACTTACAATCCGACGGTCACGATATGTAGTGATCCGACGGTTCATTCTCTCCTCGGTATTACCGACACTTGGTCCGTGGCTTGACACCCGATTGGTCCATGAATTCTATTTAAAGCGCATGGAGGGTCATTTGGAGGGTAATCCGTGCATGAGAGAAACATATGTAAATTTTCATTCTTTTATTAATAAATTGCCTGAAGTGGTCGTGTTGGCTCAGGCCGTGGACTGTTTCCCTCTTTGAGGGTTTTAACCATGTCAAAATACTGGTGTATTGATCTGCGATTTGGTTGTGAGCGGTGTGCTTTTGGTGTTCTGTCTGAGGAACTTACCCTGTAAATTCCTACAGCAGGACCTCCCTGTTGGTACAGTATCTCCAATGAAATCCTCCATAAATAATGAAGTCTAATGTATGAATATTATTAAAGGAAAAAGGACCTCTCTGATATTTTTTAATAAGCAACAATTCTTTGTATTTCGGCCTCTCTTCCTCCTGAACGTGTCCTATGAGTATTGGAACACTCGAATAGACAGAGGAAGCCATGGATTAGGAAGCCGAAGCTCAAGTGAGCGAAAGGGAAGCCAAAGGTCAAGCGTATCGAGATAAGAAAACAGAGAATTTTCTTTATGCTGTGGTTGTTGGTGAACTGGAAGAAAGGAAGAAGCGGTAGGTCCAGCACAATAGGAGGAAGCCAAAGGTCCAATAGGACAAGAGGAAGTCAAAGGTCTAGCAGGATAGGAGGAAGCCAAAGGACAAGCAACTCTGTTGATTAGATTCACCTTTGAAAAGCTCAGACCAATGCTGGGTTAATCAGGTACATAATGCATACTGAAGAACAATTCTGTGATATAATAAATAAAGTTTCATTTGATATTGCTTGAAGGGAAGAGCAACCAACACTAGTATTGAAGCATATGTGACTGTATTTCTAGGAAGTAAGAGATTGCAATAGCAAGAACAGTGCGAAGTAGTCATGTTGGAAGCATTCACCATGATAATGAGAACAGAGGCTTAAAAAATGGAGTTGGTTCTTGTGCAGAGCTTAGTGCAACTAATAGTAGACTCACTAAAGCTATGTGGAGACTTATCAGAGATCATGATGGCTATTTGATATCATCATGAGATAACTTTTGCAGACCTTGTGTGGACAATATGAAGAGTTGTAAAGACTTCTTCATATGAAGACTGGTTTCCATTGATGCTATAGCATGGAGACTACAATGAAGCTTTAAACAGGTAGAATTTAGTAAAGAAGAGTTTTTGGGAGCAGAGAATCACTATCAAACATGCCTTGACAAGATTGGGTTAGAGCCCTTGGGGTTGGAGCCTCAGAAGTAAAAGGATTAGTGTCATTGGAGTTGGTACTCGTATATCCAAGGTTGGTGCCTTGACAACAAAGGGTTGGAGCCCTTGAGGTTGGTGCCTCAGAACTGGAAGGCTTGGTGTCCTAGGAGTTGGTGCTCCTAAGTTGAAGGTTGGTGCCTTGACAAAACAAAGTTGGTGCTCTGCAGGTTGGAGCCTCACAAAAGTCCAAGTTGGTGCTTGGCAACATATTGGAACCATATATATATTATATCTATTTTATTGCAAAGATTATATTAATAAAAGCCTTTATTCTTGTTGTTCATCTTGTGTTCTGAATATAAATGTTTTAACTGGTAAAATAACAATTGAAAAGGAATACTAATTCACCCCCCCCTCCCCCTCTCAGTATTTCTAACAATTGGTATAAGAGTTAGTACCTTCATTCAAAGCCTAACAACTTGAAGGTTGATCTTTAGAACACAAATGGCGAAGTCAAGGAAGAAAGTCTCCAATCCTCCTAAGGTTGTGTCTCCCTCTACCACTAAAATAGAAGACAATTAATTTGAGAACGCTCCATGTTTCAATGGGAACTTTAATATATGGGAAGAAATATTGAGGAATTTTTTAAAGACTCAAGGCATTGAAATATGGAAATCAACAATTATTGATAGCATGATGGATGGAGAATCCAAGGAGTACAATGAAAAGGCAATGAAGGAAACCTTGAATGGGCTACATGATTCTATAAATAACAATTTAGGAAAATGTTCATCAACAAAGGGTATATGGGACAAACTTCATGACCTTCACTCAAAAGGAGCATTGACCATGACCATTAGTCAAGAAGATGTTGGAAATCAAGAAGAAAATCCAGAACCCATCACAAAAGCTGAAAATGAGAATGATGATATCAAGGCTAAAGAAGTTCTAGAAGATGAAGAGAATGAAAAAGATTTTGTAGAAGATCTCCTCGCTCAACTTACAACTGCCATGGAAGAGATTATCAATTTGAAAAAGGAAAACAAGGAACTTAAGAAGAAAGAACTAGTTGGTGACCAAGACCAAACAAGGAAGAAAGTTGACCTTGTCCAACTTCAAATACAGGAAAGGGATGAAGAGCTTGTCAAGCTTAAGAAGGAATTTCTTCAAAGCAAAAGAAAGCAGCATGAAGAAGTCATATCCATGACAAATCAATTGGATAAAGAAAAGAAACGGGAAGATACCTTGTCAAGTAAACTTGAATAAAGGCACAAGAACTTGAACAAACTTGAAGAAGAGATTGGTCAGTACAAGGTAGAGGTCTCCTCTCTCAAATCTCAACTACAAGAAGCAAGAAAGTTAGCACAAGGAGCTGAGAAGACAATGGAAACATTGGCAATCATAGAAGAAGAGGTCGATGAAACAGAAAAGGAGAGAAACACCATGATATGTCAACTAAAAGCAAAGGATAAAGAAATCTTCAAATTAAAATCTAACATCAAACTTCTCAAGGCTGAAACATGTAAAGCTACAAGGATCAAGGAAGAAGTGGAGAGCAGTCTAGCAAAGGAAAATGAAGAAATCTTCAAAATGAAGTTAGATATCATCTCCCTTAAAATAGAAGCAAATGAAGCTACTCATATCAAGGAAGAAATTGAGAAACAACTTGCTAAGAAGAATAACGAGTGTGAAATATTGGAAGAAGAGATTGTCTTCCTCAGGAAAAAGGTTGAAGGGATGAACAAAACCTTGAAGAGCTCTCAAGCCTTGGATGACATGCTTAGCCATCAAATATGTCCATTTGATAAATCAGGTCTCGGGTATGCAGGTGTGTTATCAGGAAATCTAGTGTCTATGCAGAACTGCTAGTCCCACTAAGATGGGTAGCTATCTTAGAAACAAACATATTAAAGTTACTTTCGCTTTCCTTTATGAGAAGTAGATAGGAGAAGATCAAAGAATACCAACCTCAATCCTTTGCTCAGTTCTTTGCTTGTTCTTTCTCCTCATCGACCGGTCTTTGCCGCTTCTCCCTTGACCACTCCGCTTCAAAGAGTACCTGTAAAGTCAAAGCAGCATAATACCTTCAAGGTGCAGAGATCTACAATCATAAACAATATAGGACCAGATATATATTGACCACACAAACGCATATACTATCAAACATACAAGAATGTGGAGGAAAAATTGAATAGCTTTATTAATATGAAGATTAGAAGAGAGGATTACAACCCATTGTTTTGACCCAGCGTCATCCTCCCAGCATGAAAGCCCTTCTTCACCTCATGAAAAGCTTAGATCACCCAACACTATGATATTCCACCAGGAAACCAATAGCACTTCCTTAAAAGATACAAAATTCCAGCCTCTGGATCTCTGGGTTGAGGGATCCATATATAGATGATTGCAGGGAGGTGAGTCAGCTTCTGGGATTTTAATTAGTGTCTTCTCTCTGATAGTTCTTGATTCTACTTGGAGATAGATGATCTCTTACTCATCCCTAGGAGAATTCAGAGAGGAAAGTGTCACAAGAGAAGTTTCTGGAAGATTCCATGATCATCCACCTTGCAAACTGCCTCTGCCATTTGTCCACTCTCACCCATCGCACCCTACAGAAGGGCTTTCCAGTATGCATTGCACCTTTTACACTGGGCAGGTGAGATGCATCGCACCCTTAGCACTGAGCAACCTGTATGGTCCAGTTTTGACCAGTTTCCTGTGGAGAACTTCTGGGAGATGATGTAATCTGCTGACCTTGTTTCTTTAGGGCATGAAACAACACTTTTAGGGACTCAGAAGCCCTTAGTTTATGGACATATATGATTGGGATTTTAGTGCCCAAAAATGTCTATAACAAGGTGAATCCTCAAACAAGAATGATAATGCTTCAAACAAAAGGGATGTGAAGAAGCCATAAAGAAATGGTGATGCTCCCAGTTCCAACAAAGGCAAGGAGAAAAATCAAGGCAACAATGGAAGAAATCTTGCTCCAAGAAGAAATGTAGATAATTTCAAGGATGCTAGAAGTAATGGTTATCATCAAAGGATTTCAAGACAGAAAGACTTCAGAAGTACATCAAGGAAATCTCCATCTCCCAGCTACCAAAGTTTATTTCTTGGTTATTGTTATTCTTGTACAAACTTTGGTCACATGGCAAGATATTGTAAAGCATATCATAAAGATAGATATTATGGTCCCCAACAATCTCCAAGGAACAATTTTGTAGGAAGAAACCATGAATTCTTATTCATGAACAATGTAGAATGCTTCAAGTGTCATAACATTGGTCATATAGCATGTGATTGTAACGTAACTTGGGCTCTTACACAAGCTAGAACCATGCAAAAGAAGAAAGTTACACAAGGATGGAGAAGGAAGAAAATACAATCTGAAAGTCCCTTGAACTCTCCGGCCAACAACACATGTTGTTGACCTAATCTTCGACAATCTGAGCATTTGATAGGAAGACTCTGCCAAAAGAGATGATGCATATAGTCAAGGGGAGCCTGTGATTCTTGATCATTATTGCAGAAACATTGAAGTGAAGAATATTTAAGCATTATTGAAGCCATGATAAAGTAGTTCTAAGACATGAAGAGGGGATAATGTGCTAGTTGCAGCAATCCTTCTATCTTGAGTAAAAAGAAGAGCACTATGACAGGGGGAGTAACAGACCCATGAAGATCTACTATTCATGAAGAAGAGTAGTAGTTCGACAGGGGGAGTCCTTGTGCACTCCTTTGCCATTGATGTCAAAGGGGGAGAGAAGAAGAATATTGCCATCAATAACAAAGGGGGAGATTGTTAATCTAGGTTGTCATTGATGTCAATATGGCAATATTCTAGGATAATAAATGATGATATGAAGCCAAGGAGAAACATAGTAGATCCATGAAGAAATAGGAGCAAGAAGCCAAGGAGCAAGGCCATTAGGAAAGCCAAGCCATGAGTAAGAGTCTGCTAATGGAGGAGTTAACAAAGGAGGCATATCAAAGCTATCGATTATGCTTAAGAGTATTGCAGAGTATCAGAGGAGTTAACACTTCAGAGGAGTATTGCAGAATATTAGAGCAAGAGAGGCATATCAGAAAAGATATCAAAAGGCATCAAGATATGAAGGTATCATAGAAGTTCATTGAAATACATTGCAAAGACAAAGGAAGACCTATTGGAGCAAGAGAAGCCATACCGGGAGTATCGCATGTATTATATGCCCAATAAGTCCCGCAAAGAGGAAGAAGTCATTAAAAGAGAAGGAACAAAGAGGAACACACGTCAGGAGGAGAAGCCAGTGGAAGAGTAGTTAACAGAGGAACCATATCATGAGATATCGGAGGAATATCAGAGAAGAGCTATTGGAACAGTGTATTAGAAGCCATAGGAGTGACAAGCCAAGAGTAGATAAGAGCAGATAAGAGCGGAGCAATATATATATAAAGCGGGTTATAAACAAGGCGGGTTAAGAGGTGTTAGTCATGAAGGAAGGCGGTTTTTATAAACAAAAGTGGGTTATCAGGCGAGAAAGAATTGGTAAATGGTATTGAAGGGTGAGCACTTGATTCCACTAACCGAGTGACACATAGCAGCGAGGAGGAGAGAGGAAACCGCTTTATCGGGCAGTTAATCCTCGTGCTTGTTGTCTACCTGAAATTGTGGTGAATCGTTAGATCCATTGAGTGCAGATCGACAATGGAGGATTGTTGTGCAAGTTTGATTGATCAGGCTAAGAGACAATCATCGGATCAAGCGCCAGATCAATGGTCCTGATTTAATCGGAGATCGGAGAAAGGAAGGAGTCGCGCTGCAGAGGTGTCTTTGATGTGCAGACCCGACGATTTATGAACGTGGTTCATTATTATTTGAAGTCTGGCTTATGTGTTCGAAGCGGGGTTTTCCCATCAACCGTCAGATCTGATGGAGGGAAATCTATGGTGGAGAATGAGCTTGATAAAGGTAAGCATCGTTAAACACGCTAAGGCTATGTAAAAGCGGAAAATGTAAGTTTCTGTGTGTTTGTGCATATTCCCATTATACGAGGGTTATAATAGAATTAAAGGGGATAAAGGTTTATGGGTTAAGTTTACGCATAAACAACATTAAGAGAGGGTTTTGTGGTTATGTCTGATGTGTCAAAGCAAAGTGTGAAGTTTGATTATATGCGGCTTAAGCATATCGGGAGTTATGTACCGCAACGTTCAAAGCCTTGTCACGTTAAAACTGCGATAGCGATATGTATGCGGACCCGACTACACCATTGCAGTATGATTTAATATATTATCGCATCCGCCTATCGGAACTCTCATAGTGCAAGTTATAAAACGCTGTCACCCTCGAAACCTCAAATTGCAATAATATATGCGGACCGATGGCTCCATTATAAACCACCCTAATGTAATATCACATCCACTGTGTCGCTAGTCTCTAAGGGATGTTAAATCCGCCGATTGCGATGGAGCTATGGACCCGATGAAGTTATTAACAACAGTTTATAATCATATCGCACCCAATAGGGGCAATCGGAAATCAGCCATTGGCGATGTTATAGACATGACTTATAAAAGACCTCCTGAAAGCTGCGATTGCAATTGTGATTGTGACGTGGCATGTAGGACCTCACTGTTGGTATAGTCTCTCCAATGAAATCCTCTATAAATAATGAAGTATAATGTATGAATATTATTAAAGTAAAAAAGACCTCTCTGATATTTTTTAATAAGCAACAATTATTTGTATTTCAGCCTCTCTTCCTCCTGAACGTGTCTTGTGAGTATTGGAACACTCGAATAGACAGAGGAAGCCATGGATCAGGAAGTCGAAGCTCAAGCGAGTGAAAGGGAAGCCAAAGGTCAGGCGTATCAAGATAAGAAAATAGAGAATTATCTTTATGTTGTGGTTGTTGGCGAACTGGAAGAAAGTAAGAAGCGGTAGGTCCAACAGGACATGAGGAAGCAGAAGGTCCAACAGGATAGGAGGAAGCCGAAGGTCCAGTAGGACAAGAGGAAGCCAAAGGATGAGCAACTCCGTTGATTGGATTCACCTTTGAAAAGATCAGACCAGTGTTAGGTTAATCAAGTACATAATGCATACTGAAGAACAATTCTGTGATATAATAAATAAAGTTTCATTTGATATCGCTTGAAGCGAATAGTAACCAACACCAGTATTGAAGCATATGTGAATGTATTTCTGGGAAGTAAGAGATTGCAATAGCAAGAACAGTGCACAGTAGTCACATTGGAAGCATTCACCATGAAAGTGTGATCCAAAATGGATCTAAGATAGAATTCTAAGTCTAAAGTGTTCCTCATAGAGGAAAATGAAAGTCCAAGGACGCTCTTGGAAATAGTCCCATTGCAAAGATATTCTCATTCTGAATCTACTGCAACTTGAATGGGCTAAAATGGACTTTGGATGAAGAAGTTATCGTAGAAAGAAGATTGCCTTTATCCTTTGGAAAAAGGAGGCATTTATTCTAAAAATGGCCTAAAAGGCTCCTTAAAGAAATCACATCGCAAATGTTAAAAGGGATGGACTTAACGCAAAGGTGGAAGGACCCCCGATAAGCAATCTTCGATATATCAAATCGGAGGTAGGCTTTCGCCCAATATCGGGACCCCAGGCATAGCGACATGTGACTGGGCGATATGCGACAATGCGATTGCGATGAGCGATATCGACGATCGGTGATCGGGGTGATCGATGATCGGCGGAGTAGAAGGCATAGACCCCTGCCGATGTGATATGTGAGGTGCGATATTGGCGATCGGCGGATCGACAGATTGACGGTCAGTATACCCAAAGGGTAGACCTCTGGGCTGTTGGGATTGCGATTAGCAATCAGGCCCCAGACTCTATGGGGATTATGGACCTGATTGCATAAAATTTGAAATCCAGGATTTTCGTATTTTATATGTATTAGTGCCTTTCCACTATAAAAACCGAAATACAAAGGAAATGGCCCGAAGCGATAAAGCCGAACCCAAAAGGTTTAAAGATGTGGCTTTGGGTTATTTGAGTTCCGTGGTAAGCGGGATTTTGGGTAGGCCTCAGGCGGTAAGTGGTATTGGATGGGCTCCACCCAAACCCATACACTGGCTGACACATGGCATGGCATAGGAGAGAGAAAAATGCCTTTTTGGGCGGGTAATCTCTGTGCACATAAGCCACAAGAAACGAACTGACAACCATTGGATCAGAGATCACGCAAATCAATGGTGGGCTTGCGATATCCATAAAAGGCGGACCTGAAAGGGTTTTTATGGGTGATTCAATAATATTTTAAGTCTGATTAAATGCTCCATGGGGCGTTTTCCTGTGTATTTCTAGTATATCTCTGTGTATTGGGAAATATGGTCATTTTCCAGTTTTCACCTAAAGAAAGGCCCCCGATTCCTTGTAACTACCCTTGATCATTATGCCACATTGCAAGTGGGCGTTCTATAGGCAATGATGCATTTGTAACGCTGAGAGAGCCACAGAGCCACAGAGCCAGATGGCAAATCGAAGAGACAAGGAGCAGAAGAAGCCGCAGAGCCGCAGAGGAGTGATTACACGCAGAGAAACGATTGGGGAAGCCACAGAGCCAGAAGAGGCCTCACAAAATCCAAAGAGCATGATTGCTGAGGCAATGCAGAGAGTTTTGGGAGTCACTTGGAGGTCGAGTGAATGAGAGAGCTCTATTGACAGCAGCGAGTTGTTGCTGAAGAATCGCTTGGAGGTCAAGCGAGTTACAGAGGCACGCAGAGGTTGAGAGAGAGAGCTCAGAGAAGCCAGAGCCGAGAGCCAAGAGCTAGAGAGAGAGCCAAAGTGAGAGTGAGAGTGAGAGCCATGAGCCAGAGCCAGAGCCGAGAGCCAAAGCCAGAAAGCCTGAGAGCTTCAGAGCTAGGGATGAGATGGTGTTCTACGCCCATTGTTTTTGTGTAATATAGTGGAGTTGAGTGTGGAGCTTGTAAAAGGACTTTGCCATAATCCCAAAGAGCCTAGTCGAGTTGACTAGAGCTCAAGGAGTTGTAGCCCAAGAGTTTTGGGTGAACTCCATATTATATTGTTGTCTTATGGTTTGTTTACTCGCTGCATCTTATCGCTTTGTGTATGATGTCCGTTTGCTGCACTATCTCACTGTTACATGTTTCATATCAGTTTAAGTAAATAAACTATAGGCATTTGGCTATTTAAGGACAAACACAAGCATACACCTATTTCAAGCACATATTTAATTCTGCAATTGGTTAATCATAATATCTTGGGAACATTTAAGATTTGGAAGTGGGGGAGGTTCTTGTAAGCTTGACAAGAAGCCTAAAGGCCCCATTATCATATCAGGTGGTATCGGAGCCTGAGATTGATTAACCACACCTTCAAGAAGGTGATATGAAAGTTGATTATACCAGATCAAGTGGTATTAGATCAGAATGCTTAATTGACAGAGCAAAGATTGCTTGTCTGAAAAGGTGTTTAAACAGTCAGAGGTTGATTGTATGCTTGTTTGCATACTGACTATTGTTTGAGTTTGCAGAGGTGAAGGGAAAGAAATTGATAGCTCAGTCCAAGAGAGGACAAGAAGGAAGAAGGGTTGAAGGCATTCTTCTTATCCCAAAGGACCTCAAGGCAATCCTTGAAGCACAAGAGGTTTATTGCAAAAGGTTGTTGGATAAGCTCTTTATTAATCTTGTTTGAAGTTCTTTTGTTCATTTGCATAATGACAACTTCTACAACTAAGTCCTCAAATTCTTCTTTCTTCACAAGAGTCTTTGATGAAGGCATGAAGCAAGACTTGTTCACCATGTTGGATATGGTGAGAGAAATGTATGAGGATGGAAGGAAGAGCAACATACTTAGAGAGCAGTTGAATTCTGTGGAGAAAGAGAAGAAGTTTTTTTCTGACAAATTGCAGGAAATGCAGAGGCAACTTCATATTGAAAATATGAACCTGGAAAGGATGCATGAGTTGGAGTCACAACTCTTTCTTGCCAAAGAAGCCTTGGTCAAGTATCAGCTTGAAGAAGAGGTAAATAGTTCCTGTTTGTCTTCAAATTACTCTAAGAATGCTTATATTGGTTCTTTTGAAAAACATACCAGAGGCGTAGGTTCCAAGCTAATTTCCAAGATGGGCTATGAGGGAAAAGGCTTGGGCAAACATGCACAAGGTATTGTTGAGCCAATAATGATTGAGGAAAGGCCTAATTATTTGGGTCTTGGCTATGGACAAGCTTATGGAGAGAGTTCCAAAGCTACCATAAATACCATTAAAACAACTCCAAGAAGGAGTTGCATGGTAGGTCTTCCACCTCAAGAGTGTGAAGATTGCATTCAGGAGGAATGGAATAGCTTGAAACATCATTTGCAGGATGCAGGTGTACAGAAGCACACACTTGAACCAGAGAGTTGTGAAACTCTAATAGCCTTGAAGAGATTGATGGTGTTCCAAAGGGAGCCACTTCTTCATTTGATTCACCTCCTCATGAAGGCAATAAAGGTGAAAGAGAAAGGTATAAATCTAGTTCTAATCATCTTCCTTTTGATTTTGCAAAGCATGATAAATTTCCACATAGATATGGGAAAATAATTGCTTGTTCCTTTTGTGGTTTGGATAACCATAATGTTTCTAGATGTTGGAAGAGGATATCCACATGCAGGAAACTTTTGAAGGGAAGGAAGCAAGAAGCAAAAGGTCCATTGGACAAGGCAAGTCATGCTGTTAAGAGGATGCACATGAAGTGCACTTATTGCCATAAGCAAGGGCATCTTGCTGCTAAATGTTGGACTTTGAATCCAACAATGCTTCCACAAAAGCTGAAGAAAGTGGAAAGAGAAGATGGCAGAAATGGAAAGGAAGTTTCCATGGATGATGTGTTTTAGGATGATTCACATATTGATGCCGATGTGCAGACAAAGGAAAGACCTGTGAAAGGGACTAGTAAGAAATTGTTAGAGTTCTTATCTAATTAAGATTGCATGTCTATTGATGCATCTATTTGCATTTCTTTGTTAATGAGAATGCAAGTTGCAGGATTTTACCAAGAAGGTGAATGGAGAAGTTGAGTAGGAGACTCACTTTGTTGCTACAACATTATATTTCATTTCAGCTCCGAAAGTAAAGTGTGCTTAAGCGAAAGTTGAAGGATGAAATGGATGCATAAGCTTGATGTGCATGAACACAGGGATGTTGATGATTTCCTTGTATTTGAACATGAATGTGTAATTAACTTGAAGGGTTGATTTCTTTGTTGTAAACATGCATGAAAATGTTGACTTGGTAGAAGTTAACTTGGTCTCCAAGATGGAGATGATGATGAAGTGTTTCATCTTTTGAAAAAGAGTCCTAGAGGTCTTTTTCTACATGCTTGACTTGAAGGGTCATTTGTTTTAAAGGCATGTTTTGTGGGCTTGTTTTCTAGTCCATTATTTGTATGCAGATGTAAGACATGGAGGTGTTCACAAGATGTGAAGATCTGTTTCTTTTGTTGAAGCAGGAGTTTAGGCCATCGAGTTGTTGTCAGTATTTCTGTTGTTGTTAACAGTTGTTGTTGACAACTTTTCAAACAGGTACAAATGAAAATTTTGTGAAGCAGATGAACTTCACATTTGTTTGAGCCACCTTGGTTCAATGATCAAGGCAGAGAAGTTCAAACTACCTTCTGTGACCATCTCAGTAGGAGTTCTGCATGAAGTCAAGGAGGAAGACAGTTCTCTAGGAGGACTAGCACATCCAGGAAGGAGAGTGGTTAGAGACTTTGGTTTAGAGGCACTATGCAAGGCAAGTGTAGGGAGGCTGAAAGAAGAGGATGTTATTACTCTCATTTACTGTTCAAATCAGTATGTCAGTCTTTTGGAGACCAAAAGTTCTTTTAGTGGGAAGGTGTGATCCAAAATGGATCTAAGATAGACTTCTAAGTCTAAAGTGTTCCTCACAGAGGAAAATGAAAGTCCAAGGATGCTCTTGGAAATAGTCCCATTGCATAGATATTCTCATTCTGAATCTACTGCAACTTGAATGGGCTAAAATGGACTTGGGATGAAGAAGTTTTCACAAAAAGAAGATTGCCTTTATCCTTTGGAAAAAGGAGGCATTTCTTCTAAAAATGGCCTAAAAGGCTCCTTAAGGAAATCACATCGCAAATGTGCAAAGGGATGGACTTAACACAAAGGAAGAAGGGGCCCCGATCAATGATCTTTGATATATTGGATTAGAGGTAGGCCTTTGCCCAATATCGGGACCCCATTCATAGCGACATGCGACTGGGTGATATGCGACAATGCGATTGCGATGAGCGATATTGGCGATCGGTGATCGGGGGAGCAGAAGTCATAGACCCCTGCCGATGCGATACATGAGGTGCGATATTAGCGATCGGTGGATTGACGGTCAGCATATCGAATGGGCAGACCGTCGGGCCATTGCGATTGCGATTAGTGATCGGGACCCAGACCCGATAGGGATTATGGACCTGATTGCATAAAATTTGAAATCCGGGATTTTCAGATTTTCTCTGTAGTAGCGCCTTTTCGCTATAAAAACTGAAATACAAAGGAAATGGCCCGAAGCAATAAAGTTGGACCTGAAAGGTTTAAAGATGTGGCTTTGGGTTATTTGAGTTCCGTGGTAAGTGAGATTTCGAGTAGGCCTCAGGCAGTAAGTAGTATTGGACAGGCTCCGCCCAAACCCATACACTAGCTGACACATGGCATGGTGCAGTAGAGAGAAAACCGCCTTTTCGAGCGTGTAATCTCCGTGCACATAAGCCACCCGAAAAGGACTGACAACCATTGGATCGGAGATCACGCAGATTAACGGTGGGCTTGCGATAGCCATAAAAGGTGGACCTGAAAAGGTTTTTAGGGGTGATTCAATAATAGTTGAAGTCTGATTAATTGCTCCATGAGGTGTTTTCCTGTGTATTTCCGGTATATCTCTGTGTATTGGGAAATATGGTCGTTTTCGGGTTTTCACCTGAAGAAAGGCCCTCGATTCCTTGTAACTGCCCCTAATCATTGTGCCACGCTGCAAGCGGGTGTTCTATAGGCAATGATGCATTTGTAACACCGAGAGAGCCACAGAGCCACAGAGCTAGATGGCCAATTGAAGAGACAAGGAGCAAAAGAAGCTGCAGAGCCGCAGAGGAGTGATTACACGTAGAGAAACGGCTGGGGAAGCCGCAGAGCCAAAAGAGGCCTCACAAAATCTAGAGAGCACAATTGCTCAGGTAGCGTAGAGAGTTTTGGGAGTCACTTGGAGGTCGAGTGAACTAGAGAGCTCAATTGATAGCAACGAGTTGCTGCTGAAGAATCGCTTGGAGGTCAAGCGAGTTATAGAGGCACGCAGAGGCCGAGAGAAAGAGCTCAGAGAAGCCAGAGTTGAGAGCTAAGAGCCAGAGCTAGAGCCAGAGCCAGAGCCGAGAGCCTAAGTGAAAGCCAAAGCCAGAAAGCCTGAGAGCTTCAGAGCCAGGGATGAGATGGTGTTATAAACCCATTGTTTATGTGTAATACAATGGAGTTGAGTGTGGAGCTTGTAAAAGGAATTTTCCATAATCCCAGAGAGCCTAGTCGAGTTGACTAGAGCTCAAGGAGACATGGCCCAAGAGTTTTGGCTGAACTCCATATTATATTGTTGTCTTATGGTTTGTTTACTTGCTGCATCTCATTGCTTTGTGTATGATGTCTATTTGCTGCACTATCTCACTGTTACATGCTGCATATCAGTTTAAGTAAATAAACTAAAGGCATTTGGTCAATTAAGGACAAACACAAGCATACACCTATTTCAAGCACATATTTAATTCCACAATTGGTTAATCATAATAGCTTGGGAACATTTAAGCTTTGGAAGTGGGAGAGGTTCTTGTAAGCTTGAAAAGAAGCCTAAAGGCCCCATTATCAGATCACAGTGAGAACAAAGTCTTGAAACAGAGAGTTGGTTCTTGTGTAGAGCTTAGTGCAGCTAATAGTAGACTCACTAAAGTTGTGTGGAGACTTATTAGAGATCATGATGACTATTTGATATCATCATGAGATAAATTTTCCAGACCCTGTGTGGACAGTATGAAGAGTTGTAAAGACTTCTTCATATGAAGATTGGTTTCCATTGTTGCAGCATGGAGACTACAATGAAGCTGTAAACAGGTAGAATTCAGTAAAGAAGAGTTTTTGGGAGTAGAGAATCACTATCAAACATGCCTTGACAAGATTAGGTCGGAGCCCTTGGGGTTGGAGCCTCAGAAGTAGAAGGATTGGTGTCCTTGGAGTTGGTACTCGTATATCCAAGGTTGGTGCCTTGACAGTAGAGGGTTTGAGCCCTTGAGGTTTGTGCCTCAGAACTGGAAGGATTGGTGTCCTAGGAGATGGTGCTCCTAAGTCCAAGGTTGGTGCCTTGACAAAACAGAGTTGGTGCTCTGGAGGTTGGAGCCTCACAAAAGTCCAAGTTGGTGCTTGGCAATAGATTGGAACCATATATATATTGTATCTTTTTATTGCAAAGATTATATTAATAAAAGCCTTTATTCTTGTTGTTCATCTTGTGTTCTAAATATAAATGTTTTAACTAGTAAAATAACAATTGAAAAGGAATACTAATTCACCCCCCCCTCAGTATTTCCAACAAAATGGAGCAGGCGGCGGACATTTAAGACGCAATTTATGGGCAAGATTTGGGAAAATCTGCTGCCAAGAAAGAATTAATGACCTAGAATTGGGGGGAACATTCGAATTCGAATTCAAAAGGCGTTATAAAATGCAAGGGGTTGCCTAGCAAACAACACTTGGTCAATTGAGAATTGAGTGACTGAGCAGAGCCCTGAGCATTGTGAGCCAAGCATTATTGAGCCCTTGAGTTCGTGAGTGACAAATTATAGCCCAGATATGATGACAACAACTAAGGATGGTCTGGGAATTGAAGAGGTAACCGTTGGCGAGGCTGCGCAGACCGCAATGGTGGAGGATGTTCTAGAACGTGCCGGGGTTGTGGCAGAGATCCCCAAATCACCGCGTACACCAAGACCCAAGAAGGATAAACAAACAATGGCTCCAGTATGTGTGTCCCCGAGGAACCCATTGCGCAGCAAGCTATCAATGGAAGAGAAGGGGAAAGCTGCCACGATAGAAACAGATGAGGAGGAAGAAGATTTGCAGGCCCTTATCATCGCAGAGGAAGAAGATGAAAGGCATGGAGGAGGATATGCAACCTACATGCTCTGTGACAAAACTACCCGCATATGCACCCCCACGAAAAGGGAAGGCCAAAGTTCCCAAGGACCTCGACGAAACCAAGAGTTCACTCCAGACCTCGCTCCTCCTAGATGACATTATGTTTGAAGGCACGCACTTGGGATGCGTGCCAACCATGAAGTTTGAAGATTGGGACTTCACTGATTGCAAGCAGTTCCCTGACCTAGAGACCGAGAATCTCATGAAGCAGAACAATGCGGGGATGGTGATAACATTAGAGCCGTGGAAGTGGCTACGCGAGCTGGAAAAGGCCAGGCTACTGAACCTGCTATGGGTGCTGTATTTCCACTGCACCCCAATATCCATTTCGTCATTAGGCAGCTACTTTGCCTGGTGCATGATGGGTATCTATGGCTGGAGGAGCCTATCCCCATCATGGCATACCTAATCCACCACATTTCCTGGCTACCATATAAAGGAAAGGACCCCGCGACCATATCGGTAGGGAAGGGTAGTGATTTGGCCCTCACGGAGGTCATGAAGACAAAGTACAAGCTGGAGAAGAATAAGAGGGGCTATGCTATCTCCAACATCAAGGAAAAAGTGGTACGCATAGCAACCTAAATCCTGGCCGGTAAAGTCATGCGAAAGTGCCACAAAGACGAGGTACCTGCACCGGTGATTGTATTGGCTGAGCAGTGTGTGGAGGGGGTCCAATTTAACTGGGCCGAATTCCTTTATATAGAATTCTTGAAGAATTGTCTTGAAGCCCAGGAGTAGGGTAAAACCTTCCACTATGCGTGGCTGTTGCTATCCATAGTGCTTGTAGCGGGGGAACTGCTGCAGGATAGTAAATTCCCCACAATTGACAGATATTTACCAGAGGCCGCTAAGTACTCTTCGCTCTGGGTTACGAAGGATGAAAAAAGAATACATGACATCATGATCTTCTAGGTGCTCATGGAGATGAACATTCGGATGTGGATTAATCGAAAGCTGCGCCTGTCACCCACGGTGTACAATAGTCTGCAGAGTTTTGCAGAATTCAAAGATGACATGCATAATATATACATCAGGACAGTGGACGAAGCTACCTTTTGTAGCCACTGATGATGCCATTTTTAGTGTCTTTGAGGAATGGCCTCCAGAATGGCACACCCCAGATCTTGCAGAACTCGAGAGGGCGGCAACACAGAAGAAGAAGGATGATGCCAAGCTATGTGTCACACAATTGGCTAAGAAAAGGTAGAAGGAAACATCAGAAGTTGAGGTACAGGCAGTGCAGGAAGCAACGCAGAAAGTCGTTGAGCAGAAAAAGGCCATAGAAGCAGTCGCAGCACAGGAAGCCACTGCAAAGGCGGGCGAGGGCCAAGCAACACCCTCGCAGGGGTAGGAGGTAGAGGAAGTAGAAACAACAAAAGGGAGCATGGACCCATGGACCGCATCCACACAGTTGAAGCTCCCACACACAGTAGAAAGAGAAGGACTGAGGAAGAAGGTCAAGGCCTCGAAGTTGGCCATTGACCTGATCACCTTAACAAAGGGAGATCTCCATGACATCGGCGAGATAGTGCGCGATGTCACCAATGAGGCTCTTTAGGATTTTATGTAGGAGCACTAGACTGTGTTGGGGGCCCTCAGGGGGCAGTTGCAGGAGTTACAGGTGAGCCCCCCTCAGGTGGGTACCCTTTCAACCCACCTTGCAGCAGGATCCTTGGAAGCAGAATAGATGACGTGCGCATGGATGGTGAACACAATAGTGTTTTTGGAAGGAGCCCTAGTGACAGCGAATGAGGTCGATAGATTTTTGGTTAGCATGATGAAATGCCTTGGCCTTAATCTGGGTGCCCTTTCATGTGAAACACTATATCTGTTACAAGATGGGATAATGGCAGAGCTGCATGCTAGGGAGAGCCACGCGATCCAATTCCTCAGCAAGCAAAAGATAAACATGGAACAACTCAACTTGCAGCGCGACGAATTGGTTTAGCAAAATCAGAAGTTGGTGCAGGTGGTAGGTGACGCTTGCCACAATGTCCTGGAGCTAGCTATCCCAGCAGATCTACCAACAGAGGTGCGGATCCACAAACTAGCAGCAGGAGTCCATGAGGCCAGGGAAGAAATGACAAAGGTTCAGCTGGAGCTGAATCTTTAGATCGTTGAGCTGCAGTTAAAGGCACAGGCATCCACTCCCCCGGAAGTCAAAGAACAACATGCTAGTGCTATCACATCAGGACTGGAGGAAATTGGAGGTGGAGTGCGAGACTATACCAGTATGTTGGAATAAGCACTTGAGGTCCTCACAACTCTGCAGGAGGATCCCAACATCCAGTGCTTGGAGACAGAAACCCAAGAACTCCAGCAACAATATGACAGTGTCCGAGGAACTGTACAGATAGTAGTCCTCAACCAAAGGCTTGTGAGGATGCAACAAGCCAAAGCACTAAAGGAGCAGGTGGACACGACGCAACACAAGGAGGTAGTTCTCAAAGCGCACGTTCAGCCATGGATCGATGAGGCTTTCAAGATCACGGCAAACATCAAAGGAAATCTTGTGCACATATAGGGTATGCACACACTGATGTAGAGAAGCACCCCAGACATAGAGGTCTCAGAACAAAGGATGCAACAGATACAACAAGTAGTAGCTTAGTGCGTTGCGGATCTTAGCACAGTTCGAGAACAGTTGGAGGGACGTCGCGCCAAGATCACCATGCTGACTGAGTGACTTGAGGGTGAGTCATGATGTTTTTGTTGGGGGCTTGTTGGGCATAGAATCCCCCCAAGGCATGTTTTGGGGCTCAAAGCCCAAGTTTTGACTTAATCTTGTTGTAAAGACTCCACGAATTGTGGGCACGGAGTGCGAAATGTATGATAGAGTCACAGGGTTTTCCACCCTAGTCTTGTAATGTAATGTCGGCCTACCCATGGTCCGTGGACCATGGGATTGTATAAATAGAGAGAGGCTCTAAGTGTAAAAGATAGCGAAGAAATAGATAGCGAAATAGAAGCGAAGAGAAAGAATCTAAGTGTCTAAGGGTGTCTTGGGTCGTAGAGTAGGAGAAGGCTCTGCAGCTGAGTGCACAGAGGCCTAGTAGTCTGCAGCTGAATGCGCAGGGTGGAGTCGAGTTTGTAACCGAGGAAGAAAATAATAAAGAGAATTTTTATCTTAATTTTGTGTATTTGTTCTTGGGTTATTACATGTTTGATATAACTTGCAAATATACTGTTTATTTACTGCGCGCACCCGTATGAATGATTTATATTTCTAAGTATAAATTAAAGCATGCAAGTAGGATGAATTGATCAACTAACAGTGGAATACTAGTAAGGACTTGGGTAATAATAGTGTTCGGCCCCCGAGTAGGGTTGCGCAAAGGCATCATCTCAGGCTGTGAGGTACGGGTAAGTGCGTGTAGCAACATGCATGTAGGGTCGAATTGCGGACCACTTGAACTCATCAGACATCTCCAAGGTGCGGAAACCTAGTTTTACTATTTCGTGTGGTACCTCAATCTGCGCTCCGCTGACTGTTGCCGAAAGGGCTATTAGTACCAGGATTTGTTTGGCTAAATCACCTCTGAACCTAGGTCAGGCCCCAACAAGCCAACAGTTCTTCTAAGTAAGGTTTCTCTGTTGATATAAGGAAGATCACTAAGGTAAAGAGAAGCAAACAAGAAGAGTTAAAGATAGATCTCAACGCTCAGATATAATATTTTGGTGAAGGCTTCATTAGGTATATGTGTGAGTGAGATGAAACTTGAAGAAGAAAGGAGCCCAGGCATAGCAGGAGTAGCTATCAAAAAGAACAATTGGGAAATCCAGGAAATATGAGTAGTTCAAGAGTAGATATTACGACACTTTTAGTGCATCAGAGATTGTTGTAGGTGATTTGTTGATCATTTGGAGGTAATATCTTAGAAAAAATGGGAGTAATTTCTTCTCCATAGGAAGGAACAACTCACTAATCTCAGCTGAGGATTATAGGGCTGAATTCCATCCTACATATAAGGGGAGTTTGACTATAGCTACATGACATAAAATAGTTACAGGAGGAGAGATTACTTATAGGGGGAGAGCCCATTCACAAGGGGAGTAGGTCCACAAGTGGATACAAGAACAATTGTAACATTGGCCTGGAAGCCAGTAGATGAGCAACCAATTTCAATGGTTCTCTTTGTCATTAATGTAAAAGGGGGAGAGATAGAAGACATTGAATTACATCACGAAGACAAATTTTGTATATTTTGGACTACCAAATTAATAGAGATAGCCCCACTCATTGGGAGAGATAACAAACATAGATCTTGTAGATTTGAGACCAAAAGGTTTATAGGAGGAGTCTCTTCCATTTCCATCAATGACAATCAATGTTTGGTGGGGTTGCCATCAATAAAAAAAGGGGGATATTGTTGGGCATAATGTTTTCATTGATGAAAACTGGTATCATGACATTGATTTCAAAGGAGGTACGATGTCTTGGATGTAAATGGAGGTATGATGCCTTAGAAATCATTGAGAATTTATTGACACATCAGTGATGTCAAAGGAGATATGATAGCCTAAATATTATTGAGTAGTTATTGGAGTTATGTCGATCAAATGAGTATGCAAAAGGTCTGGTTGGATAGTCCTCTCCAAGAGATTTCTAACGGTATACTAAACTTGCTCAAAATCATCTGGAATGAGAAGATAAGCTAGTCTGAAAGTGCACATTGGTAAAAATGGGTCAAACCCCAAATTTGTTAAATGTCGTGCATATTATGGGAATATCTATGCACTCATGGAAATCAACAGTTGTTGCATGCAAACATGTGTGTTTAATTCCCTTAATCACCATGAAAATCTAGGTGGATATGATGGTTATGGATGGTCTATGGCAGATACATGGTGTATGAAGCACAAGCCTGTGAGGTAGTTAATGGAGGTCGTGCCCCCCTTGCCTTTTGACCTTTGCCACATGAGTCTCCTCCAACCACTAAAATTTCGACATGTGGTAGGTGCCAGAGGGACACTTTAACAGGATGCTAAGTGGACCCTCCAACGTAGGCGAGTGATGATATTGTCCTCCTACATGGATGCACAGGTGGTGGCATTGGATTGGTCACAAGTGGCAACACAATATGGATGACAATTGGCAGCACAAGATTGGTGCAAAGGTACATGTGGCTGATGACATGGACATACATGTGGATGATGACATGCAAGCATGAAAAGGGTGCCATGTGGCAAATTGATTTGGCACTTTGGGTGGCCAGGTGGAACATAATTGGGTGGAACATGGCGCCACCCAAAGGATGCCACATGGAACAGTGACATCATGCTGACATCAACATCCATTTTCCTATAGACCGTTTGGCACCTATTCAAGTTTAGGTCACATGAACGAGGTTGGTTGGGTCGGCCCCAAGCCCTAAAGGCATAACCATTTGGTGCTCCATGTATAAAAGCGTGGGCATATAGTGGAAGGACATGGTTTTTGATACACATATGGTATATGAATGTGGAAATTGAAAAGATTTGAAATGGTTATTGCTTGATCGGTTGTGATTTTGAATTTGATTGGGGTTTGTTTGTGTGCGGTTCCATGAGGTGAAAAATGTATTGTGCCGAGGGTTTGAATGCATAACATAGTGGTGTGATTAGTGTTGGGCTTGTTTATTAGGAAGGGAATCACAAGTTTGAGTCCTGAAGTATTGTTTCATTATGTCTTCATGATAACATTCAAGTTTAACATATTATTGTGTTGTGTTTCTAAATGAAGAACACATGTAGCACAATAGTGTCATGGTGGACTATTGTAGGGGTAGTCTTGGGTGTGAGCCCCCTCGCCTGTGGTTTTATTATCTTTGATCAACAAAATTCATATCAAAATGATGTGGGAACCATAATATATTTAGAACAATATATAACGCAAATGGTGGCAGTGGCGTGCAACACATTAGTGGTTACGTGTTTGAGTTTGAGGTTAAACTAATATTTTTGGTATTTTGAACTAGCACATGAATAAGGGCATTCTATTGAATCTAAGTAGTGCACTCTGTCAAACCAACGAGGTACATTCTGTTGAGCGCACACCAAGAAGTGCATTTTGTAAGCGGTGGATCTAAAAGGTGCATTTTGTTGACCCATTAAGGTCATTTTGTTGAATTGTTAAATTTTATAATGTTTTGTGGGTCATTTTGAGGTCTAACTTGATTTTTGAAAAGGGAAAATGGCAAGATTTTTTTTTTTAATCTAAAAGGGGGACATGAAAATTCACGAAGATATATTTTTTAGGACAAGAGGCTATATTTCTTTTGTTATTGTCAAAATGTTCTAGGACTCATGAATATCTAGTATTTGTGATCAAAATAAGAAGTGAAGAAGATGTTATTATTGCTGATTGAAGAACAACTTGAGGTTGCACTGATATGATCATATTTTTCTAGGGTATTTGTTGTGTTTTGAGATTGTGGATCTAGTTTGAAAGATTGTGAAAAATGGTCCATTATGTTTTGGTGAAGGAGGTGGGTGCCTCTATCAGAGGTTGGAGCCTATAATAAGTTGGTGCTTGCGAATTTATGAAGTTAGTGTCTCAATCAGGTTAGAGCCTGCAACAAGTTGGTCCTTGCAAATTTCAAAGGTTTGTGCCTCAATTAGGTTGGAGTCTAAAACAAGTTGGTGCTTGTAGATTTCAGAGGTTGGTGCCTCAATCAGGTTGGAACCTACGACAAGTTGCTACTTGGAAATTTTAAAGGTGGGTGTCTCCATCGGGTTGGATCGTTTATTAGGTCCGTGCCTACATTAGGTTGAAGCCTATAAAAATTTGTGGTTGCATATATTTGGGGGTTGGTGCCTACAAATTGATGTGATCAAAGATTAAAGAAGATAAAGATGATTTGTGGTTTTCTCCTACAATGGTTTTCACATATATTTGGTGTTCAAGTGTATTGATGCGATGATTGATTTTACTCTTATGGTTTTATTTATGATGAATTTTGAAATTTTTTTAATTGGCCATTACACTAATTCACCACCCCCTCTCAGTGTAATCATAGATCTAACAAAGAGTGTAAATCAGATAGGAGAATAACTATTAAAATCCCTCCAAAGTTGGTGGAGGAGTTGAAAAACTTGAAAAAGTTGAACTAGAGACTCACTAGGCTAATCATAAGAGGACAGTTAGAGCCGAAGAGGAGGCTAATGAGATAGATACAATGGTTCTATAGAGCATATCATATTTACAAAGGTAGAGGCAACATGGACCAATTGTCATCAATGTAGATAAGTATCATTCAAGGAGGATGTTAAGCCCATTATAAATTCATAAATATTGGGATAACTAATAGCTACACAAGGAGAAAATCTTTAAGGAAGAGGAACATGGGTATCAAGAGAGACACAATTGGTGATGGTAGCTCAATGAATACATATAGTGAAGAGACAAACAATTAAATGTACACTATTTGGTGATGCAACTAAGTTGGGTTTGCTTGAGGAAAGGAAGTAAAGTCCTTGAAAGAGTTCCTTGCTTGAGGAATTGAAAAAGGAAAAGTCACCTAACTTTAGTGGTGAGGTTAAGAAAGATGATGGAGCAATGGAAAATATCTCTAAGATGATTATATATTTAAAGGAGAGCCCATGGTGGGGATGTGGAACTTGATCATAATTAATGGTATTGATATATTATATATTGAGACAACTTGTTTGCACATGAGTTCAAGGGGGAGGGTTCCCTTGGGATGTTAAGAAATCTTTGGGTTTCTGAGTCTGTTAGACACTTCGAGGAAACCTTGATTGAAAATGTTGCATATTCTTGATGTGCTAAGTTTTGGATGAACTTTCCAAATGCCCTTCTAAGTAAATGTAGATTTGCATAAGAGGATATATTTGAATATTTAAGAATTATTGAAGGTGGAAATGATAGGGCTATAAACCAAGTTATGAAATGGCTTGAGTTTGAGAATGTTTGACTGATTACTAATGCCTAAGAGATATTGAAAATGAGTAGATGAGTAAAATTTTCCTTGATAATTTCAAATGTTGTAGCACATGCTTTAATTCATTGAAAAACAACTGATGTGATGAAGTTGTGGATAGAAAAAGATGCATATTTTTCTAACGTATTATCACCTAAAAATTTCCAATGCAATTATATCGATGATTGCTAAAAAAGATCGAAAAATAAATCAAAGGAAAGGTTCCATAAAGTTATTAATTAGCCGCCCAAATGAATTTGTTTAATTGAAACAAATCAACTTCTAATTAAACCATACAAAACTGTTATTTAGAATCTGCTTGGAACTGTGCACCTATTTCTTCAACAACCAGATGGATTCATAGAAAGTGATACTTCAAGGATAAATGGTGCAAGAAACCATGATGATTTGTGTCAAGGTACAAGCACATGGTTCAAATGGTTGACTTTTATTTCCTGCACACTTGAAGAGAGTACATGAGCCCTCAAAGGACTTCTTGTGCTCCTTCTAAGTGTGAGAAGCCCACACAAAGATAAAAAATCATTAATGGGACAAGATTGGGACAACCACAAGTTAGTTTACAAATACCATGAAAATTGGAACCATTTCAAAAGAAGAGAAGATCAAATTTATGTTGGAAAAATTTCCTTGAGCCTCTGCATTCAATTCTAGAATTTCTTTGGCAATTGTGGACTTCCACCATTTGTGAGGTTCATAGATTCTTAGGAGAGAAAGCACCTCCAATAAGAGAAGAAGAAGGACCTCCTTTAAGATATATAAAAGGGCTACACCAACTTCCTATCTCCCACTGTCTTTGGAAGAGACCCTATTGTCTTTTATCCATTGGTAATAAAAATTCTTTGCTTCCCATTTTATTCTTCTTGTGTTATTGTTTTGTTTAATTACTCATTCACTCATGTTTAAATGTTACCTTATTAGTTTATGCTCTATTATTTTTTCTATGAACTACTACCATATGATTAGGTAGCAACATCTTGTGCATATTATGGGATATGGGGCTCCCTTCTAACAAAACCACATAGTAGATTGACGACACCACTACATCGTTTTCTTTATTTTTTTTGTTAGAAGGCCTTATCTCCATTTTAATTTCATTTTATATTTCATTTCCAACCTAGATTGATAGTCCGAGAGTCTTCATTCAACCTCTTGTTGACATAATTCATTTTTGTTTTATTACATAGATGAACAACATGATTGTTGAACAAATAGACATGCAGATCTTGCATCTAGTATTTGCAGACTTCTTGGATTTGTGCAAATGTCAATTACATAATTGCATGGCTCCATGTTTTTCATCATTTGTAAACTTTGTCTTTGGTTTCTCAATAGAGTGATAGCCAATAATAATCTACCCCCAATAAATACTTTGTAGGTTATTTTAGGCTATTTTGATCACCATTAGCCACCAAGTGAAAGGATCAATACTATATTTTGCCACGTGGATGGCCTTTACTTCTGTCAAGTCATTTTTTAGTTTGGGACTCGAATTGGTGTTATAGACATTTTTGGGCACCGCAACCCCAATCATATATGTCCATAAACCAAGGGCTCCTAAGTCACTAAAAGTGTTGTTTCACACCCTAAAGGAACAAGGTCAGCTGATTACATCATCTCCCAGAAGTTCTCCACAGAAAACTGCTCAGAACTGGTCAAATCTAGACCATACAGACTGCCCAATGCAGAAGGTGCGATGCATCCCACCCGCCCAGAGTAAAAGGTGTGATGCATACTGGATAACTCTTCTACAGGGTGCGATGAGTGAGAGTGGACAAATGGCAGAGACAGTTTGCAAGGTGGTTCGACATGGAATCTCCCAGAAACTTCTCCTATGACACTTGCCTCTCTAAATTCGCCCAGGGATGAGTAAGAGATCATCAATCTCCAAGTGGAATCAAGAACTATCAGAGAGAGGACACTAATCAAATCTCAGAAGCTGACTCACCTCCCTGCAATCATCTATATATGGATCCCTCATCCCAGAGATCCAGAGGCTGGAATTTTGTATCTTGTAAGGAAGTGCTGCTAGTTTCTTGGTGTAACATCATAGTGTTGGGTGATCTAAGCTTTTCATGAGGTGAAGAAGGGCTTTCTTACTGAGAGGATGATGCTGGGTTAGAACAATTGGTTGTAATCCTCTTTGCTATTCTTGATATTAATAAAGCTATTCAAGTTTTCCTCCACATTCATGTATGATTGAGATATATGCATTTGTGTGGTTAATATATATCTAGTCCTATATTGTTTGTGATAGTAAGTAGATCTCTGTTATTGGATAGTGTTATGCTGCTTTGATTCCACAGGTGCTCTTTGAAGCTGGGTAGACGAGGAAGCGAGTGGCAAAGATCTATCAGAAGGGAGAGGAATCAAGCAAGGAACCAAGCGCAAGACAGAGGTTGGTCTCCTTTGTTCCCCTCTTATATACTTCTCATAAAGGACAATGAAAGTAGTTTTAGTTTGTTTGTTTCTAAGATAGCTACCAGTATTAGTGGGACTAGCAGCTCTGCATAGACACTATATTTCCCGATAACAAAATGGCGACTCCGCTAGGGAGCGAATAGCTTGTTTACTTTTCTATACTTGTTTGTTTTATAAACTTACAAACGGAGCCTGAAGTCAAGCCAGCTAGCCTTCGAACTGCATTTGCTATGCAAGTGCAAAGTAGATCAATGCTGCTTCAGTCTATCTCCAGGTTTTGTTTATAAACTGAACAATTGATTTGTAAACATCCTAATTGCCCTTGTGGTGGCTCTAGTAACCTCCTTAGATCTACCCCTGTGATTTATTTACTGATTATCACTTGCTCGGCCTAAATCCCTGAACTGTGCTGCAAACTGTGATCAAGAACTGGATCAAAAGTCTCGCACTGTACCATCGCACCCTCTCTTCAAGGATATCAGTATGCATCGCACTTCCTGTGTTCAATAGGTGGGATGCATACTAGAATCCCTGTGTAACAGGTGCGATGGTCAGAGAAGGCTAATTTTGCCTCCAGACTTTGGTTTTTCTTCACTCTTTTCAGCTCTATTCAGGAGTTTTGCTGTCTGTAGTCAGTATACCTCTGTGGAAACCCCCTTCCTTGCCATTATTCCACCTCCATTGTGCAAAGAAATGTAAATGTTTTTATGTATTGTGAGCCATTTTCAGTTCTCTTTTACAAAGAAGTAGCATAATTGAACTGTCGTTTCTTGATTTGGAAGTGTCGCAAGTGTCGTTTTCAGTCATATAAGAGAATTCGATTGTTCTTGATAGTCGATTACATTGTTACTCTTGTATTTGATTTGAATTAGTAGTTTTTCAAGTGTCGAAAGCAAGTTTTCAATTCCAAATTGCAAAGTGTTGTCATTGTCTTCATTTTGTCTTGAAAAGAAGCTTGTTAGTAATGTCTCTTTGAAAAATAATTCAGATTTGCGCTTAGCTTTCTTTTTATCATTCACACATTAAGAAGGCTGAAAAAAAATACATGCATGTGCATTTGCATTTAGACTGTTTGTTGGTTTGATTTAGGACAGTGCATATAGTGTGTGCTCTTTGCTCTATGTTGAAATAATATCATCTCTCTTTCTTTAGTAGCTAGGATTTTCATTGCAAAAAGAAGATTAAGCGATTGTTTATCATCTTAGATTACATTTTAGGAATTGTAAATCTACATCACGCGGTGAACCTGAAAGGAAAATTTCTTAAGCAAGATCAACTGTAAAATAAATTTAATGAATCTAAAAATGCTTTGGAACCTAACGCACAACATTTAGAAGTCTAGGCTAGAGACGTATTTCGGCGTCGTAAAGCCTGGTAACTGTTGTTTTCATTGCTGGTTGGGTGATTCCTCCACTTTGAGATGACAAATGCCAGTATGGACTTGTGCTCCCATGTACTGCTGAGTATATATTGGGAGACCACAATAGGATATATCCTTTATCCATAGGAAGCCGTGTCTGCCGCCCTATCGATCGCAATGCACTGAACACAACATTCGGGAAGATTGACTGCCGTACTGTAAAAAGTATTCTACAGTTTTGTGATTGGTTTGGTAATCCCTCTGTCTAGACTTCTAGAGTAGTCTCTTTCATTCCTTTTCACACTCCTTAAAGGAAAAGGTCCATCTGAGTACTTGTCACTTCAAGCTCATTAAAAATCGAAGGTGACTAGAGTCTCTTTTGTTTTTTCTCGACTCTTAAAAATTGAAAAAAAACAAGTTCTGTCAAAGCATCTAAAATTCATTTAATTCGGAAACATATTTCCCCTTGATTTTTAGTTGATCAAGTAATCCGCAATCGTGGAAGAAATTCAATTGAAACCTCGTCGTTCGTGGACGCTTACGAGTCAACCGTCTTTGTCTCCAGAATCAAAACTGTTACAGACGAAGCAAACTCGTTTAACCGGTTCAAAATCCCCTGGTAAATTTGGAACAAGTGTTCCGACACCATCGGAGACTCCGGTTACTCCAAACATTTCTGGTATCCCTGCCTTTACAGAATAAGTTTCGTAACCACCAAAGGACAGTAGAGATAATCCTAGTGTGAAGGTAAACACTTGTATTACAAAACCAGCTCCATCTACAGCTGATTCGGAAGGTGTTATTCCCCAAACATCTGTCGCTGAAGAATCTATTCCTTCTTCGACACCAGAAATATTTTACGGACCTGACGGTATACCTCTTCCACCTGGTCTGATTGCTATAGAAGAGATTGTGGAGGATCCTCCATCTAGTACTCCATCGCAATTTGGAGTCGGGATCACCCTATATCCTTCTTCATCAAAAATTAGTCTACCTTTATCGGAAGCTCATGTAGAATCGCTAGGAAATCTTTTGGATAGACTAGAAATTTCTGAACAACTGTCGACATCTAGGACTGTGTCATCTGACATAGCGACGACAGAACTTCTTGCTGTCACTCCAACAATGTTTGCCGGTGTACCATCTGTCCCAACTAGCTCTCAATCGCTAGATGGGCCCCACTCAGGGGCTATTTCGACAGTATGGTACATTCCCGTTTGTTCATCCAGAATAATATCCGGGAGCTCTTATGTTGAGTTTGTTAGCGCTTGAAATTTCACCTCAGGCTGAGAAAGGTAAACCTCAAGGCTACATCAAACCATTCAGCCTCGTAGCTAGCCCTACGGGGCAAGAGAAGGCTCTCTCCGGTCAATCTCGGTAGATCTTCAATGGGATGAGATGACCAACAAGGTAACACTGATATTAGGCTAGTAAACTGATTAAAAAGGTTGATTTGGGGTTTTTTGGGTTTTTGGTGGCAAATTGAGGAATTGCAATTTTGGATGCGGGGATTGGACACAGTTTCTGCAGGGAGTTCCTTGGGGCAAGGTAGGAAACAATATTGATGCCTTAAAGTGAGATGGATGATCAGGAATGAAAGATGAGGAGCTAAAGAGAGCAAACAATGACTTTGAATTCCCTTTAGACAGTAGAAAACATTGAAATTAAACAAATTTAAAAGCAGAGCATGGCTAGCATTAATTCATACTTTAACACTTCATTTGTTTAATGTGCAACACTAAAGAAAGGAAATGAATCACATAAAAAAGCTTACAAGAACATTGAGAAACACACCATCAACACATGAGTCCACAATAATCCCAAAGATGACTGCAAAACCCTGGTCTTCCTTAGCCAAAAATTGCAGAGATACAGTGAAAATATACAATGATAGCTTCTCCCTCAAGAGTCCAACCATGAAAATGAGCAAGAAAGTACATAATATAGATGATCTAACCTCTTTCCCTGCCTCCATGGGTCGAGCTCACTATCCTAGGAGCTGTTTCAACCACTTCTAAACTAAGCACTACAAACTAGGCAGTCAAAACAACTTGCCTCTATAAACTTGGAAACCAATTCATACATCACATATTTACCCATTACATGAATGAATCTTCTAGAAGAGTTACAAAAGAGTAAAAGTGTCTTAGAGTTACAAAAATTACATCAAAGATAATCATCTTCAACCCCAAAAAGTCAAACCAAGTCAAACTGTGCTTTTCCGAGCTGTACAGTGAAATCTGGCAAAGTTTGCCTGACGGGTCGCGCACATCTGCCTGACGGGTCGCGCACATTTGGAGCTCTGTTTGAGGCACTTGCAGGTGTCAGAATTGGGTACAGGATAGCTCGTTGGAAATTTCTGTGAGTCTACTTTCCAACCCAACTGAATTTTTGAATTTGGAGGTCATTTGCCCTGTCAAAACTTAATTCTCCCAAGACTGGTTTCTGCAACTCAAAAAAGGGGCAAAAGTCAAATTTTACATGTATTTTGACCTTCTGGAGGCCCAAAACTCCATAAAAACTCAAGTCCATCCACAGGCATATGTAACTTTGCATAAAAAATCTAGAAATGCTGAGTTTTTGCAAAAAGGAGCTGCCATGACAAAGGGTCTCACCGGGGGTGAGACCCGTTGAGGAGCCAAAACCTGTGAATTTCCAAAAATTGTCAAAATTACCCAAAACTTTCAAATTTTTTGGGATTTGAGCTGTGGCTAGGCTAATGAGTGCCATGATCCTTGAGCAAAGCCTCAGCCAAGATACGGAGTGGATTTGGCCTCTTTCTCCTTTTTTGTGCCTTGGCCAAACTCCTTGGATCCGGCGATTGTAATTTTGGCATTTCTCTAAAACCATGACACCTGTGAAAAAAGTGAAGGAGGTTTTTCTTCTTTGGCATGTTTTGGACAAAAACCTCTCTCAGTTTTCCAAAATTCATCTTTTATTGCTCTGGAACATCATTTGAGTGCGACTTGTCCCGATGTGTGAAACAAGGAATTTTGTCGAAATGGAGCGAAATGAAGGGGATAGGGGGCTTCTAAATTCTTGGGGAAATTTTTGGAAGTAGGGAGGGATGTTAGGAATCAGGGGAAAGTGGAATCTCAGAGATTGAGTGAGGGGAAGGGGTCCAAAAGGGAAAAACACAGGCCCAACCTAGAAAATTGCCAGGTTGTAGCTAGAAACTAAGGTTTGTGCAAAAATGAGGAATTTGGCGGATCTAAGGGATGGGAAGTGTTTGATAAGGTACTTTAAGGATAGGGAAAGGTGTATGAACATCAGGAAACAAGTTTTTCCGATGATTTGACCGTCCAAGAGAAATTGGCTTTCAAAACCCTAGGAGAGGGAAATGACCTTGCCAAGGCACAACTGAAGCATGAACAAGATGTAAAATGACTCATTAGACACTGACATGACAATGAAAACCATATGAATGATGATAGACTCAGCTGAATGGTGACATGGACCAACATTTTGACAACTTTAGAAGGAGTTAAGGCAAACCCTAGACGTAATGCCTAGTGACCAAATTTTGCTTGAAAACTCTTTGAAATGACAAAATTTGACTTGGAAACTCTGAGACCACTTTGTAAGAGCATATTTGATCACTGGAGGAAGGCTGGGAAGACTGACACTAACATTGGCTCCAATGGGGATGGTAGCTCCTTGGAGGTGCCAAGAACCTTAGACATCTGGGAGAGCAGACCAGTGCTTGCAACCATTGGGCGATGGAGTCATTATTTCGGCAAACGACACAAGACTTTGACTCATTTATTGAATGAAAACTTGACTGAAAACTGACTGAAACTAACTCAATTATGAAACCAACATGACTAAAAATTGACTCACAAATGACTCATGACTGAACTAAACGAAAACAAGAACTTACAAAGCTTATTTGAAGGGCAGCAGTCCGTCAAGATTTGGAATCATGATGACAACCACCTTGTTTCTTACAAGAAAATATACATCAAACTATATCAAAATGCCAATGCAACCAATCAAGCAGATGCCTTCTTGATTGATTCTCCTGATTAGATCTTCTGGTCAACAATACAAACCTATCACTGGGCTTCCAAAAACATAGTTGACCATGGTCTCCTTCATCACTGAACACTGCAATAAACACTATCACTGCTGACTGTAACAAATCTGCCATTGGATCCTGGAAAACATGAAGTCTTGACATTGCCACCTCCTGCTGAAAGAACAAGGTATCTTTTGTTTCAAATTCTAATCTGCCTTCCTCATGTGCTTCGGTGAAAGTATGCTCATGGGCTTCAAACAACTCTGAACAAATGGATGAGCAGATCTCTTCTTGGAAAAGTATTTCAGCACATGAAACATATGAAAAATCTGAAAGGTAATCCTGTATGCTCTGATCTTCTGTAGTCTGACAATATGGGAGGTCATCTTCATATGATATCACAACCAAATTATCAAGTTCCTTATTACATTCATCAATCATAAGGAAAGAAACTTCAGCTGATTCTTGACGTGCAAAAATGACATTTCTATCATCTACCATAAATTCATCCAAAGGGACTGTTTCACTTACTTGAATGAAGATGTCATCTTGCTTTTCATGAACTAACTGAATTACCTCCTCATGCAGGCTTTGTTCTGATGGCATGAGAACATTTGGATCAAAAACTCTGTCTATGGTCTCAACAACAAAACCCTCCTTTTCAGGATTCAGCACAAGGTATGCTTGGTCATCACAATCTGAATCTAGAACTGAAGTAGTTGTCCTGTCTTCTTCAATCTGCATGCTGTCTTCTTCTGTGGGCAGATCTGAAATAGGACCCTCTCTTTCATCATTTTCAGCCATATGGCCATCTTCAACCTGCTGATCTGCGTTAACTTGAGCCGGAACAAGACCTCTCAAAAGTAGATCTATCTCATCTTCAGATAGAGGAGATAATACCTTTTGTTTTCTTTTGTTCACACAGTGAGTGTCTTCATTGATTTCAAGTGAAGGAGTATACAGATTTTCCTCATACTGTTGATCCATTTCATGCAATTCCTGTTGACTGTCAAGATGCAAAATTGTTTCATTTCCCACCGTACTAAGATCTTGGTCCTGCTGCAAATTTTCATGATCATCTCTATGGGAATCCACTAGGTTCTCTTCATGTTGCTGAAATGGATTCTCATATAGAGCCTCCATGATCTCAACGTCCATAAAATTATCATCTTCATAATATTTCTCAAGGCTTTCAATAAAACTATAAGCATGCTTGCAACAGTCATGAACCAAATTTAATGATGGATAAGATGCTTGATATCTTTCAATAAACAAGGCATGAAAATCCTTTAAACAGTAAATACAAGCAGGCGGAAAACTTTCATACCATGATTGGGCTTTACCTTCCAGAGTGGCCATGAATATCTTCATCAAGCAATCTTCAGGAAAATCCACCTTCAACTTGCGAATATGCATATGAAATCTAACTAGATGTAAAGCAGCATCATTCTTACAATCATCATTAAATATAGGCAGATTCCTTGACCAATCTACCTTTGGAATCTTATTCGGAAAACCCGGAATGTGATCTCGGGTCAAGGGAGCATACCTTCTTGTGATTTGGTCCATCTTGAAAAGCTCAAAGCTACTGATCTCTCTGCAGTGAAGTCACCATGAAGCACAGATTTCTGGAGCTTTCAGTGAAGGAGTCGCCAGTGAATGATTTCAGCCTTGTCAGTATCTGATCGTTGTCCACTATCAACAATCAGATCTGAACTTGATTCATGTACTGGGGTAAAATGCAATTGAAGTGATGTATTCACAAGCTCACGGAGATGGACTGAAGCAGCGTTTATCTACTTGCGCTTATGCAAAGCAAAAGCGTTTCGAAGGCTACCTGGCATAACTTCAGGCTTCGTCTAAGACTTATGAAATAACACATCAATGAGCAAACGATTAATTTGTTCTCCCCAGTATGGTCGCCAGTATTTTAGCGCTTGAAATTTCACCTCAGGCTGAGAAAGGTAAACCTCAAGGCTACATCAAACCATTCAACCTCGTAGCTAGCCCTACGGGGCAGGAGAAGGCTCTCTCCGGTCAATCTCAGTAGTTCTTCAATGGGATGAGATGACCAACAAGGTAACACTGATATTAGGCTAGTAAACTGATTCAAAAGGTTGATTTGGGGTTTTTTGGGTTTTTGGTGGCAAATTGAGGAATTGCAATTTTGGGTGCGGGGATTGGACACAGTTTCTGCAGGGGGTTCCTTGGGGCAAGGTAGGAAACAGTTTTGATGCCTTAAAGTGAGATGGATGATCAGGAATGAAAGATGAAGAGCTAAAGAGAGCAAACAATGACTTTGAATTCCCTTTAGACAGTAGAAAACATTGAAATTAAACAAATTTAAAAGCAGAGCATGGCTAGCATGAATTCATACTTTAACACTTCATTTGTTTAATGTACAGCAGTAAAGAAAGGAAATGAATCACATAACAAAGCTTACAAGAACATTGAGAAACACACCATCAACACATGAGTCCACAAGAATCCCAAAGATGACTGCAAAACCCTGGTCTTCCTTAGCCAAAAATTGCATAGATACAGTGAAAATATACAATGATAGCTTCTCCCTCAAGAGTCCAACCATGAAAATGAGCAAGAAAGTACATAATATAGATGATCTAACCTCTTTCCCTGCCTCCATGGGTCGAGCTCACTATCCTAGGAGCTGTTTCAACCACTTCTAAACTAAGCACTACAAACTAGGCAGTCAAAACAACTTGCCTCTATAAACTTGGAAACCAATTCATACATCACATATTTACCCATTACATGAATGAATCTTCTAGAAGAGTTACAAAAGAGTAAAAGTGTCTTAGAGTTACAAAAATTACATAGATAATTATATTCAACCCCAAAAAGTCAAACCAAGTCAAACTGTGCCTTTCCGAGCTGTACAGTGAAATCTGGCAAAGTTTGCTTGACGAGTCACGCACATCTGCCTGATGGGTCGCGCACATTTGGATCTCTGTTTGAGGCACTTGTAGGTGTCATAATTGGGTGCAGGATAGCTCGTTGGAAAGGTCTATGAGTCTACTTTCCAACCCAACTAGAATTTTTGAATTTGGAGGTCATTTTCCCTGTCAAAACTTAATTCTCCCAAGACTGGTTTCTGCAACTCAAAAAAGGGGCAGAAAGTCAAATTTTACATGTATTTTGACCTTCTGGAGGCCCAAAACTCCATAAAAACTCAAGTCCATCCACAAGAATATGTAACTTTGCATAAAAAATCTAGAAATGCTGAGTTTTTGCAAAAAGGAGCTGCCATGACAAAGGGTCTCACCGGGGGTGAGACCCGTTGAGGAGCCAAAACCTGTGAATTTCCAAAAATTGTCAAAATTACCCAAAACTTTCAGAATTTTTTGGGATTTGAGCTGTGGCTAGGCTAATGAGTGCCATGATCCTTGAGCGAAGCCTCAGCCAAGATACGGAGTGGATTTGGCCTCTTTCTCCTTTTTTGTGCCTTGGCCAAACTCCTTGGATCCGGCGATTGTAATTTTGGCATTTCTCTAAAACCGTGACACCTGTGAAAAAAGTGAAGGAGGTTTTTATTCTTTGGCATGTTTTGGACAAAAACCTCTCTCAGTTTTTCGAAAATTCATCTTTTATTGCTCTGGAACATCATTTGAGTGCGACTTGTCCCGATGTGTGAAACAAGGAATTTTGTCGAAATGGAGCGAAATGAAGGGGATAGTGGGCTTCTAAATTCTTGGGGAAATTTTTGGAAGTAGGGAGGGATGTTAGGAAGTAGGGAAAAGTGGAATCTCAGATATTGAGTGAGGGGAAGGGGTCCAAAAGGGCAAAACACAGGTCCAACCTAGAAAATTGCCAGGTTGTAGCTATAAACTAGGGTTTGTGCAAAAATGAGGAATTTGGCGGATCTAAGGGATGGGAAGTGTTTGATAAGGTACTTTAAGGATAGGGGAAGGTGTATGAACATCAGGAAACAAGTTTTGCCGATGATTTGACCGTCCAAGAGAAATTGGCTTTCAAAACCCTAGGAGAGGGAAATGACCTTGCCAAGGCACAACTGAAGCATGAACAAGATGTAAAATGACTCATTAGACACTGACATGACAATGAAAACCCTACGAATGATGATAGACTCAGCTGAATGGTGACATGGACCAACATTTTGACAACTTTAGAAGGAGTTAATGCAAACCCTAGACCTAATGCCTAGTGACCAAATTTTGCTTGAAAACTCTTTGAAATGACAAAATTTGACTTGGAAACTCTGAGACCACTTTGTAAGAGCATATTTGATCACTGGAGGAAGGGTGGGAAGACTGTCACTAACAGAGTCTCAGCAAATTGATCC
The DNA here is from genome assembly GCA_031772625.1 of Pinus tabuliformis. NCBI lineage: Eukaryota > Viridiplantae > Streptophyta > Pinopsida > Pinales > Pinaceae > Pinus > Pinus tabuliformis. The sequence continues at coordinate 928,734,478 of CM062812.1, read as the reverse complement.
TTCACAGTGTCAATGTGGGCAGTCTGGTCCTCAAGGGCAAATCATTCCATTGTGTACCGCATTACTGTCGTATGGGGGGCAATATACCCTTTCATTGTCTCCTCCGGGAGAACAACCATACGAGAGTTCACAAAAAAATTCAGGTTATGCTGGAATTACATCTAGCGGTTGGGTGTCAATACTGCCTCAACAACCAAGAGTTGTATACTTGATGCAACAATGTTTACCCATGTCAAATATACCAACTACGCCGGCTATTGTGACAGTGTCGCAAGTACAAGCGTTGCATGTTGTATGCCAACCTCAGGTTTCTCAGGTCATAATGCAACAACCTCTTATCCCTTCGACTCGACCACAATCGCCAACTAGTGGAATGACACAGGCCCAAACGAGTACAATTACCCCTCATCTTGGTCAAACAGCCAGTATTGGACAACAACACATGGCTTCATAACCATGGTTGGTGCAATATCAACAACCGCAATTCCAACAAGCTTACCAAGGATCTGAGCAACAAATCTTTGCAAATAATGGGCAGCCGTATATTCAAAAAGGTCAAAATCAACCATTCTATAATGGTTATGCCCATCAACCTTACCAAAGTTACCAGCATCAAATGCATTATGCTGGTATGCAAAGACCAAATGCTCAGGCAATTCCATCTTATCCTGGGTATGCTTCGCCAAACCTGAATCAACAGTTACCCTTCGTGGCGAATTTAGAGTTACCGTATCTAAATCGGCTAACGAACGATCCAATTGCTTACGCCCCTTGGTGGCCAGTGATTTTGCATAAACTTCCGTCAGATATTCCTAAATTTAATGGAAATCCGGGTGAAGACCCATCGAATCATGTGATGACCTTTCATCTGTGGTGTTCATCAAACACCCTAAACGATGATTCGATTAGACTTCGCCTTTTTAAGAGAACGTTAACTGGTCCGGCAGCAAAATGCTATATCGAATTACCTAGAGCTTCGTTTGATAACTTCATTACCCTAACCACAACCTTTTTAACCCATTTTCAGTTACCCATAAGGTACGAAATGGGAACAGAACTTCTTACCAATTTCAAGCAAACGACGGCCACTCACATATCCGATCATATTCTTGAGTGGCAACGTCATTGTAGAATGGTAAAAACGTATGTTCCTGATCAGCTTTTAGCTGAATGGTTTATTAAGTCATTATTACCTTCCATTACAGAAGATGTGGCAAAGGGAGGATTCGTCACTGAAGAGCAACTTATTTCTCGTGTGCAATATTTAGACTTGATTTATACTCAGTCTGGCACGCTCTACGATAAAATCCCTGACGCTCCCAGACCGGAATTTTCTATTCCTCCTCCTCCTAAATCGAACAATAACTCTCATGCCGGCGATGGCGTGATTGGCACGACAGACACGAAATCAACAAAGGCTACATCTAAAAAGGCCCGCAAGATTTCTAGTCAAAATGACAATGAGGAACTTCTCGCCTCGGAAGTAAATGTTGTCTCAACTAACAAAGGCAAAGAAACCAAGCAACCAGGGGGCAAGAAGAAAAACAAAGGGAAGAAGAAGAAACAGGAGGAATCATCACCTGAAAAATCTTCTGCAAACCCTTCTGGAGATAAGAAACCAAATCGTCCATGTCTTATATGTGATGAGGATCATTGGATAAGAGATTTTCCATATAAAGCTGAGCTTAAAAAATTCCTCAAGAATTCAAAAACCTCGGCAGTATTAACTGATCCATTTCCAAATCCAGGAACAAATCTAGTTGCCAGTGATAATGCTTCCCCGTCACAAGTGCTGATGTTGTCAGTTTCAAAGCAGCAAAATGATGCTTTGATAACGACAAGGAATAAAGGTTACGAGAATCCACAGCGTTCGAACAACAAGGATAAAGATCAACCTAGTAGTTCGACAACAACTTCGACAGAAGTTGTGCCGCCAATCATTCCAGAGCTAACAATAAAACCGCCAAAGGGAGTAGTACACAAGTCGAAATTTAATCCTTGTGCCAGAGCATCACACCATTATAATATAGTGGAAGATCTGGCCCAATCGCCATCCGCTATGTCGACACTTGAGGTACTGTAAAATTGCCCCTCCCAAAAGCAAGCTTTATTATCAGCAATAGGTGGGATTGACCCAAAGGATTCTAATCTTGTGTCCATTAATCACAAAGGATATGATCCTCAGTTACCAGCTCAACTAGCCTTCCTCATTCAAGTGAAAGCCCTCAACAAAACTATTCGAACAAGTATTTATGAGGGGACATCTACATGTATTATGTCGATGAGTTGCTGGAAAACTTTAGGATCTCCAACCTTGTCGCGATCTTCGACGACATTAAAAGCATTTGATGGATGAACATATACCCCATATGGGATTTTAAGTAATTTGCAAGTTGAACTCGGGGGGAAAACAGTAGAAATAGACGTTGAAGTAATCGACGGAAACCTCGATTACAACATCCTACTGGGAAGGCCCTGGATATATGCTATGGCTGCAGTTGTGTCGACCTACTTTAGGAAGATTGCATTTTCCTTTCAAGGGGGAATTACAATCGTCGACCAACAAACATTTCTCCCCAATAGTTCCCAAGTTACGGGAAGCATTCCGATGATCCATGGAAGCCCCCATTCGCTTCAAAATATCGGAGTAGGCCTACTAAAAGACCCTATATTAATGGGGACTCTTGTCCTCCCACCTCCAATCAATCTGGCGGAAGTGGTGACGATAGGAACCTGCAATATGATATCTTCTATTCAAAAGATCTCAGAAAACGATGTTAGCATAGATCATCTGCAGGTATTTCCTCCAAGCCCAATAGAAATATTGTAGCAATCAATGTTTTTCGCATGCGAGGTAAACCCAAATCAACGCTCATCAAGCGTTTGGATAGATAGGTCTAAAGAATATCGCACCCCTTCAGATCCTTGGTCACAAGTACATTACACAGACGAAGGAATTGTTCAGTCAATGATAATTGACGGGGCGCCATGGGAAGATTACCACCATCGTTCCCATCTTCCAGATTGTCAAGAAGATACTCCTGATGACCTTCATCATCCTTCAGTTTTTGATTTCCTATCAAATATTGTAAACACGGTGGATTCCGAGCGAAACTTGTCCAATATCGAAGAGACTATCGCCATAAATATCTTGACCAAAACAGATGTTATAGAGAATATTTATGTTGGCAAATGTTGTTCTCCTTCAGAACTGGAAATATACAAAGTTCTTTTTCGCGAATTCAGAGATGTCTTTGCTTGGTCATATGATGAAATGCCATGCATTGACTTGAGTATAGCTGAACACGAAATAAAGATGCATCCAGATGTCAAACCGGTACGACAACGGCTATGATAGGTGCACCCCAAGAAAGCCATTGCCATCAAGGCAGAAGTTGAAAAACTTCTCCATGCTGGTTTTATTTACCCAATTCCTCTAACCGATTGGTTATCGAACATTGTTCCTGTAATGAAAAAACAAGGAACGATTAGAGTGTGCGTCGATTATAGGGATGTAAATCAAGCTTGTCCAAAAGACAACTACCCTACACCCTTTATTGACCAGATAATTGATGAATGCGCTGGATGTGAAATCTTTTCATTTATGGATGGATTCTCCGGGTATAATCAAATAAATATCCGCCCACAGGACCAGTCAAAGACTGCATTTATTTGTCCGTGGGGCACATTTGCATATCGCAAGTTACCCTTTGGTTTAAAGAATGCAGGGGCAACATTTCAGAGGGCAATGAATTATGCCTTCCATGACATCAAAAACATCGTTCAACCATATCTCAACGATCTTCTGGCTCATTCGCAAAAGCGGATCGATCATCCGCAGCATTTGAGAGAGATATTTCTACGTTGCCGACACTACAAGATACGACTCAATCCACACAAATGTGTGTTCTGTGTTAGTTTTGGTCATTTGCTTGGCTTTGTAGTCTCAAAGGACGAGATTCGTCTCGACCCATGTAAGGTTCAGGCAATCATAAATTTGCCTCCACCTTCAAATTTTCTTCAGATTCAGAAACTCCAAGGGAAAGCAAACTTTCTGAGGAGGTTCATTCCAAATACGCCTAAATTGCTAAAGGTTATACACGTCTATTGAAAAAAGAAGTACCCTTCATCTGGGATCAGGTCGCGCAAGCTTCCTTTCATGCTTTAAAGGAATCCCTAATAAAAGCATCATTAATGTACGCTCCTGATTATCAAAAAGACTTTAACCTGTATCTGGCTGCAGTGGATACAACCATCGCAATGGATTTAGTTCAAGAAGACAATGGAATTGAACATCCTATACATTATTTGAGTAGAAACTTAAATGATACAGAAAGCAAGTATTCCTACATTGAAAAGTTGGCTTTCGCAGCTGTTCAAGCGATACAAAAATTTCGACACTATGTCCTCTTTCGAAAAACTACCATTTTGTCAGATTGCAACCCCATGACTTATATCTTTTCGCGACAGTTGCTAGGGGGAAAATATTCAAAATGGATAGCAATTCTTCAAGAGTTTGATCTGGAATTTGTAAAATCCAAATCGAAGAAATCCCTGGTTTTCGCGGAATTAATATGCGATCTCCCATCGTCATCCAACGATGAAACATCGGAAGAAAACATCATGGATGAATCTTTGTTTCTGATATCTTCAAGCAATCCGTGGTATGGAGATATAATAATCTATCTCCAAACCCAAAAATATAGGTCTAATACCTCTCGCTTGGAACAAAGACGTATTCGATACCAATCAAAAGACTACATGATCATCAGTGATACGCTTTACCGTCGTGGTGTCGATACAGTTATGAGGAGGTGCCTCACCCATGAGGAGGCCAAAAAAGTCCTGAATGATTGCCATTTAGGTGCGTGTGGGGGGCATCAATCTGGTTACGCTACAACGCAAATTTTTTTACGAGCAGGATACTTCTGGCAAACAATGTTCAAAGATTGCATAACCGTAGTCAGAAGTTGCCATGCATGTCAAATTTTCGATAGCAAAACGAGAAGACCACCCACACCCTTGCAACCAGTAGTTGCTGTTGGGCCATTCGCCAAATGGGGCATAGATTTCATGACATGTAACCCCACCTAGACCGGGGGGCATGGGTATATCGTAGTCGCGATAGACTATTTTACCAAATGGGCTGAGGAGATGCCTACATTAAACAACACCGGCGAAACGGCTGCCATTTTCTTTTTCAATCATGTAGTCGCCAGATTCGGTGTTCCACAGGCCATAGTCACAGATCATGGATCACATTTTCGCAATCACATGATGTTTGAATTGGCTGCCAAATTAGGGTTGTCTCACGACAGCTCTACTCCATATTACCCACAGGCCAACGAACAAGTTGAAGGAATCAACAAGGTCCTGAAGCGGATGCTGCAAAGGATGATTGGAGTCCACAAAAGGAGTTGGCACCTGATCCTGTACTCAGCCTTGTGGGTATACCGAACATCAGTAAGGAATGCAACTGGGTTTACACCCTTTCAACTGGTATATGGCCTAGAAGCAATCTTACCAGTTCAGTGTGAAATCTCGTCCCTCAAACTCGCAGTCGACCTTCTCCCTGGAACTTCAGAAGAGGAGGATCGTTTCTTGGAACTAATCCAATTGGATGAAACCCGTCGTGATGCCGCTTTGGCTAACGAAGCCCATAAGAAACGAGTCAAGGCGCAATTTGACAAGAATGTCAAACCCCGTGTCTTCTCAGAAGGTGACTTGGTCTTAATTTACGACCAGGAATCCGATAAATTGGGAGCAGGTAAATTCAAGTCTTTATGGATGGGCCCCTATATTGTTAAACGTGTATTAGCAAAAGGGGCCTACGAGTTAGTAGGATTATGATGGGATTCCACTGGCGCAACCTCGTAACGGCTTGTACCTTAAGCGTTACTACGCATGATTCAGTGTAGTAACCCCTATGCTTTTGTTACATTTTTGTTTTCGCTAAGGGTAATTGTTTTGGTCAGGTAATCCACTTTTTACATTTGTTTCAGATGTTGAACCTATTGGAATCATTTGTTGGATATGCCGACGGAGCGAGTCGTAGTTCGTGGAACCTATCTTTTGCGGCCTGGGCCATTTTTGATCCAAGCAGCGAGTTAGTAAATTTTAGAGGGGTATGTATTGGTCGGTCAACAAATAACATTACTGAATATAGCACATTGATAGAACTCCTCTCTGATGCCATCACACATGGCATACGCTGACTTGTCGTCAGGCTAGACTCACAACTCGTCATCCTACAACTCACTGGAATCTACTTCGTCCGAAATCCAGCTATCTATCGCATGTTCCTAAGGGTCAAGATTTTGGAAAGGCAGTTTGATTCTATTCAATATTAGCATATTTCCAGAAACTTAAACACATTAACAGACTCATTGGAAAATTATGTGTTAGATAGACATTTGCAACATTTATAAAAAGAAGCATTTCATCAATATTTGCATCAAGATCATGTTCGATAACCAAGACAAAATTGGTCAGATGAACCAAAACTCAAAATGCTAGGGGGAAACCCTAGTCTAATGGTGCTGATGATAAAAAGTCACCGCCTGTGCAATCATGCGTAAAAGCCGAGTCCATCGACTTGGCACACTAGTAGTATGTCGCTGTAGCCTCAGAGGCAGCTCATCGGTCCTCACATCCGGAATACCAAGAGTGAGACCCTCGACCTGATCCTGCAATGCTGAAAGAGTCTCGGCCACATCAAGGTCGCAAAGGATAGCCCTCCCCACAGCCTCTCCTGCCGGAGCGGCAGCTGGCGCTCTCGGACGTACTGCTGGTCGAACTGGTCCAATGTCTGCATGAGCGCATGAGTTTTGATTAGTCTTGAGTAAAGAAAATATAAGAACATTATGAAAAGCAATAAACAGGAATATGGTCAGAGAATTTACCTATGGCACCCCACTGCTCACCAGCTGGCAGTGCCAAATCCGGATCACCCCGGAAATCCATACTGGCATATGGACACTTGGCAAAAACCATCTGTTGATGGTTGAACCACTCAAAGAAGGTATCAGAGAAAGAAATTTGGGACTGACCCACATGTCGGGCCATGAAGTCAACCAATCTCTGCATCTGTGGCTTAGTTGGTGGAGGTAAACGAAGTGAAATATTCTGTGGCTGCATCAGTGGGATCTTTTCCAAGGTGAAAGCGGTCAAAATAGAACCATAACCAAAGTTCTTCAATCTTCCATTTTTTACCTTGGTCAGTTGTTCTTTCATCATAGGGAGTACTGCATCACACCAGTTGAACGCCTTTGGTTCAAGGCATTCCAAGGCATATTGCATATAAGACCTGTTGGCCACATGAAGAGCCGCACTACCAGCCAGTCTAGCAAAAGTGAACAGAATGGTCCTCAAGGACTTGTCAGTGACGTCTCCGATATTGATCTTACCGTCCCTACTCAGCTGAGATCCCTCTCTGCAATACTGGCGAATATAATCTCTCACGGATTCACCCCCAAGGGTCGAACCTGATAATGAGATAGGGGCACTGTTAGCGCTTGAAATTTCACCTCAGGCTGAAAAAGGTAAACTCCAAGGCAACATCAAACCACTTAGCCTCGTAGCTAGCCCTACGGGGCAGGAGAGGGCTCTCTCTGGTCTATCGCGGTAAAGATCTTCAACGGGCGAGATAACCAATAAGGAAACACTGATTTTAGGCTAGTAAACTGATAAAAAGGTTTGAATTGGGAAGTTTTAGGATTTTGGTGGAAAATCGGGGAAAGGCAATTTTGGGTGCGGGGATTGGACACAGTTTTTGCAGGGGGTTCTTTGGGGCAAGGTAGGAGACTGTATTGATGCCTTTTAAAGAGTCAGATGGGCAAGAATGACTAGTGAGGAGCTAAGGAGAGCAAGTAAACACCTTGAGTTCTCCTTAAACAGATGAAAACATTGATATTAAGCAAACTTAAAAGCAGAGCATGGCAATCATGAATTCTACTTTAACACTTCATTTGCCTAATTTGCAGAAGGAAAAGTAAGGAGATGATTCACATAACAAACTTACAAGTACAAAGAGAAACACACCATCAATACATGTAACCACAGGAATCCCAAAAAGGACTGCAAAACCCTGGTCTTTCTTCCTTTGCCAAAATTGCAGAGATACAATGAGTAATACAATAGATCTTTCTCCCTCAAGAGACCAACCATGAAAATGACCAAGAAAGTACATAATATAGGCAATCTAACATCTTTCCTTGCCTCTAGGGGTCGATCTCACTATCCTAGGAGTTGTTTCAACCAATTCTAAACTGAGCACTGAAAACTAGGCAGTCAAAACAACTTGCCTCTATAAGCTAGGAAACCAATTCATTCATTAAATTTTTGCTTATCTCATGAATGAATCTTCTAGAAGAGATAAATAAGTGTCAAAATATCATAAAATTACATCATTTACAACAAGGAGGATCAAAATCTACTCCAAAAAGTCAAATCCAGTCAAAACTGTGTTTTGCTGCGCTGTAGGTGAATTTCTGTGAAAACTGCCCAACACGTCGCGCCTTGATCCTGAACACGTCGCGAGCTGGTCTTGACAGGTCGCGCTCGGGCTCTGTCTACAATTTCACCCAATTTCTCTCCAAATATTTTTTCACTATTGCTTTGAGGCAAATGATGATCAAATGTAGGGAGAGAGGGGCTTTATAGTCTTGATTTAAATTAATTTCCCCTCAAACCCTCTTTCTAATGTTTTATAACTTGACACTTTTTCAAAATTTAAATGCTGCTGACTTTATGGTTTCCTTTTGTCCTGAAATTGGTTGAACTGATGCTTTTTCTTGAAAATTTTTGCAGGGATAGCTTCTGAGGAATCTTGGCAAAGGGGACCAAGGCTGCATGTTGACTTTCGAAGAATTTTGAATTTTTACAACTTTTACAAAAATGAAAAAAAATTACCTTGTCTTTAAAAACAGGGTTTTTAAATCCAAGGTGAAAATTAGCTGTACAAGATGAAATCTTTGAGGAAATACTTTGATAGTCATCCCTCTAGCCTGCTGGGCATTTATTGACTTTTAAAGACATGACCTCAAAGACAAATTGGACCTAAACCATAGACCTAGGACTTTTGACCTCAAGACAAGACAAGTAACCTTGAAAGAGTTTATTGACTGAAACAACTTGATCCAGCAGTGCCAAGAGGGGAATAAAGACACCAGCTCCTCCATCAGGGTTATGGCATGCCTAATGGAATGCAATGAGATGACACTGATGAGACACCTACTTATGCAAATGCAAAGAGCTTTGATCGCTGATGGAGGGCTACTAGACCGACTCTAACATTGGCTCCAATGGGGATGGTAGCTCCTTGGAGGTACCAAGAACCTTAGACCTCTGGGAGAGCAGACCAGTGCTTTTCAATCATTGGGCAATGGAGTCAAAAAATCAAACTAAAATGCATGACTGAAAACCGACACAAACTAACTTAACGACAAGACTGAAAATTGACTCACAAAGGACTCATGACTCAACTAAAAACTGAATCGATACTTAAACACAATCGACCAACTGAAAATGATGCTCAAAGTGGAGCTTATTCATCACAACCTACTCTAACAGTTTCATTCATCACCTGATCAAGTGAAATGAAACAACCAGTGCAACCAAGTAAGTATCCCGTTTGCTGTTCGAATTCTCCGCAAGTGCTCACTTATGAACAGCAAGAGAGAACTACTGAACGGCAACTCCCATGATAACTTAGAAACAGATCCGTTGAATGATATGAATTCTCTATCTGCCTCCAAAAACACTGCATAAGGATCTTGAAAGTCAAGCACACTGGAACTTAGCTCATCCAATGGATTACTTCTCTTTTCCTCATACCATGAATGCAAACTTTGATCTGAGCCTTGTGACGAAACCTCTGCTGAAAATGACAAAGAAACCGGCTGCTGGATCAAATTCATATCAGCACATGTTTCAAGCTCACATGTAGTCAATGGAGAAAGACTTTGACTGCAAACCTCATCCAAAACATCAGCTATTGGATCATGAAAAACTTGAAAAGACTGCTGTAATGTATCCATTGAAAATGTATGACATCCTTCTAGCTGTTCATCTTTTTCTTGAGAGATTTTACAAAGATTCTGCCTCATAAACTGAAATGCTTCGAAACAAAAGGGTATAGAATCTTCCTGCATCATCAAATCATGTATTTCATCTTCCAAAGCTTCGTCTGTAATCTTCCCTTCAATTTCATTTGGTGGCTGCAAATCTGATGCTACAAGCTGCTCAAGAATTTTGTTATCTGTCTCATCCTCAACATTAACACTGAGAGATTGCTGATTTGTGATAGGCTGTTCATTTAAAGATGTACTATGCAATCTACCCTTCAAAAACTGAAATGATTCAAAACAGAATGGTACGGATTCACCTTGAATCATTAAATCATGTGTGTCCACTTCCAAGTCTTCAGCTGCAACTTGACAATCAAGGGCTTTCGAGGGTTGCAAATCTGAATATGAAAAGTCTTCAACAAAATTTTCATTGCTCTCAAGATGATTCAAATCAAGACTTGTTGACATTTGATTTCTGATTGCATGGTAGTTATCTCTGATGAATTGAAACGAATCAAAACAAAAAGGCAAAGATCCTTCACTTACTTCAAACTTTGATGCACTTTCCTCATCAATGTCATAGCTGATATGTGATGGCTGAACATTGTATTCAAGCTGCTGAAAATGAACTTCTTCCTCCCACAAACTAGCTGCTGATTCGTCTACAAGATTAGCTTCTGTTTGGAGAACATAATCATCATCATACTGATCAAACTGAGGCAAATCATCGGTATAAAACATATCATCAAGCATGCAGGTCATATCACCAGATCTCTCGTTTCCAAGGTGATCTACAAAACAATCATTATCAGATCTATGACAACTAGGATAAGAAACAAAATGTTTTGGATCAGCAACTTGTTCTTCTTCAATCAGCGCGCCATGAGCTTGAATATCATAATCATTTCTTGTGTTGATCTTGTCCATCATCTTTTCTACTTCACTTACCAAAATTTCAAGCTTCACCTCTAGAGATGTTGATTCGGCCGGATCTATGTTTTTCATCTCTTCTTCTTTCAACCTTGCCCGTCGGATCAGCAGATGAGCTTCTACATTTACTGCACTGTTTTGCATCTCGTGCTTTCTCTCAGCTGAAACTCCATCTCCGGATCAAAGGCACCTGGATAGTGCAAGAGAGTCGATCTAGGAGTAGGCCTTATATCAACTGGCATCGAATAATAAACTTGGTTAAATCTGGTTGAAAACTGTTGTACTGTCTCCCCTGGCAATCTTTTCAGCTGGTTATACTCTTCTACAATCAAGAAAAGGTTCTGCCCGATCATCCACCTGTCGAGAAAAACTTTGACAAACTGCTGGAAATCTGAAATGATTGCATCAGGCAGGGCTTTGAACCAACTCTTCACTTTGGTTTGCAAAGAAAGAGCAAAAAGCCTTATACTAACATCTTCTTCATCAACTTCAAAAAGATCTAGAAAAGATTCAAAATTATGCACATGTTGCTCAGTGTTGACATTCTTACATTCACCGTCAAACCTCGGCAAGTATAGATCATAGTTTTTGGGGAAAGCATGAAGAACAGAAGGTAAATCAAGAGGTTTATACCGATCTGGAATTTTACAAGGTGTAGGGATATGTACAATAGGTATAGAACCAGTCTTGGTCTCTTGAGGCTCATCAATTTGAAGATGGTCATCACAAAATTCGGAAAAAGGATCTTGATCAAGCTCAAAGGCATGCAAATCTTTGGTATTCACAATCTTCAAAGGGAAAGAATCAACTGCAGGCCGAGGATCTCTTCTCAAATACAGTATACTTTGCAAAGAAGTTTTGACATTCTCGGGAAAAGAGAAGAAATAATTTATGACAAAGAACAAAATGTCGTGGATGAAATTCCAACTTGAGTACCTGATCTGTCCATATTGTCCTTTCATGTTTCTGCTGGTCAGGATCATCCTCCAGTGGAGTCTTTGGATCTGATCTCAAAAATGATTTAGAGTCACCAAGTGAATGATTTCAGCCTTTCAAGTGTCTGATCGTTGTCCACCATCAACAATCAGATCTGAACTTGATACATGTACTGGGGTGAAATGCAAATGAAGTGCTGTATTCACAAGCTCACGGAGATGTACTGAAGCAGCGTTTATCTACTTCCGCTTATGCCAAGCAAAAGCGTTTCGAAGGCTACCTGGCATAACTTCAGGCTCCGTCTAAGACTTATGAAACAAACACATCAATCAACAAACAAGTTTGTTCTCCCCAGTATGGTTGCCAATATGTTAGCACTTGAAATTTCACCTCAGGCTGAAAAAGGTAAACTCCAAGGAAACATCAAACCACTTAGCCTCGTAGCTAGCCCTACGGGGCAGGAGAGGGCTCTCTCCGGTTTATCTCGGTAAAGATCTTCAACAGGCAAGATAACCAATAAGGAAACACTGATTTTAGGCTAGTAAACTGATAAAAAGGTTTGAATTGGGAAGTTTTAGGATTTTGGTGGAAAATCGGGGAAAGGCAATTTTGGGTGCGGGGATTGGACAGAGTTTTTGCAGGGGGTTCTTTGGGGCAAGGTAGGAGACTGTATTGATGCCTTTTAAAGAGTCATATGGGCAAGAATGACTGGTGAGGAGCTAAAGAGAGCAAGTAAACACCTTGAGTTCTCCTTAAACAGATGAAAACATTGATATTAAGCAAACTTAAAAGCAGAGCATGGCAATCATGAATTCTACTTTAACACTTCATTTGCCTAATTTGCAGAAGGAAAAGTAAGGAGATGATTCACATAACAAACTTACAAGTACAAAGAGAAACACACCATCAATACATGTAACCACAGGAACCCCAAAAAGGACTGCAAAACCCTGGTCTTTCTTCCTTTGCCAAAATTGCAGAGATACAATGAGTAATACAATAGAGCTTTCTCCCTCAAGAGACCAACCATGAAAAGGACCAAGAAAGTACATAATATAGGCAATCTAACATCTTTCCTTGCCTCTAGGGGTCGAGCTCACTATCCTAGGAGCTGTTTCAACCAATTCTAAACTAAGCACTGAAAACTAGGCAGTCAAAACAACTTGCCTCTATAAGCTAGGAAACCAATTCATTCATTAAATTTTTGCCTATCTCATGAATGAATCTTCTAGAAGAGATAAATAAGTGTCAAAATATCATAAAATTACATCATTTACAACAAGGAGGATCAAAATCTACTCCAAAAAGTCAAATCCAGTCAAAACTGCGTTTTGCTGAGCTGTAGGTGAATTTCTGTGAAAACTGCCCAACACATCGCGCCCTGATCCTGAACACGTCGCGAGCTGGTCTTGACAGGTCGCGCGCGGGCTCTGTCTACAATTTCACCCAATTTCTCTCCAAATCGTTTTTCACTATTGCTTTGAGGCAAATGATGATCAAATGGAGGGAGAGAGGGGCTTTATAGTCTTGATTTAAATTAATTTCCCCTCAAACCCTCTTTCTAATGTTTTATAACTTGACACTTTTTCAAAATTTAAATGCTGCTGACTTTATGGTTTCCTTTTGTCCTGAAATTGGTTGAACTGATGCTTTTTCTTGAAAATTTTTACAGGGATAGCTTCTGAGGAATCTTGGCAAAGGGGACCAGGGCTGCATGCTAACTTTCGAAGAATTTTGAATTTTTACAACTTTTACAAAAATGAAAAAAAATTACCTTGTCTTTAAAAACAGGGTTTTTAAATCCAAGGTGAAAATTAGCTGTACAAGATGAAATCTTTTGAAGAAATACTTTGATAGTCATCCCTCTGGCCTGCTGGGCATTTATTGACTTTTAAAGACATGACCTCAAAGACAAATTGGACCTGTTAGTGTCAGTCTTTACAGCCTTCCTCCAGTGATCAAACATGCTCTTACAAAGTGATTTTGAAGTGTCAAGGTCAAATTTTGTCATTTTAGTGAGTCTTCAAGCAAAATTTGGTCACTAGGCATTAGGTCTAGGGTTTGCTCTCACCCTTTTTAAAGTTGCCCAAATGTCAGTCCATGTCACTATTCAGCTGAGTCTATCATCATTCATAGGGTTGTCATTATCATGTCAGTGTCTAATGAGTCATTTTACACCTTGTTCATGCTTCAGTTGCGCCCAGGCAAGGTCATTTCCCTCTCCTAGGGTTTTGAAGGCAATTTCTCTTGGGCGGCCAAATCATCGGCAAAACTCATATCCTGATGTTCATACACCTTCCCCTATCCTTAAAGCACCTTATCAAACATTTCCAACACTCAGATCCCCCAAAATCCTCATTTTTGCACAAACCCTAGTTTCTAGCTACAACCTGGCAATTTTCTAGGTTGGGCCTGTGTTTTTCCCTTTTGGACCCCTTCCCCTCACTCAATCTTTGAGATTCCACTTTCCCCTACTTCCTAACATCCCTCCCTACTCCCAAAAATTTCCCCAAGAATTTAGAAGCCCCTTATCCCCTTCATTTCGCTTCATTTCGACAAAATTTCTTGTTTCACACATCGGGACAAGTTTCACTCAAATGATGTTTCAGAGCAATCAAAGATGAATTTTGGAAAACTGAGAGAGGTTTTTGTCCAACACGTGCCAAGGAAGAAAAACCTCCTTCACTTTTTACACAGGTGTCATGGTTTGAGAGAAATGTCAAGAATACCGTTGCCTCAGGAGAATCAAAGACACCTTTGAAGTGACCTCCATTGTGCTTTGGCTTGAAGTTGTCAAATTGCTAGGGTTTTATATGCTGTTTTGAGGTATCCCTTGTCTTCCCTATTTTTCACCTCCCATTCCATATTCCCTATCATTTTTATTCAAATTTCCCTTCCACAATTGCTAAGAGCCCTAAACCCTACCCCTCTTCCTAAGAAATCAAAAAATTAAACCCTAACCCTACCTCCCATAACATCCTTGCAAATGAAATTGTATGATGATGTATATGTCATGCACAGCACCACCACCACATCCTGAGATTGTTCACGAGGAGGAAGGACCATCACAGCAGCATGACATCCCCGTCACTAGACATGTCAGCTCCTCACCTCTGATTACCTATCAGAAAGGCCCAAGGGCCTTATTTGCAGCAGCTAGGCGGGTACTATCTCCACAACAGGTGGAAGGGGTCTCGCCTTCATCATCATCTCAGCGAGTGTTATCTCCACATCAGGTGGAAGGGGCCTCGCTTTCTTCACCAGCACAGGTACCAGGGAGGGGCAAGCAGCCCATGAGTCATGAGGGGCCATCAGGAGTTCCAGATATTGAGCTTGTGGATCTTGAGACCAGTTCTCCTAGCCAAGAGGCAAAGGAGATCATTCAGCATCTCAGAGCTGAAAATGATGCCTTGCAGAGGAGGTTAGAGGGAGCACAATGGACAATCTCATACCTGGAGCAGCGCAACAAACAGTTGGAGGATGAGAAAGTCCTTGATGAGCTATGGAGGATTAGAGGAGACCGAAACTTGAACAGAAGGAGGCCCGGTGACCTATTGCCTGCTGAGAGGGAGTCCATGCTCATCCGGGTCAATGCACACTTGGAGAGGCTGTTGGCTAAGGCCAACCAAGAGAAGAGATTGCTAAGGAACATGAAGAACCATTACTGGGCAAGAATGCATGTGTGCAAGGCCAAAATGAAGATGTTTCAAAGGCAGTTGTCCGAGGCCCTAAAAGGGAAGAAGAAGACCAGTCCACTCCGTATCTTGGCTGAGGCTTCACTCAAAGATCATGGCACTCAATAGCCTAGCCACAGCTCAAATCCCAAATTTTTTTGAGAATTTTGGGTAATTTTGGCATTTTTTGGTAATTTACAGGTTTTGGCTCTTTAATGGGTCTCACCCCCCGTGAGACCCTTTGTCATGGCAACTCCTTTTCACAAAAACTCAGCATTTCCTGATTTTTTATGCAAAGTTACATATGCCCATGGATGGACTTGAGTTTTTATGGAGTTTTGGGCCTCCAGAAGGTCAAAATACATGCAAAATTTGACTTTCTGCCACTTTTTTGAACTGCAGAAAGCTATCTTGGGAGAATTGGTTTTTGACAGGGCAAATGAACTCCAAATTCAACAATTCCAGTTGGGTTGGAAAATAGACTCACAGACCGTTCCAACAAGCCCACTTTTGCTCAATTTGGCCACCTGAAAGTACCCCAAAAAGAGATCCAAAGGGGCGCGACCTGTCAAGCAGGGGGGCGCGACCTGGCAGGCAGTTTTTTGCCAGATTGCACTGTACAGCCCAGAAAACGCAGATTTGACTCAGTTTGACTTTTTGGGGTTGAAGATGATTATATTTGATGTAATTTTTGTAACTCTAAGACACTTTTACTCTTGTTTAACACTTCTAGAAGATTCATTCATGTAAAGGGTAAATATTTAATGAATGGATTGGTTTCCTAGCTTATAGAGGCAAGTTGTTTTGACTGCCTAGATTGTAGTGCTTAGTTTAGAAGTGGTTGAAACAACTCCTAGGATAGTGAGCTCGACCCATGGAGGCAGGGAAAGAGGTTAGATCATCTATATTATGTACTTTCTTGCTCATTTTCATGGTTGGACTCTTGAGGGAGAAGCTATCATTGTTTTATCTCACTGTATCTCTGCAATTTTTGGCTAAGGAGGACCAGGGTTTTGCAGTCCTTTTTGGGATTCTTGTGGACCCATGTGTTGATGGTGTGTTTCTCAATGTTCTTGTAAGTGTGTTTATGTGAATCATTTCCTTTCTTTTGCTTCTGCACATTAAACAAATGAAGTGTTAAAGTAAGAATTCATGCTTGCCATGCTCTGCTTTTAAATTTGTTTAATTTCAATGTTTTCTACTGTCTAAGGGGAATTCAAAGTTATTGTTTGCTCTCCTTGGCTTCTCACCTGTCATTCCTGATCATCCACCTCAATCAAAGGCATCAATACAGTCTCCTACCTCGCCCCAAAGAACCCCCTGCAGAAACTGTGTCCAATCCCCACACCCAAAATTGCCCTCTCCTCAATCTGCCACCAAAAACCCTAAAAACCCCAAAACAACCTTTCTGATCAGTTTACTAGCCTAAAATCAGTGTTAACATATTGGTCATCTCATCCATTGAAGATTTTACCGAGACAGACCGGAGAGAGCCTTCTCCTGCCCCGTAGGGCTAGCTACGAGGCTAAATGGTTTGATGTTGCCTTGAGGTTTACCTTTCTCAGCCTGAGGTGAAATTTCAAGCGCTAACAGGACCTAAACCCTAGACCTAGGAATTTTGACCTCAAGACAAGACAAGTAACCTTGAAAGAGTTTATTGACTGAAACAACTTGATCCAGCAGTGCCAAGAGGGGAATAAAGACACTAGCTCCTCCATCAGGGTTATGGCATGCCTAATGGAATGCAATGAGATGACACTGATGAGACACCTACTTATGCAAATGCAAAGAGCTTTGATCGCTGATGGAGGGCTACTAGACTGACTCTAACAGGCACCACGCCTCGATAAACCGGTCAAAAAATAGATGTCCATGACAGTCAAGGGGATGGATTTGCCCCTAATATAGAACACCTAGTCGATAGGATCCCATGCATCGAGAAAATATTGCAACAAGTTGATTTGTTGCCTCATGCTAGAGATGCGAAAACAAACAAGATGTTGGGTGTGGAGCCTGATTATCTTCTATATTCAAAGGTATCGCCACATAGGACCCCAGCTCGAAATGGGTGCGGCAACGCCGCCCATAAAATATTCGCTGCAGGGGGGGTCCAGGGGGGGTAAAATAGCTGTAAAATTGCCTTGTAAAAGTATAGTAATTTCTAGTCAATCTGGGCCGTTCATTAGGCGGATGATCTGATGGTAGAACTTATGTTTAGTTTAGGGTTTTTTGCCCTAGAAGGCAACCCCTCTCTTTGTATGAGGGTATTGTATTTTAGGCTGTGTGATAGATGTGTATTCTGTGAGCGAGAAACAGAGAGGTGAGACTGTGAGAGAAAACAGAGGATATTACAGCGGATTTGCTGTAGGTTGTGTCTCTTCATTTTGCTGGATAATAGAAAGGAAGGACTGGCTGTTCGGGGTGGACGTAGCCCAAACTGGGTGAACCACGTATATCTGTGTCTCTCTTGTTTTGTGAGTTTTCTGTGTTTATATTTCTGCAATATTTTATGTGTTCCATTGCTCCGTAATATATAATTTTCTAACACAAGAGAAGAGTCAGGATCCTAATTTGGTGAAAAACAGGAAAAAATTCCATGACAAAATTGTGCACAAGTTTCCCTCCTTGCGCCCATCGCACCCCCAGTAGTGTACTGGGTGGGATGCATACTGACTGGCCAATGGCCATGCCAGTATGCATCACACTTTTTGATGTAGGAAAGGTGCAATGGAGCCAGGGCGAATTTTTCAAACCCAAGGGGCTAAGAAAAACCAGGAAACATGCTCAGAATTCAAAAAGGAAAGAATGAAACTGAAGAGCTCAGGTTTAGCTCTTACCTGGTCCAGATGGCGCCAAGAATCATCCACATAATCTCCTAGAATCAGCTAGTGAAAATCAAGGGGGAAAGCACCTCCAAAGCTCCAACAAACCAAGGTTCAAATGAAATGGTAAAGTGAGAGGTAAAAACCCCTTTTAAATTACTTTTCACGTAATTCAAGTAAAATATTAGTGCTTTGACTCATTTTTCAAGCATATATTATTCGTTTCTAACTAGTTTGATCAAGCAATTGAATAGGCAATACAACCTTTGAAGGAACAAAGTTGTCAATGGTAAAATCAAGGTAATCAATGACCATTATATTGAGCAGTTTTTATGTGGAGTTCAAGCTCATTAAAAATTAAACATAAGCAATGAGCAAATGTTTCCCCCAGAGTTTAAGCTCATTCATTAAAAAATGAACCAATTTCTGGTAAATAACCATCGTGAATGCATTATCATCAAACTTTGATCCTTGGTCGTGTTCTCATCATCACCTCCACTCTGTTTTGGTCGATCATCCACCTCCATTTGATTGTTTACCCTTTTTGAGGAACAATGCAAAGAGTGATCCTGTTAGCCATCCTTGTGACACTGCCGTGATTGGAAAATTCCAAACCTTACCTGGAATCAGCCGCTACCCGAATTTATCACTCGTTCCTCAAAAAACGAGTCTCCTTTAAGCTCTTTTCATCTGACTCGTAAAATATGAAAAGATTGTGAGCAATTAGCCTCTCCAGCCCGTTAAAGTGACCGGAAGTGCTATCCCTCCTTTAGATTTTAATCTTTTTGGACCTGAGGGATTATTACACAAAAAGATCGAGCACTTGTTTTGTTCGGCTCGTTAAAATTACCGAAAATTCATCCCCTTTGTATTATTTTATACTTTTTCGGACCTAAGGGATTATATGACGAAAAAGGATTATTGGAGTTTTCTTTACGTCCCTTTCAGACTCTCTAAAATTGAAAAGGACCGAGTTATATTTTTCGTTAAACTCGTTAAAACCAAATAGCGACAAACTTTTCCATACAGACAAGAACGAGTTTCACTATCGCTAGGGTCGTTAAAACATAACGATGGGTTTGCCCGAAGGGAATATTATAGAACAAGCATATGTTATCCTCCTCAAGGTTGACAAAAATAAAGAGGTACTAGTCAGCAATGATTGGGGAAAAATTGGGAAGAAGACTTGAAGAAACTTTATTGGTAGCAAGTCGCTCTTGAACATGACACTTTCACTCCACATCCGAGTCAGGTTGGGTTGTTCCTTTCACTGGTCATATCACCATTGGTCCATCACACCATCCACATTTGGGGTTAACACTACCAATCCATCATGTCAGTGTCACCGATATGTTCAAGAGAAGTCGCTCAGAGAATTCACCTGTGTCTCATCCACTACAATATATTCACGCTCCATTCTTTCAGGACCGCCACCCTGAACCTTATATCATCAGATCGTTTTCATCTCCATTAAAATCATTTGCTCTGTTCCATGTCATAGATGCGGGATTCATTAAGGCCCTCCTACGATGGATCACTTCTTGTCGACATCAGCTCATTATCCAGGAAGTCGATCTAGGAACAACCCTTTCAGTACTTTGAAGCTTGCATGCCTCAATGGCAAGTTTTTCACTTCTGGCGACAAGTTTACATCAATGGCCTTCGACCGAAAGATTTTGCGTGGTGTTCGACACCAAGTCCCTTTTTCACACCACGTGAATTGTACTGTCGTACCTTGAGGGTCATCATCATTATCGGTGATTCCTCTCGCGCCTGTTAATAACTTACATCACTGGCTGGTAATCAGGCGATGTCTTTCCATGTTCGACTCCAGAACATCTCTCACATGGATCGGCTTGTACTTTGAGTGAAGATCGAACGAGATTGAAGACCCTGGATCTAGTTTCATCCATCCGGGCTGTGATATATATTCAGGAAAATAAAGACATCAAATGTACATCATTTCTGCACAGATGTATATCATTGTTGGTAGCAGGTCGCTCTTGAACATGACACTTTCACTCCGCATCCGAGTCGGGTTGGGTTGTTCCATTCACTAGTCACATCACCATGG
This sequence comes from Pinus tabuliformis, assembly GCA_031772625.1. Lineage (NCBI taxonomy): Eukaryota > Viridiplantae > Streptophyta > Pinopsida > Pinales > Pinaceae > Pinus > Pinus tabuliformis. Next base: position 928,713,975 of record CM062812.1, on the reverse strand, counting down.
TTCCATCACACCATCCACATTTGGGGTTAATGCTACCAATCCATCATGTCAGTGTCGCCGATATGTTCAAGAGAAGTCGCTCAGATAATTCACTTGTGTCTCACCCACTGCAATACATTTATGCTCCATTCTTTCATGACCACCACCCTGAACCTTATATCACCAGATCGTTTTCACCTCCATTAAAATCATTTACTCCATTCCGTGTCATTGATGTGGGATTCACTAAGGCCCTCCTATGACGGATCATTTCTTGTCGACATCAGCTCATTATCCAAGAAGTTGATCTAGGAACAACCCTTTCAGTACTTTGAAGCTTGCATGCCTCAATGGCAAGTTTCTCACTTCTGGCGATAGGTTTACATCAATGGCCTTCGACCGAAAGATTTTGCATGGTGTTCGACGCCAAGTCCCTTATTCACACCATGTGAATTGTACTGTAGTACCTTGAGGGTCATCATCATTATCGGTGATTCCTCTCGCTCTTGTTAACAACTTACATCATTGGCTGGTACTCAGGCGATGTCTTTCCATGTTCGACTCCAGAACATCTCTCACATGGATCGACTTGTACTTTGAGTGAAGATCGAACGAGATTGAAGACCCCGGATCTAGTTTCATCCATTGAGGCTACGATATATATTCAGGAAAATAAAGACATCAAATGTACATCATTGCTGCACAGATAATCATCCGATCTAAGGGATGATGGCTCTACCAGAATCATCAGTCTGCACACAGACGATTGTATGTCTTATGTACATGAAAATGAACTTATAAAGCTGAGCATGGGCATGCCCACCTCAGCTAGATCATGAAAATATTATGAAGATAATGTATTGTATTGTATCTTATTACAAGTCGCCTTCCAGCTCGAAAAAACTTTGGATCCTCATGATAAAGCATTTCACCCGACATCAAAAGATTAAAGACCTCATGCTTTAGGGGGCAAATGTTATAGATATTTTTGGGCATTGCAACCCCAATCATATATGTCCATAAACCAAGGGTTCCTAAGTCCCTAAAAGTGTTGTTTCACACCCTAAAGGAACAAGGTCAACTGATTACATCATCTCCCAGAAGTTCTCCACAGAAAACTGCTCAGAACTGGTCAAATCTGGACCATACAGACTGCCCAGTGCAGAAGGTGCGATGCATCCCACTTGCCCATAGTAAAAGGTGTGATGCATACTGGATAGCTCTTCTGCAGGGTGCGATGAGCGAGAGTGGACAAATGGCAGAGACAGTTTTCAAGGTGGTTCGACATGGAATCTTCCAGAAACTTCTCCTATGACACTTGCCTCTCTGAATTCGCCCAGGGATGAGTAAGAGATCGTCAATCTCCAAGTGGAATCATGAACTATCAGAGAGAGGACACTAATCAAATCTCGGAAGCTGACTCACCTTCCTGCAATCATCTATATATGGATCCCTCATCCTAGAGATCCAGAGGCTGGAATTTTGTATCTTGTAAGGAAGTGCTGCTGGTTTCTTGGTGTAACATCATAGTGTTGGGTGATCTAAGCTTTTCATGAGGTGAAGAAGGGCTTTCTTGCTGAGAGGATGACGCTGGGTCAAAACAATTGGTTGTAATCCTCTTTGCTATTCTTGATATTAATAAAGCTATTCAAGTTTTCCTCCACATTCTTGTATGATTGATGATATATGAATTTGTGTGGTCAATATATATCTGGTCCTATATTGTTTGTGATAGTAGATCTTTGTTCTTGGATAGTGTTATGTTGCTTTGATTCCACAGGTGCTCTTTGAAACTGGGTAGAAAAGGAAGCAAGTGGCAAAGATCTATCAGAAGGGAGAGGAATCAAGCAAGGAACCAAGCGCAAGATAGAGGTTGGTCTCCTTTGTTCCCCTCTTCTCTACTTCTCATAAAGGAAAACGAAAGTAGTTTTAGTTTGTTTGTTTCTAAGATAGCTACCAGTCTTAGTGGGACTAGCAGCTTTGCATAAACACTATATTTCCCGATAACAATTGGATCTCCCATTTTTTGAGTATGTTCTTCCCCCTATACTCATTGCAATATGGGGGAATCCGAAAAAGTTGTGGGAACCATATTCACCTCCCTTAGGACTAGAGGATAAACCACATGGTTTAATTAGGGGAAATTAGATGTCACATCATACACATATCTTTCATTTTATTGGAAGGTACAACATCAACTAGTTTAATAGGCTAGATAGTAAGGATCAAACAATATCCACATGTTGACAACTTACTAAACATATTGTAATTCACATATTGGTCACTTTGCACACACATCACCTCATACACTCAAATTCTTTTAGCTCCTCATATGAGTATGACCTTCCCCTTGCATTAAGTGTGATTTTTGGAATCATAAAGTTGTTAATATTTTAGAATCTTCTCGTTTCACACCCTAACATAACGATCTTGGGCCATCGTTCCAACTTAGAGCCACCTAAATTCAAACTCAACTCAACACATTAATATACCCCATTGAGGGGACACACAATAATTTTGTAGTTTAAATTAGGATTATGGGGGTAGGCATCCAAATAATCCCCCTTTATCATTTTTCTCTTGAAACATAGAAGTTGTCCTTTTTGAATCCCTTGTAAAGTCTTTTCTCACATATTTTCAGTTTTTAAGTTTGTCATGAAATGGGATTCAAATTGTTAAGAGTTTAGACAAAAGCCACCTACCCACATCATAGATCACATCCATGAGTACTACAGATGACATACCATTTACAAAATATAGGTCCCAAATGAACTTCTTTTAGAAATTTTCCTCAAATTTCTTTTGTGAGTCATAGCAAAAAATGTTACATCTACCACACCTCAATATTAGGAGTGAGAAATCACCAAGGATCAATAGTTCAAGTTAATTTATGCATAATAAATATACCTCTGCATGGTAATCTCTGACTCCCCACAACCCCAACCTTTCTATAAAGAGAATCCGAGGGAATCAAATTTTGTTGATGGAGTTATTGTGTCCATTACCTAGTATAACCCTTAGTATCATAATCAATTTCCCATCAAAATCATGGAAATCCATATGGGACATCCCCCACTTCTCTTACCATGGGTGGGGAACCACCTACACCTACACCCATGATACATGGGTGTTATCAAAACCTTACTACATCAAGTGCCCCTCCCATAAAGGGAACGAGTTACTCTACCTTGCACAATGCTAATGGGATGTCCACATCCCAATCTTCACATGGGAATCCCACAAAAGGAAAAAATTACATCTCTTTCCTTGACCCACTATAATCTAACATTTCAAACCAACATCCTCATCAAAATGTAGTTTTTAAGTTTTCTTGATCTTCCTTTCCAGAAAAATAGTAGGCCTTTAAGCAACTCAATATGTCCAACCCCCCTTCCTAATAAATACTGGGAAGAAGAAAGGAAAGAAAAAGAAAAAGGAAAACTAGGGATAGGTGGGGGGAACCCCCAGTAATAGAATTAATAGGGTGGGTTTAACTCCCCCCACCCCACACTAAAATTGGAATCAACATTCCAACCAATGTCCTAGAAATTCATAGAAATAAGAAAAGATCAATGATATTTAGACTAACTTCCCTTCTGCATTGTGTAAAGAGTATGGTCATTACACACACCATTACCCCCAAAATTCTAAATCTACGCATCTGAAGGAGGATATGGGTAGTCATGGCCCTAGTGGCCAACTTGGAGTAAACCAACAACCTACTATATTACAGACTCCCTTTCCTCAACAAGGGGCCATAACTAAACAACTGGAGACTAGTTCTCCTCATTTCAACAACTCTACTGTGAGAAATTCACAATACATGGCCAATAGGGACATTATTTATTTTTGTGGATATCTTACTACAAACCACCATTATAATTATACCCAATATCCTAAGCCAAATCCTTACTCGACAAATGCTTTGTCATCTACTTCCACTGCACTCTTGACTATCCCACCTCCCATAATTGATCTCATTTCAATATTTACTAAAGGATTACTAAGGTGCACAACTCATAATGTGAAAGTAGTGCATAGTTATATCATCATTGATGACCTTTCTCAATCCCCTATTTCCATATCAACATTGGAGGTTATTCAAACATAATGGAAGGGATCATTGGGTGTGTGTTATATTCTTTCCATGAATTATATGTACCAAACACAAAGGGGGTCTTGGGGGAGTTATTCATCCCCCCTTGTTTAGGGGATATGTAGGGGGGCTAGAACCCCCTTACATGGGGTTTGGAGCACCGCCTTGAAAAAGAAAAAGTGGTATTTTGCGTCTATTTTTGGATGGTTTTCAACCTAGAGTTTTGTTGAAAGTGGTTTTGTAGTGCTTGGTTGTTTTGAAGTTTTAGATATGGAACTCTGGTTTTATTGGCAATTCATATGCTGAAGGATGTATATTGTATTGTAATAATGTACATAAAGCATAATGGAAAAGGCTTACTAGTTTTCCGAGGTTTGGGTTTCTAGGAAAACATATTTATGTAAATTTGTGTGTTTGTCATTATACTATTTCTATTTTTACTAAGAATTTGTTTACAACAATTAATTATACAAGATTAAAAAATGCATTTGGTATGAAAGCATTTTTAGCTTGAAGGGGACGCTTTTGTGGCTAAGGGGTTTTTGCTCGAGCTTATGGTAGACCCTGTTACAATGGGAGATTTGCGGAAGTGATTCTTTTGGTGAAAATAAATGGCAAGCATTTGAAAAATAGAGATTAAGAAATTTAATGGGCAAAGTTTTTATTTGTGGAAGCTCAAAATGGAATATTTGTTGGTAGACAAAGATCAATGGATTGCTATGGATCCATCCTATGCACTGATAGGGATGTCAACAAAAGACTGGAAAAAGTTGAATTGGAAGGAAAAGAGAACAATATGATTATGTCTTTCAGATTCAGTATTACTGAATGTGTTAGGGGAAGCTACAAAAAGGCTTTGTGGGACAATTTATGGGCTTTGTATTTTTCCAAGTACCTGGTGAACAAATTGTTCCTACGAAATTATTGTATGACCGGAGGATGAAGGATGGAGACTTGGTGACAACGCATCTAAACGACTTCAATACTGTGGTGAGTCATGTATTATCTATTGATATTAATATTTCAGATGAGGATAAGTGCATTAGTATATTACGTTCTCTTCCAGATTCATGGGATAGTTTGGTTGTTGCCATAGGTAGTAATGCAACTACCTTAAAATTCTATGAAATAGTCTCATCTTTGTTGTTGGAGGAGATGAGATGAAGAAACATGGAGAGCTATAAAAAATATACCTTATCTATTAGAGGACACTCCCAAAACAAAAATAGAAGTAAGTACTCAATTGGGAGATCTAAATGTTGGGGAAGATCGAAACCTCCACGAAAGTTTGTAAAGGTATGTTGGAAATGCTTAAAAGAACAGAATTAAAAGAAAGAATGTAAAGCAAAAATTGTAGAGAAAGGGAAGGGATCTAAAGATGCTCTTTATATAAAAGCAAAAACCTCGTCAGATGAAGGAGGGGATGTTTACTTGGCTTCTTCAAGTACACAAGTAGATCAAGAGGCATGACTGGTTGACTTGGGGACATCTTTTCATATGACTTTGCACAAGGAGTGGTTTTGTGAGTATGAAAGATTTGATGGTGGTGATGTTTTCTTAGGAGACAACTCGAGAGCCAAAACCATAGGGTGAGGAAAAGTCAAGTTGAAAGGATGGAAGGACTAGGACACTCCTAGGTGTTTTGCACATTCCAGGATTAGCTAGAAATTTGATTTTTGTAAGCAAGATAAGCGATGCATGTGTAAGAACAATGTTTGAAAAGGAAACTTGCAGGATGGTTTAAGGAGAAATGCTATTGCTTAGGGGGGTTCATATTGGAAATATGTATAAGTTTTTGGGAAGTGTTAGAGTCAGTCTTTTTAGCCTGTCACCTGGATCAAATATGCTTTTACTATGTTTTTTTCGGACTTTCAAAATCAAATTTTTTCTACTACTAGGTTTACATAGCAAATTTGGTAATTGTTTGGTCAGTTTAAAGATGAAGTCATTATTTGGAAATTCACTCATGCTGGTCGCCTATCACACTTTATGAAGGTGTCACAATAAAAATGGGTCAGTCATCATCATCATTCCATTTGGTCTCAGGTCATCCATTAGGTCGCTAGGGTTTCCAAGGTCCATCATTTTCATGAATAAAACCAACAGTGAGTAAAACATGACGAAGCATCTTTTGGGAGTTGATCTTGATTTTTCACACACTCCTCATACTCTCATGTTCCAAAAGTTATAGAAAAAGAAGCTCCAACACTCAAGAAGGTAAAGGACATCTTAGGTTTGCAATGACAAAGGTAAATCTGTTTTCATAAGTGAAAATCAATTTCTAAAGAAGGGTGGGTCCCATTTCTTTTTGAAAAAGTGAAGAAATTTTCCCTATATAAAATCAAAATCCCCCAAACTCCTTCATTCACATCATATTCACTCTTTGTTATCAATTCATCCTGTCCAAAAAATTAAAAAGGTCATTTTCCTAGGTGAAATTGGCAAAATATTGCAGGTGCTGCACTCAGAAGAACTGCGTTGTGCTTTGGCGCTGTGCTCAGGAACACTGCGCTGCGCAGAGGACATAGTGCCTCGAAATCCTTGAAAACACTCCCAAAATTCATTTTTTCACTTGCAATCTTGATTTAACTGACTTATAAGCTAAGGAACAAGTAAGTACACCATCATCCTCCATCTTTTTCTTTTCGAATTTCATCTCATGTCAACGATTCTTCAATTTAGGGTTTGTAGCGAAATTTGCATGGGAAATGATAGGGTGAAAATGGCCATCATTATTTTTGATTTCTAAAACATGTAAATTGATATCCTACACCTACATACATGTTTAATGAGCCATTTTAACCATTTTACCCAAGTATAAACACTCAAAAAGCAAAACCCTAGCTCATTCCTAGAGGTTTTTGGGCAAGTTTCATCATAAACCCTGTTGTTTCCACCTGCAAGAAAATCATCTTTCCACTATTTCTCCACTCATTTTCATAAGATTTCAAAGTCCTCTCACCTTTCCCAAGACCCCTCCATCATTTTGTCAAAAAATCACCTTCATATCACTTCATTTCTATTCACACCTCACCATTTTATTTTCGTTTCCTACTGCTAGGGCTTTGTGTGATCATGGAGGCAGAATCTTCGCCAGAAAGAAAAAGACAACACAAATGAGGGAAGATCCTCAGATATGAACCATCAAAATACAATATAATCAACTCCTATCCTTTCATCAAACAATGCTTTGAGGATGTCCATTGCTTGGAATTTTGCAAGAGGGCGAGCGAGGTGGGATTTCATGAGCAACTAACAGATTGGTTGGCAACTCAACTGAAAGGAGAAAATGCTGTCATTTCTAGTGTTGAGTTTAGTTTTTCAGTGGCTTCTATCTCAATTGCAACTGGGTTACCAAACAATGGCGAATTTTGGTTCAAAGGAATGAGCCTAGATCTTGAATACTACAAGCCTTTCTTGAAGATGCCATACAGAGATACACATACTCACCTCATGCCTTTCAGATATTTATTGGAGAAATATGCCCCTTTGATGAAAACTGTCATGAGGTTCTTCAATTGTGAAGGTAGATTCTCCAGGTTGTATGCCTATCATATTTGCCTTCTAATGCATTTCACCTCTCAAAAGCCACTTAACATGTGTAATTATCTATTCAGGAGCATTTCCAAAATGTCTGAAAAAATAAAATTGAAGGAAAAAGAGCACTACCCAAGCTTGTTCCATCATAGTCTCATTAAAACCATTGTCCTTCACCAACTGGTAGAGAAAGGTATGGCTTGGGAAGCAGCCTTGAAATGGCATGAGAAGAATGCAACATCTCAGTCTCCTAGTGTGCCAAAACAACAAACAGAGGTGGGGTCATCTAGCAAAATAGTGGAGAAGACTCAGCTATCCAAACCTGAGGTGAATAAAGTATATAAGAAGGGGCACAGGCTTGTGTTTTCTTCTCACAGAGAGAAAGGGGCCAAGCCTTCTTCATCAACAAAGTAGGAATTGACATCAAAAGAGAAAGATACAGTTGAGCATGAGTTTGAACTAATTGATCCAGAGACTAAGGATCAGACCACAAACATGCGACAGACAATTAGGGATAAGGAATACCAAATCAAGGAGTTAGAAATCAATTTGTAAAGGGCAAAGTATGTTATATCATTCCTTGAACAGGAAAACAGTCAACTCAAAGCAAAGGAGTTGATCCTAGAAAAGGAAAAAGTCAAGTTAATGCAGCAAGTTGGCAAAGGTAAGGAGATCATGAAATAAAGTGATCCTGAATCATCAAAGGGGAGAGGAAAAAGGAGAAGACCAAGAACAAGAGGCCTCAAGAAATCTTTGCAAGAGGAGCAAGAACAAATTCTGCTAAATGAGGACCTTGACCTAGAAGATAGGATTGCCCTAGAGGTTCATCAAGATAAGGAATATTGTCTTAATAGTGTGAATGAACACTTGGAGAATCTCCTTGGGAAGGCAAACATGGATAATCAATTACTCAGACACATGGCGCATCACTATCAAGCTCAAAACATGATCGCCAATGTCAAAGTAAAACAACTTGAAAATAAGTTCAATGAGGCCAAGAAAGACCAAAAGGATGAGGGAAACTTGGAGATTCTTGCTAAAGAATCTATGAAGGTTTAAAAAACATATTTTTACACCTTCCCTCCAATTTTGAGCAAATTTTGAGCATTTTGAGTTTTTTGAGAAATTTTGGTCTAAATTCAGAAATTCAGTTGCTCCAGAAGCGCGCTGCGCTTTTTCCTTATGCCTCCATTTGAGGAAAGGTCTACATTTTTGGAAAGATCTTGCCATCCTCTAAAAACCCATTTTCTCATATTTTGCAGAGGTGGCTCAGTTTTGGAGAAAAAGGCAAAAAAGTGGCAAAAACTAGCATTCTGGACCATTTTTTGACAGGCGCTATGCTTCTGGAGTGACCTTGGGAGAATGGATTTTTGAAGGCCTTCCCATGGTCAAAATTCATAAATTCAAACTGTTATGGAAACTAGACTTGAAAGGCTAGTTGACCGTTCTCTCAGTTTTTAATTTTGACCCCTATAAGGCACATGAAAAACAACTCAAAGTTGGCGAAGCACTTCTGCACTTTTCAGTGTTTCAAATTGTAATTTTCACTGTGTAAATTTCTAGTTTCTAGTTTGACTCAGTCAAAGTCAAGATTATCTATGTAATGGCACTAGTTTCGAGGATATGTGATGTAGGCATGAATAAATGTACATCATAGGTTGTTTTTGATGTCTATTAGGCCTCATAAAAGAAGCAAACTCCTAAACAAACTCTCCATGAAATGTTAAATTTCACCTTCTCACTCTTACCTGTTGGTTGAGAGAATCTTGGAGTTAGTTCCTCCACCAAGGAATTCGACTCTTGAAGGTGGGCATGTGGTCTAGGAGAGTCTATATATATCATTTCTCTTCAGGAGAAGAAGGTTGAAGTTTTTGTGAAGGAAGCTTGCTTGTAATCATCTTTTCAGCTAATATAGAGACAGGTTGCAGCTATTTTCAAGGAACTCTAGCCTAGTGAATTCATGGTGCTTGTACTTCAGTATTTTTGTTTTCTCATGGTCTAAACATCTTTATCTACATTATATCTCTTCTTTCTATGAATTCCTTATAACAAAATACTCAAAATTCTTGTTTTTCAAGCTCTGTTATCTAGTTTTCATACTTATGTGTATGTCTTCCTAAGCTAATGAAATCATGTTTATTTATGCTCATTAGTTTCCTCCACACTATATCCTATATACCACATTGACAAATACTCAAATTACACCATGGATTTTAATATCTATCTCCTTCTTATGTTTGCTCCTGCACTCCCACAGCCTAGACCTACTTGTGGCTCCAAACCCGAAGTTCAACAAACCCTAAAAACCAAATTTTCACAAACAAACAAAAAAATACATATATCTAGCCTAAAATTCATTTGCTTTAAATTCATATCACTGATAAGAGACTTAGAGAGATCCCTCTCATGCTTAGTAGGGCTAGCTACTGAGCTGAAGTGGTTTGAGGTTATCTTCTCGATTTCCTTTTCAGCCTAGTAGATTGTAAGGACTAACATTTTTGGCACCGTTGCTGGGGAACGACTGTTAAATCATTCTTGGGAAATATCTATGAGATTTCAAAGAAATGGTTTTATACTTCTCAGTTTCTAGTATTCAAAGATAGGATGAATTCATAAATCTCATCAGTTTAGGGTGTATACATTCTGGCTTCCAAAAGGCATACCAGGTCAAACCATGACCCAAATCCACCCTTTATTGTTGAAGATCTGGAAAGACTGCTAAGAAAACTTAGATTACCCATCACTAAAAGTGCAGTTCGTAAAATCTATTCACCTAAAAATCTGTTCACCTTTGAGCAAATTCCTTTTGAAGAGCAGATAGAATTATTACTTACAAGGTCCAAGTCTGACTCCTATATATCTGAGATAACATTAGAACCTTTAAAGTTTGAAATTCACTCTATCTCTTCAGAATATTTGTCTGCTAAAACTGATCATGCACTGTGCTTGAATTTTGATAAGCTTCAAAGCCTTGCTGACCAACTCTAGATCACTACTGAAAAAAAATTTCTTCAATATCAACTTGAATACTTGGCCACATCTTCATATTCTGTTTCTCCTCCAAGCACATCTGCTACATCTCCCAAAGTTTTAGTTTCATCATCTTTCATACCTCCCCCATTCGTTCCATCTTTGCCTCCATGACCAATTTTAGTAGTTCCATCATCCTCATTAGCATCACCACCCTTACTTACACAATCCATTGTAGCACCTTCACTATCTTTAGCAGTCATAGTGAGATTTTCACCTCTTTTACTGTCTGCTCAACTTTCTGCTTTGACTCAGAATTATGGTCAAAGACTCCCTTTGTTTGATGGAAGTGCAGAAATTATAGCTCAGCAGCATGTTGACAAGTTAATAGATTTCATTGATTTAGAAGAAATTGATGAGGAGAATGCCAAGATGAGGATTATAGCTCAGAGTTTCTTAGGAGATGTTAAGAAATGGTTTCGAAGTATGGCTACTGATTCTATTAACAGTTCTTAAAGATTGATTGAATTATTCTTAGCTCGTTGGCAAGAGAAGAAAAATCCATTACAGATATTGGATAAGTATAATTCAATGAAAAGGAACCAAAATGAAACAGTTCAAGAATTCACAGCAAGATTTAATACAGTGTACAATTCCATACCGGATGATATGAAGCCTCCTCTTGGTTTGGCTCTTCTTCATTATCCTGATGCTTTTGATTCGAACATGGACTACCAGCTCAGAGAAAGAGACCCCACTACTCTTGAAGAGATGCAAAAAACCGCAGTCAGTGTTGAAGCCAATTTGCTCATTAAGAAGTCAAAATCAAAGCCAGAGAGGGCGGAGAAGAAAGATGTCTTCAAAGAAGAGCCTGCATCATCTTCTGATGCAAAGCTTGACAATATAATAAAAACCATGGAGAGGATGATGGATAGAATATCCATAACTGATCGACAAGCTAAACCTTCAGTGAGGAATCCTAACTTTCACGAACAACAACAACAATAGTTTAGAAATCGACAGAAAGAGCAGTGAAACCAAGATCCTCAAGGTCAAGTAAGAGCTCCATTCCAACAAAATTACACTGAAGGTCAAGAAGAAGATGAAGAAGAAATTGTAGAAGCAAATCACTTCTTTTAAGAATATGAACTGCCTACTTTTCTAACAGAGGAAGATCAATTTTCTGAAGACTCTCTCATACCAAGTGATCAGCAATTTGTGTTTGCAAGCGAAGATCTGTGGGCTGTTCAGACTGAAGAGTACCAAAGAGGATATCAGAATGCCCTCAGTCATCTCCAAAAGTAGTACAATTTGAGGAATAGAAATGTACCTATCACTCTAACTCAGAAAAGACAAAATCTACAAAAGGACGCACCAAGAAAAGAAACCACTCCTGCAGGCCAGAATAAAGACAAGAATATTGTCATACATAATCGGGATAGAACAAATGAAGCCTCCACTAGCAATGTGACGAAAGATAAAGAACTGCAAACTAAAAGTCACAGGAAGGAACCTCAAGCTAAAGGCCAAATAGAAAGGAAGGACATCGCTTCAAAAGAGGTAGAAAAACAATCTAATATTTTTAGTTTGGAGAATGAAATTTCTAAATTGAAAATCACCATTCCCCTCACCAAATTGGTAAGGAATGACAAATATAAATTTCAGATTGCAAAGATGCTTAAGGTTGACCAGATGTCTGATACAGTTAATGTGGTTGATGATGAGCCAACAATCCTTTTTGGTCCAACCTTAGAAGGAGCTCCTGAAGATAGTGAAATTCCTCCTTTTTATCTGAGTCTTAAACTTCATGATTTTATCCTTCATAATGCTATGCTAGATTCTGGCACCTCCCATAATCTGATGCCTAAAGCCATCATGGATAAACTAGGATTGAGCATCACCCAAACTTACCATGATCTTTATTCCTTTGATTTTGGAAGAGTGAAATGCCTTGGCCTTATTAAAGACTTGGTAGTGTCCTTGGACCAAATCCTGGCCAAAAATGTACTCATGGATGTCGTAGTTGCCAATATTCCTCCTAGGTTTGGCATGTTGCTTTTAAGGTCTTGGGGAGAAAAATTAAAGGGCACTCTACAACCTGACTTTTCATACACCACTATCCCTATTTTTGGACAACTCTGGAAGATTTATAGAGAAAATAAGATGAAATTTATGATCAGCAGTAAGGAGAAGCCAGTCAATCATCCTATACATGCTGTTCATACTGATCTTGACTCTTTCATTTTGTTTAGTGATATAAATTCTGTCAATGATGAAAGTCAACTAGTGGAAATTTCAGAAGTTCCCAAGGTAATGGGCAACATACATGTAACTATTACAGCAGAAGGTAAAGAAGTTGGTGAAGAATGTAGGCAACTTGCAAATCCTATTGAGAAAATTCAAAGAATAGTGCAGAAAACAGAAAGTTTTGAGATAACTGTTCCAAATCCTAAAAATAAAAAAATTTAGCCTTCAGAAATCCTTTTTCCACATGAAGAAAATGGTCTTTGGACCATGGAGTTCAATGGTGCATCGGGAAGAGAAGGAGCAGGAATTGGTGTCTGGATACATGGTCCATTACATCAGTCAAATAAAATCCCTTGAAATGTGAGAATGAGCTCTTACAAGTTGGCTTTTGAATGTTCAAACAATGAGGTGGAGTATGAGGCATTGATTTCTAGCCTCAAAATTCTGGAAAAGTTGGGAGCAAAAAATATTTCTATTTATGGTGACTCTGAATTAGTGATCAAGCAATTCAAAGGGGAGTACTAGGCCAAGCACCCAAGAATGAGAGCTTATCGCAATGCTATACTTGATATTCTCAAGACTTTTTCAGAATATACTTTATCTATTATTCCTAGAACTCAGAATGGCATAGCTGACTCACTCGCCACGACAACAAGTATGGTGAAGATCCCTATTCATCCTAATCATAAATACTCCATCCAAGTCAAACATCACCCAACTTTCCCATATAATATGAGGTTTTGGCAAGTGTTTGGTGATGATAAGCAAATAGATAGTTTTCTGCAATTGGAGGGAGAATTTTAGAATCCTCCTATTGATGATGCAGACAACTTTGATGATCCAAACATACACTCAGATGACATTGAAGTATTACAGCTCAAGGACAACAACTTTCCAAGAGGCTTGGTGCCTTTGGAAGAGTTATTTGATAGAGATGATGTTGCTAAGAAGCCCACCATGGTTCCTATAGAAAAGGGAGTTGAAGATGTAAACATTGGCACAACTGAAAATCCTAAAATGGTCAAGTTATCAAAGTCCTTATCTCTTGAAACAAAGGGTAAGTATATGTATTTAATGAAGGAATTTGCTAATGCATTTGCTTGGGACTACTTAGATTTGAAAGTTTATGAAAAAAGTATCATTCAACACACCATTCCTATTAAGCCCGATCAGAAGCCATTTCGCCAGAAATTGAGGAGAATCAATCCCAAGTTGCTGCCATTGATTGAAAAAGAGGTAAATAGACTTTATAAGTCTAGAATCATATCCCCCATTCGGTTCTTTGAGTGTATGTCTAATCTAGTACCTTTGAGAAAGAAAACTGGGGAAATTCGTCTATGTATTGATTTCAGAAATCTCAATAAGGTGTCCTTGAAAGACAACTATCCCTTGCCTAAGATGGATCACATACTATAGAGGGTGATTGGATCCTCTAGGATGTCACTGTTAGATGGATACTCTGGATACAACCAAATTCTGGTGCACAAGGACATTCAAATCAAGACAACCTTCACAATGCCATGGGTTACATTCATGTATGACAATATGCCTTTTGGGTTGAAGAATGTAGGAGCTACTTTTCAACGGGCTATGGACATAGATTTTGCAAATGAAAAACATGTATTTCTGGTTATCTATCTAGGTGATCTTACAGTATTTTCAAAATCTGACGAAGATCACTTGCATCACTTAAGGATTGTTTTTCAGAAATGCAGAAAATTTGGCATCTCACTTAACCCAAAGAAGAGGTTGTTCGCCATGGAAGAAGGTAAGCTACTAGGACACATCATCTCTAAAGATGGCATCCACATTGATCCTGGAAGAGTGGAGGCCCGTTTAGCAACTAGACTTCCCCAGGGACAAGAAAGAGATTCAGCCTTTCAATGGGAAAATTAATTTTTTGTGAAGATTTATTCCTAATCTAGCTGAGCACTTGAAAGAAATGAAAAACATGTTGAAGAAGGATAGTGAAGTAAAGTGGTCTTTGGAGGCTAAGAAATCATTTCATGCTGTAAAGTTTGCATTATCTATTGCTCCTATTTTGATTAGCCTAGATTATACTTCAGATTTCATCATCTTTTATTTTGCTTCTGAGCATACATTAGCACCAGTCCCAATGCAGAAGAAAGATCATAAAAATGAGTAGCTATTGCACAAAATATTGTCACCATGACATTCTACAATCAGTGTGAGTCTATCACCACTCATACTTTCCTCCTTTGCAAGTCTTAAACCTCAGTTCTTCATGTCAAGCCTTGAAAATAAGAGAAAGCCCTTAAAAGTCTCTAAAACTCTAGTTCCACACTTTCTCTTAGCATTACCTGTGGTCCCGCACCCACTGGTCATGTCCCCTGCATACCTGAATGCTCTGTCTCTGTGTAATGGGTGCGGACCCCTGTAAAAGTAAAAAAGGCGCAAGTACATTCTTAAAAACTCACTTTGAGTCATTTCTGGAAGCTTCTAGAAGGAATCTTGAGGTGGCAAGTTCGCTCCTTTAAGGTTCATGCATCCCATACCTTAATGAGCTAACCCCTTGATGTGAGGAGCTTATCCCTTTGAAGGAGGACTCTATCCCTTCATAGGTGGACCTGTAACCTCCTTTCTTTGCACTATAAAATGAAGCATTGGGCTGGTTACTGAGGAGGGGGAAAGCTAAAGATTTTTGAGGTGAAATGTTGTTGGAACTTAGTCTTCCTAATTGAGCTTTTGTGAGGAAAGATTACATACCTTGTTGATCTCATTTGGAAGAGTGTGAGGCTTGTCAAAGTAGAGGAGATTCCTGTTTCGGACCCTGGGAGGAGCTTGTAAAACATCAAGGCACCAAAGGTTGTAAAGTTCTTCTATTTTCAAAGTTAATACAATCACGTTTATTTTTCTCAATAAGTTGTGTTTTATGGTTTATTTCATGGATTCCTTGATCACCATGATGAATATGATTTATTATATTAGCTATGCAGGTGTTATTTGATGTGTGCTTGTTTGTGATTGTAGGTTCTCAAAAGGAAACTCTTTTGGACGGTCGAAGGGTGGTTGCCACAAACTAGTGTTGGACTTAAGGTAAGGTCTAAAACACCTCTTAGTTTTTATTAATGAATCGCAATATATTTAGAGAAAGGTAGATTTGCTTGTCCTGCTTGTTGCTAGATATCTGTTGATACTAGGGAGATCAGTCCTGTCCGCAAGAATGATTTATCTGTCCGACAAATTGGCGACTCCGCTGGGGAACTGAATTTGGTTTTTTATTTTCCTTTTATTTGACGTGTGAGACTTGTTCTTGTTTCTTGTTTTTGCTTGATGTGTGTGGGATTGGGTGGTTTTTAGGTTCTTGATTGTTTTTTGTTTTTTCGAAAGTTTTAAGAGGACCGCACGTTCTGTTTACAATACAGTGCGGACAAATCCGCACTGTTCCTTTAGTGCACAGAGCGGTACCGCATCTGGTTATGCTGGAAGCATGCAGACCCTGTCAAAAATTTTGAAAAACTTAAAATGTTTTCACCCAGTTTAGGTTAGATTTAATTTAGGATTCTTAACATCTACCCAGTTCTGTATTTTTTTGTCAAAAAGCCTTGTTTATGAGTTTCTTTAAGCAAATTCTTCATCTCATCAATCTCCATTAAGTTAATTGGGTGTTTTGAGTCTCTTTTTTGAGAAATTCCTAATTTGATTTCCTTTGGTCATTACTTGGAGGTTTGTCTCAGTATTTTCACAATTTTGCATCTTTTTGCTTAATCGCCTTTGAGTGTTTTTATTTTTTGATCTTTGGAACTCTCACCCAATTTTCTTGACTTGCACTTGATTGGTTCTTAGATTACATTAGAATCATCATATGTTTGAGAATTCTCTTGCATAGATCACATTTGCATAATTAGAATTCTCATTTTCAGAATATGAATGAAAAATGTGCATAGATTACATTTGCACACTTTTCAAGTGAATTGTGCATAGATTACAATTGCATAGTTTACATTCTGAAAAATAAATCGTAGATTTAGATCAGCTTTCTTTGATTTGAATTTACATATTTCTATGCTTGTTTTTAACACACAAAAATAAAAATAAAAACCGTTTTGGAATTGATTTGCATTAGTTTTTCTTGATGAAATTAGTGCATTAGAGAATTTGTTATATTTTCTCTTAGTGATCAATTTTTTTCATTGTTGGAAGTGAATGGAAACTCTCTCCTTACTTTAGTTAGGATTCATCGAATTGAAAAGATTACATTATCATATTCAATTGCATTCAGTTTTGGGTCGGGTCATAACACCATTAGTTTCATATCCATTTACCCTTTTGAGTAATAACAGCCTACATAACACAGTGCTTAATTAAAATTCATTTAATAATTTTTATATTTTTAGGGCTCTTTCCACCAATCTAGCTTAAGCTAGTGTCTTGGAATAGGTTTTAGTTAACTCTCCAAGACAGTAAAACAAACAAGTAGTCAATCTTGCGGTAGGAAAAATTCCAATTGTTGCATGTATGCTCTGGGAAGCTCCTCCTAAAGGAGTCAAGCACGAGATCATATCTGAATCAGTGAGGTAATTAATCCTTCCTCATTGGGAATGATAGCAGATATACACGTATTAAAAATGGTAAACCTCAGATTGACCATTGTCGAGGAGCCTGGGGTCACTTGTTGGTAAACCTTGGATTATGTCAAGGAGCCTTCAAGGGGATTGAGCTTTGTTACTCTACCCTTGCGTGTGTATCAGATCGTAGACTGTTCCCCCAGGTATATTTGTTTCTGTTGGTAACCTTAGTGGCCACAATCTATAGGATTCTTTCCTAACGTGACGGTGGAGGGAAGATCCCACTGTACCTAGAGCAGACGTTGACTAGACTCACTTGGACTCTCTAGGGGGTTCTCTTCACTCGAGACGGTTTTGTGAAGAAACTTGTGCCAGTCTGTTTCATTAAGCAGGTTGTCAGGGTAACTGTTCCAACCATCCTTTCTGTATTGAATTCTACGACGTTGGATTTCATCACCAACTAGTGTTTTTAGTACGGAAAATTATTGTTTGTGTGTGGTTTGACTCCTAGATTTGATAGTGCGTGTTAATTTGTTTGTTTTTACTTTTAGAGACCATAGGTGTGAATTGTGAATTTTAATTGTTAGGTGTGAATTGTGAATTGTTAATTTTAGTTTTAAATTGTTAATAAAATTCACTGAAGTTGAATATAATGGCAACTGTTCCGGAATTTACCAACCAAGGAACCCCTCTTAACGAGAATCCTAGTACTTTTCCTTGCTTTGGAAATGTTGGTCCTCCTTATATGGCTACTTTGTCATTACCTAGATTTACAATAGGTTTACCGATATGGTTATTTTCAATTTTGTTGGCCCCAAATACTCTAATTGTTCCACCTCAACCGAATGCTTCACCTCAACAGAGTTCACCATCTCAACATCACCAACCTTCTATTGACCCTTTACCTTCTTCGCCTAATTTTTCTTCCTCCATTTCTTCCTCTTCGCTTGGCAAAAGCCTTGATGCTAGTAACCAGGTGGCTAAGAAGAAGAAGAAAGGGAAGAAGAAGAAGAAGAAGAAGAAGCAAGATAAGAAAGAAGTCAACCAACCAACCATGGCTGTAAGTGTTAGTTGTGTTGAGGAAACCTCCAACATGCATCGTAAACCCAAATACCCTTACAGGCTTTGTAAGGGTGACCACTTCCTTATCAATTATCTTGGTATTCCAAAGTTCTTGGAAGTATGGTCAGAAAAATCTCATCAACTTTCCATTGATCCATCAACCAGTGATAGTCAGGTTCCTGGGAAAAAGGGTGAAGTTAGGTTTCCTTGTAAGTTATGCAAAGGGAGTCATCAAACTCACATTTTCCCTCACATGGATGAAGCCTCAAAATTGTTGGAAAACCTTACTATTCCACAGCCAGAATTTCCAACTAGTTACTGTAAACTTTCTCCCAACCTACCGTCAACTGACGTAGTGATTGATCTAATTTCAAGTACAGTCGATCCCACTCTTCCATTGGAGAGTGAAACTCATATCACTCAGGTTGATGATCCATTAGTTGATCAAGTGGTCGATTCAATTTCACATTCGGTCGATCCCACTCTCCCTTTAGAGAGTGAACTTCATACCGCTCAGGTTCTTCTTGTTACATCAGATTCTTCTATGTCGGGGGGCATTTCACCTGTTTCTACAGAACCCCCTCCAAGTACTGAGGTCTTTTCGTTTGATTTGAATAGATTGACAAAACCTTGTGTTCCTTCTTCCATCCCTTTCCAAATCATTGTCAAGGCTGGTGGTAGGGACATACATCGCACATAGGTAGATGAAGGTGCTTCTGTTAGTATTTTATCCTCAACTGCTTGGAAAGCTTTGGGTTCCCCTCAGCTTGTGCCTATTACGCAGTATCTGAAATCTTTTAACAGAACTATTAGTGAACCTTTAGGGTTCGTTCCTAAGTTTGCTATTACCTTGGAAGGTAAAACTGTCTGTATTGATCTCATTGTAGTTCGAGGTCCCTTGGATTTCAATTTACTCCTTGGGTGAGACTATGTTTATGCAATGAAAGCTGTCGTATCGACACTCTTTCGCGTGATGTCTTTCCCTCACTATGGAAATATTGTGACTGTAGACCAGCTTTCGTTCCCTAGTCTTGTTTCAACTACCAATAATTTGACACCCCTAAATGTTCTTGATTCTAAAGTGGTATCTACCCCGCCACGGGTTAATTATGTGGCAACTGGTCCCATGTTTTCAGTTACCGATGTACGTGAGCCTCTCACTCTTTGCTCATCTTCCTTTGATTTAGATCTGGTAATTGACATGGAAAACTCTATGAGATTACTTGAATGCGATGTTCTTATCCCTTTTGAGTCCCTTGACATGTGTTCCTTCCAGAGAACTATTCTTCCTTCTAATGAAGACCTCTTGGAAGCCATGATCAAAGTGTGTCCATTGACATGTCTTTCTTCCAGTTGGAAGCCATAATCAGTTGGCGAGGATAGTTTTTTCTTGTATCAACCTCGTTAAAAAATGAAATAGGCTATCGCGAGGATAGTTTTTTCCTCTATCAATCTCATTAAAAAATGAAACAGGTTGTCGCGAGGATATTTTTTTCCTATATCAACCTCATTAAAAAATGAAATAGGCTATTGCGAGGATAGTTTTTTTCTGTATCAACCTCGTTAAAAAATGAAATAGGCTGTCGTGAGGATAGTTTTTTCCTGTATCAACCTTGTTAAAAAATGAAACAGGATGTCGTGAGGATAGTTTTTTCCTGTATCAACCTCGTTAAAAAATGAAACAGGCTTCCACGAGGATAGTTTTGTTCCTGTGTCAACCTCGTTAAAAAATGAAATAGGGTGTTGTGAGGATAGTTTTTTCCTATCTCAACCTCGTTAAAAAATGAAACTGGATGTCACGAGGGTAGTTTGTTCCTGTCTCAACCTCGTTAAAAAATGAAATAAGGAGTCATGAGCATAGTTCTTGGTCTTGTGTCAAGCTCATTAAAAAATGAAACAAGGAGTCAGCGAGGATAGTTTTTTCCTTTCTCAACCTCATTAAAAAATGAAACTAGGTCGCGAGGATAGTTTTTTCCTGTGTCAACCTCGTTTAAAAAATGAAACTCGATGTCTCGAGGATAGTTTGTTCCTGTCTCAACCTCGTTAGAAAATGAAACAAGGAGTCATGAGCATAGTTCCTGGTCTTGTGTCAAGCTCGTTAAAAAATGCAACAAGGAGTCTGCGAGGATAGTTTTGTTCCTATGTCAACCTCGTTAAAAAATGAAACAAGGAGTCATGAGCATAGTTCCTGGTCTTGTGTCAAGCTCGTTAAAAAATGCAACAAGGAGTCTGCGAGGATAGTTTTGTTCCTGTGTCAACCTTGTTAAAAAATGAAACAGGGTGTCTCAAGCATAGTTCCTTGTCTTGTGTCAAGCTCGTTTAAAAATGAAACAAGGGTTTTGAGGATAGTTCTTTTCCTGTGTCAACCTCATGAAAAAATGAAACAACTCCCTTTTCGAGTCGAGTCTTTCCAAGATCTCGAAAGTAAACCTTCATTCCATCCACCTCGATGAATGTAATGAAGCTTGGGGGGCATGTACCTCATTTTGCGTCATTATGCCGGGGGCATGCGAACTATAACAAGCATAGTTTTTTGTTTCAACCTTGCATAAACATGAAACTGAATTCAAGTAGAGTTCTCTATGGTTCAATCTTGTGTAAAAATGAACCCATACCTGATTTACATCTCGTGATTGCCATTTTTATTCGCTAAATTCTGTTAGATGAGCCTTGGTTGTTTTCATTCCATCGCCCCCATCTCTTTGGCTGATCATATTCTTTCACTTGGTTGTTTACCCTTCTTGAGGGACTGCATCTATGAGTGGTTTTATTAGCCAGCCTCTTAACCATTACATGTTTTGAGCAGTTCCTCCATTACCGGAACCAGTTGCTACCCTTTATACCACTTGTTCCTCTAGGACGAGTCCTCTTTAAACTCTTTTCTGACTCGTGAAATATGAAAAGATTGCCGAGTTTTTCCTTTTTAAACTAGTTAAAACAGAATTAAAAGGACATTCCACTTACAGCTCTTTTCTGACCGTATAAACGTGAAAAGATTGCCGGGCTTTTGTTGTTTCAAGTTCGATATTAGTTATAAAACGACATGTCGTTGATCGCTTTTTTACTTTTTTTGGATCAGAGACACTAATTATGAAAAGTACTCCTTGATCGTAATGGTAAAGAGGTTCTCTCAAGTATTATTTTATACTTTGTCAGGCTTGGGAGACACAAATTTACGAAAAAGGACAACCATGGAGTTTTCTTAATTTTTTCTTCTGACTCCCTAAAATTCAAAAACACCGAGTTTATCCTATACTGGACTCGTTAAAATTTAACAGTAAAGGACTTGTTCAATTTTAAACAGGAATGAACCACTCCTTCTTAGGGTTCGAATTTTAAACTAAGTTGGACTCATTCAAAGGATGAGCTTATAACCAAGCAAATGTTATCCTCCTCAAGCTTGTCAAAAATAAAGAGGTACTTGCCAGAAATGGTGGGGGAAAAGAGAGAAAAATGAACCTGTTTGTTATACTTTGTGTTTTAGAAAAGCAGTCAACAACTCTTGAACACAACACTTTTTTTCACCTGGGTTGGGAAATCCTTTGCCTAATAGTTAATCAAACCATATTGAAAGTCTTTAGCTGGTTTCTGGGTATTAGCTTTGGGTCAATTGTCACCAAACCATCTGCAATGTCGTTATGTGTTCAAGAGGTTAGTTCAAATAAACCATTCATCTGCAAAATATCTGTCATCCATCTTGACCATCCCTGAGTTAGTCCTTGCCAAATATATTTCTTCAAACTTGATCTATAATTTCGTGTTGTGGGCTTGGCTATGACAGATCACTTTCTATCGACTTCAGCTCATTATCTAGAAAATGATCTAGAAATCATCAGTACCTTGGAATCTGCATGCCTCAATGGCAGGTTTCTCGCCTTCGATGACAGGTTGCATCATTGACCTTCAGTCAAAGGATTCTGTGACATGTTCGACATCAGCTCATCTATTCACATTTTATGGATTGTACTGAGTACTTTGAGAGCCATTGACATTACTGGTGGTTTCTCTCAAACACTTGTTAACAGTTCACATCATTGACTGGTAATCAAGTGGTTTCTACCATTTTCGACTTCGACACATTCATTCACATGGATAGAATCGTACTAGTTCGGGAAGCAGAAATCAAGACCTTGGATCTAGTTTCCACCATCCAGGCTGCGAGGAATTTTGTTATTCATTATACAATGGACTATTCATAAACAGATGGCTGTGCCCATACTGTGTCTACATATGTCTATACTTTTGATGTAGTACAAAATCATTCCTATATCAGAGCAGTTTAGTTAGTTTTCTAGTCAGTTTTGATCTGAGTATGGGAATGCCTACCTCAGCAATGACATGTTTACATATATATATTTTGTATTGAATGTTTTTACAGGTTCCAACCAGGGTGTCCATAGGATGATCCTTGAAATGATAAAGTACTTCACTCTTCTTAGATGACAAATGCTATCCTCATCTATTATAGACTTCGCACTTTAGGGGGAAATCTGTTGCACAAAATATTGTCACCATGACATTCTGCAATCAGTGTGAGTCTATCGCCACTCATACTTTCCTCCTTTGCAAGTCTTAAACCTTAGTTCTTCATGTCAAGCCTTGAAAATAAGAGAAATCCCTTAAAAGTCTCTAAAACTCTGGTTCCGCACTTTCTCTTAGCATTACCTGCGGTCCCGCACCTACTGGTCATGTCCCCTGCTTACCCGACCGCTCTGTCTCTGTGTAATGGGTGCGGACCCCTATAAAAGTAAAAAAGGTGCAAGTACATTCTTAAAAACTCACTTTGAGTCATTTCTGGAAGCTTCTAGAAGGAATCTTGAGGTGGCAAGTTTGCTCCTTTAAGGTTCATGCATCCCATACCTTAAGGAGCTAACCCCTTGATGTGACGAGCTTATCCCTTTGAAGGAGGACTCTATCCCTTTATAGGTGGACCTGTAACCTCCTTCCTTTGCACTATAAAATGAAGCATTGGGCTGGTTACTGAGGAGGGGGAAAGCTAAAGATTTTTGAGGTGAAATGCTGCTGGAACTTAGTCTTCCTAATTGAGCTTTTGTGAGGAAAGATTACATACCTTGTTGATCTCATTTGGAAGAGTGTGAGGCTTGTCAAAGTAGAGGAGATTCCTGTTTCGGACCCTGGGAGGAGCTTGTACAACATCAAGGCACCAAAGGTTGTAAAGTTCTTCTATTTTCAAAGTTAATACAATCACGTTTATTTTTCTCAATAAGTTGTGTTTTATGGTTTATTTCATGGATTCCTTGATCACCATGATGAATATGATTTATTATATTAGTTATGCAGGTGTTATTTGATGTGTTCTTGTTTGTGATTGCAGGTTCTCAAAAGGAAACTCTTTCAGACGGTCGAAGCGTGGCTGTCACAAACTAGCCTTGGACTTAAGGTAGGGTCTAAAACACCTCTTAGTTTTTATTAATGAATCACAATATATTTAGAGAAAGGTAGATTTGCTTGTCCTGCTTGTTGCTAGATATCTATTGATACTAGGGAGATCGGTCTTGTCCGCAAGAATGATTTATCCGAAAAACAGTAGCCTATAGTATTCTTCAGTCGCACTATAAGAGATGCAGCATTGAGATACAATATCATTGAGAAGCAGGCATTGGCATTGGTAAAATCCCTAAAGTATTTCCGAGTTTATATTCTACATTCTTATACCATTGCTTATGTTCCTACTGCAACAGTAAGAGAAATTCTTGTGCAGACAGGTCCTGAAGGCAGAAGAGGAAAGTGGATTGTAACCATGCTAGAGTATGACTTGGAGATAAAGCCTACAAAGCTCATCAAAGGACAAGGGTTAGCCAAACTCATGGCTGAATAAAATCTACACGCACTTGATATCAATTTGATTGCTGCACTGTCAGAAGAACAAGAAGAAGATGACCCTTTCCTGCAGGTGTCCGATATGTTCATGTCCTCACCCTGGTATTCCGACATTGTCTATGTCTTGCAGCACTTGAATCTCCCTCCGGAAGTCCCCAAAGGTAAAGCTAGATCACTGAAACTGAAAGCTTCAAAATATTGTATTCTAGATGATGTTTTATTTTGGAAAGATCCTGGAGGTGTGCTGCTAAATTGTTTGGTAGAAAGTGAAGCTAAAGATGCAATGAAGGATTTTCATAAAGGAGATTTTGGCGGTCATCACTTTTGGAAAACTACAGCAAATAAGATCTTAAGAGTTGGCTTCTATTGGCCCACCCTCTTTTCCGGTGCATACAAAAAAGTCAAGAGCTGCCATGAATGCCAAATTTTTCAAGGAAAGAAGAAACTTTTGCCATTACCACTACAACATGTTATCACCCCAAGAAACTCTCCTAGGTTGTAGCTCGGAGGTGCTAGGGAACATTACAAACTCAAATTAATGTTGGAAATGGATGAATGGAAGGAATGATGCTTGTTCAAGCCAGATAACCACTTCTACTATGCTTAACTCCGGACATGCGTGAACACCCCTAGACTATAAGGCTTTAGACAACCAATTACTCACAGTTTAAGGATTGGGTGGATATGGAGAATACTGACCACACCAGCAGATGCACAAGACCATGTGATGGCCGGATGCAACCAATAAAGAGGTCTGCAAATCTAATTCCATAGTGTACATACAAGATGACAACTCTCTGTCACTAAGTGAAAGAAACTTGAATAACACATTCACTGATACATGCAAGACTTAAACACAGAGGAAGGATGACAGCTCCTCTAATGCTAAACATCAAGACTTCAGGAAAAATGCATATCAGGCACAACCTAGAACAGAAGAAGAATGGAAAGTGAGCAATTAACAGCAAACAAAGCTTGTATTAGCTGAAAATGAAGATGAGACGCTGCAAGTATCAAAGCAGTTGCAGTCTCCAGAAGTTGAACCTTAAATCAATGAAACAACCATCAACCTTGATTACATCTTGTTTCTGGGTATATATAGAGTTTCATTACAAAGGCACTCGACCATTCTAAGTATGGAGGGGTCATAATTGACCACCAACCGCTTTAACTGCCTGACGGAGTCTAAGTGCGATTGCTTGTTGTAGTGGATAAATTTGATCTTCTCTGGTGCTCTATTGTCCTCTTAGGTGGCTGGAGTATCGTATGGGATGAAGTCCCATAACTGTTAAATGCATTTGCCTGTTCGTGCTCTGTCCTTTTCCTTCTCGACCACACTGTCTGTCGAATGCGGTTGTTGAGGAGGAAATGCACCTGGTACTAAAAATTGGTCACCTTCATCCTTTCGGGAGCAGGGAATGGTTAAGGTATGTGGACTGTGAAGTGGGCGGAATAATCGGATGGAGGAGCGAGACTGGCCATCGGATTAAGGGGATAGATGGCGGGGACGGGTCCACGGGAATATCAGAGGAGGCTGGAGTAGAATGATTGAGGGCCATTGGATCTCGGGTGAGCAGATCCAACAGTCGTCGGGCAGTGGAAGCGTACAAAGATTGGCAGGAGCGGGCGGGTGGTAAGCGGTATTGATCGCACCGGAGTTTGGTGTTAGGTAGTAAAAGGGTGTGGTGTGTGATCCCATTCAGCATGCGACGCATGGCGGCGAGGAGAGAGGAAAACCACCCTCCATCGCACGTTAACACGACGTTAATTTGTGGGCGCAGGGAGAGCGGATGTCGTCCGATCGCGGCGGAGATGATCGGACGGTGGGGAAGCGATCGCACATATTTTCCATTTGACGTGACAGAGAGCTGTTGAATCGGGTTTTTGGATCTTGGGCCTTTACGGATGGCTACGTGTGATTGCGATTAGATCGCATCGCAATATCGCATTAGCGGAAGCAGAGGGGTGCGGATTTTATGCACACACGGATGCGATTTGCTATCAGATCACATCGTAATATCGCATCGGCGGAAGCCAAGGGGTGCGGCTTTTATGCATACATGGATGTGATTTACGATAGGACCGATGAAAGGAAAATGAGCGGTGCGAGGGAAGGAGAAAGTGACCTTTATGAGTCTCTTTTGGGTATGACCATGGACCAAGCTTACTTCCAGCCTTTAGAAATCAAAGATATGTAGCAGGGCTAACACTGGCTCCTTCTGGGGATGAGATCCTCCCTGTGAGGTCTCAAGAACTGCAGACCATTGCCTTTCCTATGAAAACCAAATTATTAGAATTTCCTAGTGTTCCATTGAGCATGGAGTCTAATTGTGCCTACACTAAAAATGATAAAGCAATCATATTTACAACTTCAAGGCCTGAAGACCTTAAGCAACATAATTTTTTCAAAAACCACCCATTAGCCGGGCCATCAAAGACTGTCTCTCCTTCCATACTTTGCAACATGAAGGTATTGTTCCCTTGGATCTGAGTGATGACAAAAGGTCCCGTCCATAGAGCATTGATTTTACCAGGATCTCCCTACCTTTCCTTCAGTGCATCCCATTGGAGAAAATAATCACCATACTGAAGATTGACCCTCTTTGCCTTTCTATGAAAGGTCTCCTTCTCTTGGTCAATATGCATGTCAGCCAATTCATCAAAGATTTACAAAATCGGGTTGATTTGATCATCTACCTCAAAAAGTTTAGGGCATTTGACCTTATCAGGTAGAGATGGTTTATATTTCACCCCCTCTATGTATGCTCTCATCCTTCGATGTTCTCCGTGGAAGCTTTTGTACACCTGTTGAATAACAAGGGTTGCTTTGTACTGGACTATGTCATTTGTGGTTTGCACAATTAATATAAATGGTGGACGAATGTATTCTTGTGTGTGGGACACAAAGACCTCACCTGCTTCCACAGCTTGCTTAGAACCAGCCCCATCCAAGGAGGTGTCCCAAAACTGTGCACCTTATTCCTATGTGATTTGGCAAACTCCCCTTTCAAGCTGTGTGGAGGCCACCTAGGTAGGCTTCAGAATATCAAGACTAAGATTATCCGTATCAGCCTTGGGCATTGAGTTATGGCTGGCCTCAGTGCCTAGGGGGAAACTATGAGGGATTGTCTCTTGAAAAAATGGAGGAGTATAAGATGATGGGGAACTAACTTCACCCTTTTTGATCACTGGGTTGAGGATAACAATAGGTTGGTCAATTTGTAGATTTTCATAGTCATGGGAAGCTAGGTTGGCTTTAGGTCCAGGGTCTTCAAGGGTGGATTTCTTGAAGGACTCATTCTTCACTGGTTTAATCAAAGGCATGGGTATTCTTGGCTTCTGAATTTCTGATTGAAAACTGAAAGAAGAAGGGGAACCTTCAAGGCTTCCTACCTTTATGGTTGGAGCTTTGAGGATGATGGGATCTGCTGCTGGTTGCTTCTACTTATAAGCTTGTTGTTCTGCAGGTACAAAAAAATTATGAGCAGGGCCTTTGAATAATGACTTCTCATAGGCAGCTTTGGTTAAGAAAGGGTCATTGCCCTTGTCTTCCATACGATGGACCTCATCCTCTTCTTCAAATTGCTCTTCTTCCATGACTATATTCTAAAAAGGGGGCTTCACCCTTTGATCTTCATTTGTATCTTTGTTTCTTTTCAAAATCTGCAACTGCTCTTTTCCTGAATGCTGCTTAACTCTTAATTTGGAAACTTCAAAGGCCAATGACTCAATCATCCTGGCCATTTTGTTGATCTTGGGATCTGAGGATGATGAGAGCTCACCCCTCTGTCTTCTCCTATCAGAGTTACCTTCGAGCCTTTCTGCCGCCATGATGTTTGATTCTACTTCCAGGGCTGCATCTTGCATATCAGCCAAAGAAGCACATATTCTCTCCCTCAGTAGTAAACAAAAACGAGAATCGAAGGCATTGGCATAAATAAGCTTAGAAGAAGTAGGGGTGGGTTTCACTTCAGCTAGTATTCTGCTGTACATGTGGTTAAATATCTTATTGAAATCAAACAACGGCTCACCATTTTCCCTCTACAAGTTCCCAAATTCAGTATGATAGTAGAGCAGATCTTTCTTATCCCCCCAATGCTTTAGGAACACATCATCTAAGGCTTCGATGTCTACTATAGACCTAGGGGCTAATTCTCTGAACCATTTCCTAGCCTCTCCATCTAAGCTTTGGACAAAAACCCTCATCCACACATCATCTTCATTAATATCTAGATTATCAGCATAACTATAAAAAGACTCAAGGTGTTCTTCAGCTGTTACTCCCTCTGTACCAGTGAACTTGGGCATATATTTCTGATATTCTTTTGCAGGCATGGCATTCAAAGGAACATGCAAGACTAGGGGTCCATACCTAGCAGCTATGATTCTTTCCATCTTTGGCCTGCCATGACTGGGATGGGTGGAAGGATATTGGCAGTTTGAACAGCAGGGGGCAGTGAAACGGATGACAGAGACAAAGGAATATGATGTACTGTATGGGAGGCTTTCTTTGGACTGAGATCCAAAGGGGAACTAACTGAACAAGGAGCTTTATGAATCTCTGAAGGTATTTCCTGACTAACAATGCTAGGCTCCAAATCTTCAAACTGTATATCCTCAGCTATAACCTTCTCTTTCAGAGATGCATAAGTTTTCTTAGGCTTACCTGATCCTGATGTTCCTTTCTGTGATGTTTTCCTTTTCTTAGCAATCTTCTCAGGGTCAGGCACTGGGTCAGCTGGTGATTTCTAAGGATTCCTCTGGGTATGCCTAACAAACTGAGCCAGAAATGAAATGTGGAGTCGCCAAAGGTTGGTCCTCCAGTAGAGTCGCCAGATAGATGATTACAACTAGAAATGTGTCCAAACTTTGTCTATCATCAAAGCATGGAACTGTGTCATTCTCCCAGGGATGCTGAGCTTCAATCTCCTCTCCTCGACAATGGAGCCAATTTATGTTATCACCCCAAGAAAATCTCCTAGGTTGTAGCTCAGAGATGCTTGAGAACATTACAAACTCAACTTAATGTTGGAAATGGATGAATGGAAGGAATGATGCTTGTTCAAGCTAGATAACCACTTCTACTATGCTTAACTCCAGACATGCGTGAACACCCCCAGACTACAAGGCTTTAGACCACCAATTACTCACAGTTTAAGGATTGGGTGGATATGGAGAATACTGACCACACCAGCATATGCATAAGACCATGTGATGGCCGGCTGCAACCAATAAAGATGTCCGCAAATCTAATTCCCTAGTGTACAGACAGGATGACAGCTCTCTGTCACTAAGTGAAAGAAACCTGAATGACACATTCACTGATACATGCAAGACTTAAACACAGAGGTAGGATGACAACTCCTCTAATGCGAAACATCAAGAGTTCAGGAAAACTGCATATCAGGCACAACCTAGAACAGAAGAAGAATGGAAAGTGAGGAATTAACAGCAAAAGAAGCTTGTATTAGTTGAAAATGAAGACAAGACGCTGCAAGTATCAAAGCAGTTGAAGTCTCTAGAAGTTGAACCTTACATCAAAGTAACAACCATCAACCTTGATTACATCTTGTTTTTGGGTATATATAGAGTTTCATTACAAAGGCACTCGGCCATTCTAAGTATGGAGGGGTCATAATTGACCACCAACCGCTTTAACTGCCTGATGGAGTTTGAGTGCGATTCTTGTTGTAGTGGATAAATTTGATCTTCTCGGGTGCTCTGCTGTCCTCTCAGGTGGCTGGAGTATCGTATGGGATGAAGTCCCATAACTGTTAAATGCATTTTCTTGTTCGTGCTCTGTCCTTTTCCTTCTCAGCCATACTATCTGTCGAATGCGGTTGTTGAGGAGGAAATGCACATGGTACTGAAAATTGGTCACCTTCATCCTTTCGGGAGCAGGGAACGGTTAAGGTATGTGGACTATATAGTGGGTGGAATAGTCGGATGGAGGAGCGAGACTGACCGTCGGATTGAGGGGATAGATGGCGGGGATGGGTCCACGGGAATATCGGAGGTGGTGGGAGCAGAATGATCGGGG
Organism: Pinus tabuliformis; assembly: GCA_031772625.1. Taxonomy (NCBI): domain Eukaryota; kingdom Viridiplantae; phylum Streptophyta; class Pinopsida; order Pinales; family Pinaceae; genus Pinus; species Pinus tabuliformis. Next base: position 928,683,674 of record CM062812.1, on the reverse strand, counting down.
ATTGTTGGATCTCGGGTGAGCAGATCCAACGGTTGTTGGGCTGCAGAAGTGTACGAAGATTGGCAGGTGCGGGCGGGTGGTAGGCGGTATTGATCGCACCGTAGTTTGGCGTTAGGTAGTAAAAGGGTGCGGTGTGCGATCCCATTCAGCACGCGACACGTGGCAGTGAGGAGAGAGGAAAACCACCCTCCATCACGCATTAACGCGACGTTAATTCGTGGGCGCAGGGAGAGTGGATGCCATCCGATCACGGCGGAGATGATCGGATGGCGAGGAAGCGATCACATGGATTTTCCATTGGACATGATGGGGAGCCGTTGAATCGGGTTTTTGGATATTATGCCTTTACGTATGGCGATGTGCAATTACGATTAGATCACATCACAATATCGCGTCAGCGGAAGAAGAGGGGCGTAGCTTTTATGCACACACAGATGCGATTTGCGATAAGATCACATCGCAATATCGCATCGGCGAAATCCAAGGGGTGCGGCTTTTATGCATACATGGATGCGATTTGCGATAGGACCGATAATAGGAAAATGAGCGGTGCGAAGGAAGGAGTTATGAGTCTCTTTTGGGTATGATCATGGACTAAGCTTACTTCCGGCCTTTAGAAATAAAAGATATGTAGCAGGGCTAACACAACCCATTTTGATTTCAGCTCCTTTCCAGTAATGGGGTCTTGATTTCATTGGCGAAATCCATTCTTCATCTTCAACACAACATAAATGGATATTAACAACTACCGACTACTTTACAAAGTGGATTGAAGCTATCCCAAGTAGGCAAGATACTGATTCTGTCATCATTCAATTCCTGGAGTCTAATATTTTTTCTAGATTTGGCTGCCCATAGAAAATAATTACAAAAAATGTTGCTCCTTTCAAAGAAAAAATAATGGTGGACTTCTGTGCCAAATATCATATTGTGCTAGGACATTCTACTGCTTATCATCCGCAAGGGAATGGCCTTGTTGAATCTTCCAATAAATCCTTGGTTAATATCATCAAGAATGTCCTGGAGGTAAACAAGAAGAATTAGCATAAAAAACTCATTAATGCCTTGTGGGTAGACAGGGTCAGCACTAAAAAATCAATAGGTATGTCTCCTTTTCAGCTGGTATATGGAGTTGATACAATATTTCCTTCATCTCTTGTTGTCCCAGTAATGAAAATTCTACAGGAATTGGATAGTGAAACTAATGACATACAAAGGAGGATAAATCAGATGATTCATTTACAACACACGAGAGAAGAGGTTTTTCATAACACATCCAAACTCCAGGAAAATATTAAAAAGATTTATGACCGCAAAACCAAGGAAGAGAATTTCAATCTGGAGATGTGGTTCTTCTATCGGATGCTAGAAATGAAGAAAAAGGAAAACATGGTAATTTTGAAAACTTATGGAAGGGGCCCTAAAAAATTTCTACCTTTAGAGGAAAGAATTCTTTCTTGTTGGGAGAAATGGATGGAAGAGATTATTCAAGAGGGGCAACCAATGATAGGCTTCTCAAGCACTATTATGTCTAAAAATTCCTCAAAATTCATCATCATTGTACATACTAGTGTGTATTTTACTTGCAGCATTTTAGATAGTTGTCATAGGAGTTTGAAGCCCGAAGTGAAGGCCCTAAGGCTCTTTAAGTCAGCACTGTTTTCATATTTTATTTTATTTTCATTCAGTTTTTTCTGTCATGTTGAAAGGTCAATGAGTCTTAAGTCAAAAGTCAATTTTTATGCATGTTGACTCCATTGCCCAATGAATAAGGCTATTTGGTCTATGGTGTTCTTGACACCTCCAAGGAGCTGCCATCCCCAGTTGGAGCCAATGTTAGTGTCAGTCTTGTTAGCCTATCACCTGGATCAAATATGCTTTTACTATGTTTTTCCAGACTTTCAAAATCAAATTTTTTCTACTACTAGGTTTACACAACAAATTTGGTCATTGTTTGGTTAGTCTAAAGATGAAGTCGTTCTTTGGAAATTCACTCATGTTGGTTGCCTATCACACTTTATGAAGGTGTCACAATAAAAAAGGGTCAGTCATCATCATCATTCCATTTGGTCTCAGGTCATCCATTAGGTCGCTAGGGTTTCCAAGGTCCATCATTTTCATGAATAAAAGCAATAGTGAGTAAAACATGACAAAGAAATTTTTGGGAGTTGATCTTGATTTTTCACACAGTCCTCATACTCTCATGTTCCACAAGTTCCAGAAAAAGAAGCTCTAGCACTCAGGAAAGTAAAGGACATCTCAGGTTTGCAATGGTAAAGGTAACTATGTTTTCATAAAGTGAAAATCAATTTCTAAAGAAGGGTGGGTCCCATTTATTTTTGAAAAAGTGAAGAAACTTTCCCTATATAAACTCAAAAGCCCCCAAATTCCTTCATTCACATCCTATTCACTCTTTGTTATCAAGCGATCCCGTCCAAAAAAGTAAAAAGGTCGTTTTCCTAGGTGAAATTGGAAAAAAATTGAAGGTGTTGCGCTTAGAAGCACTGCACTGCGCTTAGAAGGCAGGTGCTGCGCTAAGAAGAACTTCTCTGCGCTTTGGTGCTACACTCAGGAACATTGTGCTGCGCGCAGGACAAAGTGCCCCGAAATCCTTCAAAACTCTCCCAAACTTCATTTTTTCACTTGCAAGCTTGATTTTACTGACTTCTAAGCTAAGGAACAAGTAAGTACACCATCATCCTCCATCTTTTGCTTTTCCAATTTCATCTCATGTCAATGATTCTTCAAGTTAGGGTTTGTAGCGAAATTTTCATGGGAAATGATAGGGTGAAAATGGCCATCATTATTTTTTATTTCTAAAACATGTAAAATGATATCCTACACCTGCATACATGTTTAATGAGCCATTTTAACCATTTTACCCACCTCAAAACAAAGTTTAAACACTCAAAAAGAAAAACCCTAGCTCATTCCTAGAGGTTTTTGGGCAAGTTTCATCATAAACCCTGTTGTTTCCACTTGCAAGAAAATCATCTTTCCACTATTTCTCCACTCATTTTCATAATCTTTCAAAGTCCTCTCACCTTTCCCAAGACCCCTCCCATCATTTTGTCAAAAAATCACCTTCATATCACTTCATTTCCATTCACACCTCACATTTTATTTTCGCTACCTACTGCTAGGGCTTTATGTCATCATGGAGGTAGAATCTTCACCAGAAAGAAAAAGAAAACATAAAGGAGGGAAGGTCCTTAGATATGAATCATCAGACTGCAATACAATCAACTCCCATCCTTTCATCAAACAATGCTTTGAGGATGCCCATTGCTTGGAATTTTGCAAAAGGGTGAACGAGGTGGGATTTCATGAGCAACTAATAGATTCGGTGGCAACTCAACTGAAAGGAGAAACTACTATCATTGCTGGTGTTGAGTTCAATTTTTCAGTGGCCTCTATCTCAATTGCAACTGGGTTACCGAACAATGGCGAATATTGGTTCAAAGGAATGAGCCTAGATATTGAATACTACAAGCCTTTCTTGAAGACGCCATAGAGAGATACACATACTCACCTCATGCCTTTCAGATATTTATTGGAGAAATATGCCCCTTTATGAAAACTATCATGAGGTTCTTCACTTGTGAATGTAGATTCTCCAGGTTGTATACCTATCATATTCACCTCCTGATGCATTTCACCTCTCAAAAGCCACTCAACATGTGTAATTATCTATTCATGAGCATTTCCAAAGTGTCTAAAAAAATAAAATTAAAGGACAAAGAGCACTCCCAAAGCTTGTTCCATCATAGTCTCATCAAAACCATTGTCCTTCACTGGCTGATAGAGAAAGGTATGGCTTGGGAGGCCTTTTTGGAAGCAACCTTGAAATGGCATGAGAAGAATGCAACATCTCAATCTCCTATTGCGCCAAAACAACAAACAAAGGTGGGGCCATCTAACAAAACAGTGGAGAAGACTTAGCTATCCAAACCTGAGGTGACTAAAGTGTATAAGAAGGGGCAGAGGCTTGTGTTTTCTTCTCACAGAGAGAAAGGGGCCAAGCCTTCTTCATCAACAAAGTAGGAACCGACATCAAAAGAGAAAGACACAGTTGAGCATGAGTTTGAACTAATTGATCCAGAGACTGAGGATTAGACCACAAACATGCGACAAAAAATCAGGGATAAGGACTACCAAATCAAGGAGCTAGCAATCAATTTGGAAAGGGAAAAGTAAGTTATATCATTCCTTGAAAAGGAAAACAATCAACTCAGAGAAAAGGAGTTGAACCTAGAAAAGGAGAAAGCCAAGTTAATGCAGCAAGTTGGAAAAGGTAAGGATATCATGAAATAAAGCGAGCCTAAAGCATCAAAGGGGAGAGGAAAAAGAAAAAGACCAAGAACAAGAGGCCTCAAGAAAGCTTTGCAAGAGGAGCAAGAACAAATTCTGTTGAATGAGGACCTTGACCTAGAAGATAGGATTGCCCTAGAGGTTCATCAAGATAAGGAATATTGGCTCAATAGGGTGAATAAACACTTGGAGAAGCTCCTTGAGAAGGAAAATAGGGATAATCCGTTGCTCAGACACATGGCACATCACTATCAATCTCAAAACATCATTGCCAATGTCAAAGTAAAACAACTTGAAAAGAAGCTCAAGGAGGCCAAGAAAGAACAAAAGGATGAGGAAAAACTTGGATATTCTTGTTGAAGCTTTTAGCGCTCGAATCTAGCCTCAGGCTGAAGAAGGCAAAATCCAAGGCAACATCAAACCACTTAGCCTCGTAGCTAGCCCTACGAGGACAGGAGAGGGCTCTCTCCGGGTCTATCTCGGCAAAGATCTTCAAAGGGCAGAGATAACCAATAAAGAACACTGATTTTAGGCTAGTAAACTGATAGAGAAGGTTTGATTTCAGATTTTTAGGGTTTTGGTGGAAAACAGGGGGAAAGCAATTTTGGGTGCGGGGATGGGACACAGCTTTTGCAGAGGTCTTTTTGGGGCAAGGTAGGAGACTGTCTTGATGCCTTTGAAAGAGTTGGGTGGATAGGAATGACTGGTGAGGAGCTAAGGAGAGCAAGAAATCACCATGAGTTCTCCTTAAACAGATGAAAACATTGATATTAAGCAAACTTAAAGGCAGAGCATAGCAATCATGAATTCTACCTTATCACTTCATTTGCCTAATTTGCAGAAGGAAAAGTGAGAAAATGATACACATAATAAAACTTACAAGTACATAAGAGAAGCACACCATCAACACAAGTAACCACAGGAATCCCAAAGAGGGCTGCAAAACCCTTGTCTTTCCTTTACCAAAATTGCAGAGATACAAAGTGTAATACAATAGAAGCTTATCCCTCAAGAGTCCAACCATGAAAATGACTAAGAAAGTACATAATATAGGCAAGATAACACACTTCCTTGCCTCTAGGGGTCGAGCTCATCATCCTAGGAGCTGTTTCAACCAATTCTAAACTGAGCACTACAATCTAGGCAGTCAAAACAACTTGCCTCTATAAGCTAGGAAACCAATTCATTCATTAATTTTTTGCCATTTTATGAATGAATCTTCTAGAATAGGTTAAAAAGTGTCATGCCAACATAAAATTACATCAATTACATCAAGGAGGATGAAAAATCACTCCAAAAAGTCAAAACTAGTCAAATCTGCGTTTTGCTGAGCTGTAGGTGAAAATCTGGCAAATTTCCCTGATGCGTAGCGCCCCAATTCTCTACCCATAGCGCGCCTTTGAGCCAACTTTTGAGGCACTTCCCGACATCCAAATGAGGCAAACGTAGGCTTGTTTGAAAGGTCTGGATGTCGAATTTCCAACCCAAGTGGAATTTCTCAATTTGGTGTCCATTTTCCCCTCCAAAATTGCAATCTCCCAAGACTGCTTCCTGTGTGTCCAAAAAGTGGCAGAAAGTCATTTTTTGCATGTTTTTTGACCTTCTGAGGGCTCAAAACCTGATGAAATGTCTTGGCAATTGCTGAGCAAGTGTAATTTGTCATGAAAAATCCAAAAATTCTGAGTTTTTGAGAAATGGACTTGCCCATCTTCAGGGTAGCGCGCGGCGCGCTACGCGTTGAGCCAAAACCCTGATGCGTAGCGCGCCTGAGCCCTACGCGTAGCGCGATTTTCAGATGCTTTTTGGAGGCCTTCCCAGTGTCCAAATTGGGCACAAGATAGCTCGTTGGAAAGGTATTTGAGTCTAATTTCTAACACAACTAGAATTTTTCAATTTGGAGTTCATTTTCCTTGTCAAAAATTAAATCTCCCAAGACGGGTCAAAATGTGCCAAATGAGGCTGCCTCAAGGCAAAGTGCTGTTGAAGTCAACTTTTGAATGCCTTCCTCACCTCCAAATTGAACTCGTGATAGCTCATTGGAAAGATCTTTGTGTCTAGTTATCATTTGACTCATCAAGAAAGTCATTTGGCCAACCAAGCTAGGAGAAAACTTGATTTTCCCAAGGTCACTTCAGAGGTGCATTCGATTCTCCTGAGGCAACGACATTTTTGACATTTCTCTAAAACCATGACACCTGTGTAAAAACCTCTCTCAGTTTTACCAAATTCATCTTTGATTGCTCAGAAACATCATTTCAGTAAAACCTACCCCGATGTGTGGAACAAGAGATTTTGTCGAAATGAAGCGAAATGAAGGGGATAGGAGGCTTCTAAATTCTTGAGGAAATTTTGGGGAGTAGGGAGGGATGTTAGGAAGTAGGGGAAAGTGGAATCTCAGAGATCGAGTGAGGGGAAGGGGTCCAAAAGGGCAAAACACAGGCCCAACCTAGAAAATTGTCAAGTTGTGGCAAGAAACTGGGGTTTGTGCGAAAATGAGGAATTTGGGGGATCTCAGTGATGGTAAGTGTTTGATAAGGTACTTTAAGGATAGGGGAATGTGTATGGACATCAGGATACAAATTTTTCCGATGATTTGACCCTCCAAGAGAATTTACCTCCAAAACCCTAGGAGAGGGAAATGAACCTTGCCTAGGCGCAACTGAAGCATGAACAAGGTGTAAAATGACCCAATGGAACCTGACATGCTAATGACAACCCTCTGAATGATGATAGACTCAGCTGAATGATGACATGGACCCACATTTGGAAAACTTTAGAAGGAGTGAAAGCAAACCCTAGACCTAATGCCTAGTGACCAAATTTTGCTTGAAGACTCACTGAAATGACAAAATTTGACCTTGATACTCTGAGACCACTTTGTAAGAGCATATTTGGTCACTGGAGGAAGGCTGGAAAGACTGACACTAACATTGGCTCCAATGGGGATGGTAGCTCCTTGGAGGTGCCAAGAACGACAGATCTTTGGGCAGACGAGTGCTTTCATCCATTGGGCGATGGAGTCATTATTTCGACAACCAACACAGACTTTGACACATTTATTGAATGAAAACTTGACTGAAAACTGACTGAAACTTAACTGAAGCTTGACTCAAACCGACTCGATGGCAAACTAAAATAACTTGAAAAAACTCACTCAACAGACCAAACACAAATGACTCATGACTGACTTAAAACAAGACTTTACAAAGCTTTTTGAAGGGCAGCAGTCCATCAAGATTTGAAATCATGATGACAACCACCTGTGTTTCTTACAAGACAATATATCCTCAAAATATATCAAAATGCCAATGCAACCAATCAAGAAGATGGCTTCTTGACTGATTCTTCTTATCAGATCTTCTAGTCAACAGTACAAACCTATCACTGGGCATCCAAAAACATAGTTGACCATGGCTGCAACAAAACACTGTAATAAACACTTTCACTGCTGGTTGCAACAAACTTGCTAGAGGATCGTAAAAAACATGAAGATTTGCCATTGCCACCTCCTGCTGAAAGATCAAGGTGTCCTTTGTTTCAAATTCTGATCTGCCTTCATCATGTGCTTCGATAAAATTATGCTCATGGGTTTCAAAAAACTCCGAACAAATGGATGAGCAGATCTCTTCTTGGAAAAACATTTCAGCACATGAAACATATGAAGAATCTGAAAGGTAATCCTGTATGCTCTGATCTTTTGTAGTCTGACAATATGGTAGGTCATCTTCAAATGATATGACAGCCGGATTATCATCTTTGTGAAGGAAAATGTTATCTGTTTGCTGATCTACAAGACAGTCATCTTTTTCAACAGAGGAAGAAGTTTTCCCAACACTTTCCTGACTATGTGTGCACTGCAAATCTGCTGTAGCTTGGGCTGTAACAAGACCTTTCAAGAGCTGATCTATCTCCTCTTCAGACAAAGGAGACAATGCCTTTTGTTTTCTTCTGCTTAAACAGTAATTATCTTCATATGACAGGGCACTCAGACTATCATTTATTACTGAGTTATTGAACGGAGATTCATCACTTACTTGCACAAAGATCTCACCTTGCTGTTCATGAACTGACTAGATTGCTTCTTCATGAAGGTTGTGTTCTAATGATGGACTAACAGTATGAATTACTGTGTCTTCTGCATTCCAAATGATTTCAACAGAACCTGGAGTAGCTGACTGGACATTATCACAATCTACAATCAACACTGGACTTACTTGCATGCTGCTGTCTTCTGTGAGCAGATCTGAAATGTCATTCTCCCTTTCATCATTTTCAGCCATATTATCTTCAACCTGCTGATCTTGATTCTGTTGCAAAATGCCCTGATCATTTTGACAAGTATGCTGAAATGGATTTTCATACAGAGCCTCCATGATCTCATCATCCATAAAATTATCTCTTCATAATATTTCTCAAGGCTTTCAATAAAAGTTGAAGCATGTTGGCAACAGTCATGAACTAAATTTAATGATGGATAAGATGCTTGATATCTTTCAATAAACAAGGCATGAAAATCCTTTAAACAGTAAATACAGGCCAGCGGCAAATTTTCATACCAGGATTGGGCTTCACCTTCCAGAGTGGCCAGGAATATCTTCATCAAACAATCTTCAGGAAAATCAACTTTCAACTTGTGAATATGCATGTGAAATCTAACCAGATGTAAAGCAGCATCCTTCCTACCATCATCTTTAAATGTAGGCAAATTCCTTGACCAATCTACCTTCGGAATTTTATTTGGAAAACCAAGGATGTGATCTCGGCTCATGGGAGCATATTTTCTTGTGATTCGGTCCATCTTGAAAATATCACAGCCACTGATCTCCCTGCAGTGAAGTTACCATGAAGCATTGATTTCTGAATTTGTTCAGTGAATGAGGTCGCCAAGTGAATGATTTCAGCCTTGCCAGTGTCTGATCGTTGTCCACCATCAACAATCAGATCTGAACTTGATACATGTACTGGGACAATTAACAAGTTAGATGTCACGATTACAAGCTAGATCGGAGATTGACTGAAGCAGCGTTTATCTACTTCCGCTAATGCAAATCAAAATCGTTTCGAAGGCTACCTGGCATAACTTCAGGCTCCGTCTGTAGCTTATAAAACAAATGACATCAACAAGCAAACCATTTGTTCTTCCCCAGTATGGTCGCCAATATGTTAGCTCTCGAATCTGGCCTCAGGTTGAAGAAGGCAAAATCCAAGGCAACATCAAACCACTTAGCCTCGTAGCTAGCCCTACGAGGACAGGAGAGGGCTCTCTCCGGGTCTATCTCGGCAAAGATCTTCAAAGGGCAGAGATAAAAAATAAAGAACACTGATTTTAGGCTAGTAAACTGATAGAGAATGTTTGATTTCAGATTTTTAGGGTTTTGGTGGAAAACAGGGGGAAAGCAATTTTGGGTGCGGGGATGGGACACAGCTTTTGCAGAGGTCTTTTTGGGGCAAGGTAGGAGACTGTCTTGATGCCTTTGAAAGAGTTGGGTGGATAGGAATGACTGGTGAGGAGCTAAGGAGAGCAAGAAATCACCATGAGTTCTCCTTAAACAGATGAAAACATTGATATTAAGCAAACTTAAAGGCAGAGCATAGCAATCATGAATTCTACCTTATCACTTCATTTGCCTAATTTGCAGAAGGAAAAGTGAGAAACTGATACACATAATAAAACTTACAAGTACATAAGAGAAGCACACCATCAACACAAGTAACCACAGGAATCCCAAAGAGGGCTGCAAAACCCTGGTCTTTCCTTTACCAAAATTGCAGAGATACAAAGTGTAATACAATAGAAGCTTATCCCTCAAGAGTCCAACCATGAAAATGACTAAGAAAGTACATAATATAGGCAAGCTAACACACTTCCTTGCCTCTAGGGGTCGAGCTCATCATCCTAGGAGCTGTTTCAACCAATTCTAAACTAAGCACTACAATCTAGGCAGTCAAAACAACTTGCCTCTATAAGCTAGGAAACCAATTCATTCATTAATTTTTTGCCATTTTATGAATGAATCTTCTAGAATAGGTTAAAAAGTGTCATGCCAACATAAAATTACATCAATTACATCAAGGAGGATGAAAAATCACTCCAAAAAGTCAAAACTAGTCAAATCTGCGTTTTGCTGAGCTGTAGGTGAAAATTTGGCAAATTTCCCTCATGCGTAGCGCCCCAATTCTCTACGCGTAGCGCGCCTTTGAGCCAACGTTTGAGGCACTTCCCGACATCCAAAGGAGGCAAACGTAGGCTTGTTGGAAAGGTATGGATGTCTACTTTCCAACCCAAGTATAATTTCTCAATTTGGTGTTCATTTTCCTCTCCAAAATTGCAATATCCCAAGACTGCTTCTTGTGTGTCCAAAAAGTGGCAGAAAGTCATTTTTTGCATGTTTTTTGACCTTCTGAGGGCTCAAAACCTGATGAAATGTCTTGGAAATTGCTGAGAAAGTGTAATTTGTCATGAAAAATCCAAAAATTCTAAGTTTTTGAGAAATGGACTTGCCCATCTTCAGGGTAGCGTGCGGCGCGCTACGTGTTGAGCCAAAACCCTGATGCGTAGCACGCCTGAGCCCTACGCGTAGTGCGACTTTCAGATGCTTTTTGGAGGCCTTCCCGGTGTCCAAATTGGGCATAGGATAGCTAGTTGGAACGGTATTTGAGTCTACTTTCCAACACAACTGGAATTTTTTAATTTGGAGTTCATTTTCCTTGTAAAAAATCAAATCTCCCAAGACTGGTCAAAATGTGCCAAATGAGGCTGCCTCAAGGCAGAGTGTTGTTGCAGTCAACTTTTTAATGCCTTACTCACCTCAAAATTGAGCTCATGATAGCTCATTGGAAATCTCTTTGTGTCTAGTTATCATTTGACTCAGCAAGAAAGTCATTTGGCCAACCACGCTAGGAGAAAACTTGATTTTCCCAAGGTCACTTCAGAGGTGCATTCGATTCTCCTGAGGCAATGGTATTTTTGACATTTATCTAAAACCATGACACCTGTGTAAAAAGTGAAGGAGGTTTGTCTTCCTTGGCATGTTATGGACAAAAACCTCTCTCAGTTTTCCCAAATTCATCTTTGATTGCTCAGAAACATCATTTGCGTAAAACCTACCCCGATGTGTGGAACAAGAGATTTTGTCGAAATGAAGCGAAATGAACGGGATAGGAGGCTTCTAAATTCTTGAGGAAATTTTGGGGAGTAGGGAGGGATGTTAGGAAGTATGGGAAAGTGGAATCTCAGAGAACGAGTGAGGGGAAGGGGTCCAAAAGGGCAAAACACAGGCCCAACCTAGAAAATTGCCAAGTTGTGGCAAGAAACTAGGGTTTGTGCGAAAATGAGGAATTTGGGGGATCTCAGTGATGGTAAGTGTTTGATAAGACACTTTAAGGATAGGGGAATGTGTATGGACATCAGGATACAAATTTTTCCGATGATTTGACCCTCCAAGAGAATTTACCTCCAAAACCCTAGGAGAGGGAAATGAACCTTGCCTAGGCGCAACTGAAGCATGAACAAGGTGTAAAATGACCCAATGGAACCTGACATGCTAATGAAAACCCTCTGAATGATGATAGAATCAGCTGAATGATGACATGGACTGACATTTGGACAACTTTAGAAGGAGTGAAAGCAAACCCTAGACCTAATGCCTAGTGACCAAATTTTGCTTGAAGACTCACTGAAATGACAAAATTTGACCTTGATACTCTGAGACCACTTTGTAAGAGCATATTTGGTCACTGGAGGAAGGCTGGAAAGACTGAAACTAATAGAAGCATCTATGAAGATTTAAAAAACATATTTTTACACATTCCCTCAAATTTTGAGCAAATTCTGCATTTTGAGTTTTTTGAGAAATTTTGGTCTAAATTCAGAAATTCAGCGGCTCCAAAAGCGCGGCGCCTTGGCGCTGCGCTTTTTCCTCAATACTCCATTTGAGGAAAGTTTGACATTTTTGGAAATCTATTTCCATCCTCTAAAAACCCATTTGTCAAATTTTGGAGACAAAGGCAAAAAAATGGAAAAAACTAGCATTCTAGACCATTTTTTGATAGGTAGTGCGCTTTTGGAGAGACCTTGGGAGAATGGATTTTTGAAGGCCTTCCCATGGTCCAAATTAAGAAATTAAAACTGTTCTGGAAACTAGACTTGAAGGGATAGTTGACCGTTCTCTCATTTTTGCATTTTTATCCCTAGAGGTCACCTGAAAATCAGCTCAAAGTTGGTGCTACGCTTCTACACTTTTCTGTGTTTCAAATTGTAAATTTCACTGTGTAAATTTCTAGTTTCTAGTTTGACTCAATCAAAGTCAAGATTCTCTATTTAATGGCAGTAGTTTAGAGGCTAGGTGATGTAGGCATGAATAAATTTATGTCATAGGTTGTTTTTGATGTTTATTAGGCCCCATAAAAGAAGAAAATTCCTAAACAAACTCTCCATGAAGTGTTTGAGTTTCACCTTCTCACTCACCTGTTGGTTGAGAGAATCTTGGAGTCAGTTCCTCCACCAAGGAATTCGACTCCTGAAGGTGGGAAAGTGGTCTAGGAGAGTCTATATGTATCATTTCTCTTCAGGAGAAGAAGGTTGAAGTTTTTGTGAAAGAAGCTTGCACGTAATCATCTTTTCAGCTAATATAGAGACATGTTGCAGCTATTTTCAAGGAACTCTAGCCCAATGAGTTCATGGTGCTTGTACTTCATTATTTTTGTGTTCTCATGGTCTAAACATCTTTATCTGCATTATATCTCTTCTTTCTATGAATGCCCTATAATAAAATACTCAGAATTCTTGTTTTTCATGCTCTATTATCTGGTTTTCATAGTTATGTGTATGTCTTCCTAAGCTAATGAAATCATGTTTATTTATGCTCATTAGTTTCTTCCACACTATATCCTCTATGCTACACTGAAAAATACTGAAATTACACCATTTCTTTTGATATCTAGCTCCTTCTTATGTTTTCTCCTGCACTCCCACAACCTAGACCTACTTGTGCCTCCAAATCCTAAGTTGAACAAACCCTAAAAACCAAATTTTCACAAGCAAACAAACAAATACACATATCTAGCCTAAAATTCATTTTCTTTAAAGTCACATCACTGATGAGAGACTTAGAGAGATCCCTCTCTTGCTCAGTAGGGCTAGCTACTGAGCTGAAGTGGTTTGAAGTTACCCTTCTCGATTTCCTTTTCAGCCTAGGAGATTGTAAGGACTAACAGGAAGCACTGTTAATAATAAGTGCAATAGTTCCATTGTTCTTGAGAGTGGAGTAGAAGAAGGAAAAAATCTTGTAGCTTCAATATAAAATACTATGTTGTGGTATCAAATACTAGGACATATCAGAGAGAAGGGACTTCGAGTATTGCATGGTAATGGTATGGTAGAAGGAATTTTTAATTTCTCTCTACATTTTTATTTTTGTGAACATTGTTTATATGGAAAGTAGAATTGGGTGAGAATCTCCTCTGGTGCTAAGATGATAGAGGGAACACTACAACTAGTGAAAAATGATGTGTTTAGACATGTGGTGGTTCCATCACTAGGTAAAGCTGTGTACTATCTCATTGATATATGACTTCTCAAGGAATACATGGATAAATTTCCTCAGGAAGAAATCTAAAGTCTTTGATAGCTAAAGAATTTAAGGTTCTTGTGGAGAATCATATAGAGAAGAAAATAAGGTGTAAAAAGTGTGATGTAAATAGAGGTTGGGGGGTATTTAGGGGGGAAGGAGCACCCCTGCATGGGGTTCAAGGTTGCACACTAAAAACAAATTTGTGCGATTTTTTGCTTTGGGTGGTTTTTTGCCTTGTGGTGCATGATGATTTTCCCATGGTTTTGTAGTTTGGTTATGGAACTACGATTCACTTGGTGGTTCTTATGCTACAGAATTTATATTATATTACAATAATGTATAGAAAACATAATGAAAAAGGTTTTTTGGTTTTCCCAAGTTTGGGTTTCCAGGATAAAATATCTATGTAAATTGATGTGTTTTCCATTGTATCATTTTTGTTTTTACTAAGAATTAGTTTGTAGTGATTAGTTGTACTGGGTTAAAACCTACATGGATTACTCTAATATTTGGATTCAACTGATACTTTTGATTCATATTCGATTACATTAGATTTAGGAAAAGTGAAACCATGACTCCCGTCTCTTGTCGCATTCTAAATTCCTATCACCCACCACAACATCACCATTCACCATTACATCATTTATGAAGGTGCATCTACATTCATCATGTTAAAAATTGTGTGGTTGAAATTTTGATCCCCTGGACTAATTGCCTTTTCATCACCCTAAGGGCATATGGTGATCCACTTTTGCAACCTGTTGGCCTCTTTTAAAACCTACCTATGGAACTTATAGGGAAAGTTTCCCTTATTGACATTGAGGTTCTTGATGCCCCTCTAGATATAATATTTTTTTTAAATGAATTTATATGTATGCCATGAAGGCCATAGCCCCCTTAGTCTTTTGTACCATGATATTTTCCCCATAACAGAAGTATTTTCACCATAGATCAACTCATAAAGTCCAAGCCCTAACCATTGCCCTCGATTGATAACATGTTACCATTTGTTGGGTCACAACATGAACTCATCCCTTCCTTCACAAAAGTAGGACCTTGAATCTTTAAAGATTCTTTTCTCCTTGGTACATAGCTTCGATACCCCCCTGTGATACATACTTCTAGCTCTACCCCTATTTGTGTGGTTACCATTTCTCATATATAATCATCTCAGGAGACTTAAACATTGGTTGTAGAGATATATGTAGTTTCCATGAGTGTTACACTACTCATCCATTATGATATCACTCAAACCCATTTCATGTACCTTCCATATATCTTTGCATCACATAAAGTGATCACCATATTAATCCTATCCAATATGTTTTTGGATCTAACCATTAAGTATTTGGAAACTCTTTCCTTCTCCTCCATGATAGTAGCCATGCCTACTATTTAAATCCAATTCACCTCATCATTGATTGACCAGATTCCCATAGAATCACCCAATTCAAAGATGACAACTTATGACATCAAGAAATAGGCTAGGGGCTAGGAAAAAAAATGAGATGACTTAACAACATCCACCGCTAGGGTTATTCCCCTTTATAGTCTTTTTAATGCTTAATGTCACTCTAATAACCTTGTCCTACCCTTACATAGGTAAAGGATCTTCTTCATTCCCTCCAGGCACCTCCTTTCCTTCCCACTTCATCAATTAATGGAGTTGTGCTTACATGCACTAAAATTTTGTCTAACAACCTCCTATGTGCCATTTTCACTCAACACAATCACTATACACATAATTGTCCCAATCTCTTTGATATTAGGACGCATTGGTCACATTGCATCAAACATCCATGGTAGCTCTAGAACTCCCGCAAACTCTAAATGTTCATGATGACCAATCAACCATATATTACGTGACTACATCAGTTAATCAATGAAAACCACATCCATGCACTTTATTTAGTGAGGATAATCATTTAACTTACCTTTGTCCCCTGGTCATCATACACCATGTATGAAGTATGACTCATGTACCAACCATTACCCAATTTGAGATATTTCAACCACTAACTGAGGCCATAATAAACTCCTATAGCACCCTAAGTCCTCCAACAAAATAATCAATGATTTGGATCAATCCATGGCTATGCCAATAACATAACCAATAGAGGTAAATCTTGCTCTCCCATAAGGATCAAGGAAAGAAATACCACTTCCCCATAATTCCCATGAACAAAAAAACTTAGAGCACATCTACTTAATTTCCTTCTCAATGGGGGAAATATCACCAACTATTTGCTCATTGTTCAAAAATAAATATTGATTCATCCATTGTGAAATTAGTGCTAATGAGGAAAATTTCAGCCCATACATCTTGCGCCATTTCCTCCAATGTTCTCTTTATAGAATCAAGCTTAACATTGCGTGTTTTTACCTCATTTAGTACCTCCATGCACCTTCCTTTGCTTCATGAATCGTTTTAGACACTACCACCTATTTTAGATGTCTTCCATTTAAATGAAGACATTCTTGAAATCTAGATAACACTCGATCATGTTTGGGACTTCATGCACCATCACTCCTTCCTTTTACCTGAAGTGGCATTCAAACCTCTTGTTCCAGTTGTGATAGATGTATCTATGGTGGAAACTGAAGATTTCATTCCTACAAGACACATTTATTAGTTCAAAAACCTTATTTCTACATCAAATGCTTTCGTAGAAAGTAACATGGCCACATCTCAATAACTATTAAGATTGAGATATCTACTAAAACCAACATTGTTGAAGAGATATTGCTAGCAAAAGCCTATTCACCAGAAGATATTGCAACCAATATAGAGCTCTCTCAAGAATTTCAAATATTTGCTTGGTCATATGCCAAAATGTTTGGTCTATACCCCATCATTATGGAACAAAACATCAAAAAATGGACCAATGCTTCTCTATTTTGATAGAAGCAACTTTTGCTACACTTTTCTAAAGCCATGATGATCAAAGCCAAAATTGATAAGTTTTACAAAGTTGATTTCATTTACCCTATTTCTTACACATCATGGGTCTGAAACCTAGTCCTTGTTATGAAAAATCAAGGCACTATTTGAATTTTGTTGGAAATAATACTGAGAGGGGGGGTGAATTAGTATTAGCAAGTCAATAATTTTTCATTTCCATAATCAAATTCATATACGCTACTTAAGTTAATGGAACTCGTTTGTATACGCAACTGTGTTTAAGGAAACTAGTGTATATCCTGCAAACTTATGAGTCATTTAATTCATCATATGTTGATCTTTAATCAGTGCATCAAAACCATATAAACAGTAACGAGGTGTAGTAAAAAAAGAAATAGACAATCACACATATGAGCACAAGATATAAGGTGGAAACCCAATGTGGGTGAAAACCATCTGCTGTAATCGTCTCTATCTTTTTAATAATAAGAAACTTCTTTTTTACAATTTTTGTATTGGTGCAGACTTATACCAGTACGCAGGCTTCTACTTGCAGAAGGCTACAACCTTCTCTCTTTCTCCAGCTTCTCCTGGAAGGGAGCTACAACCCCCTAACTCTTATACTAGCTGATATGTTTACTAGTACGTAGGTGTCGGCTTATAGAAGGCTATAACCTTCTCTTTTCTTCCAGGTACAACGTTTCATTAATTTTCAGACTGGATCCATCAATAACATCATTCAATCATCAAATATATATGCATCAACCAATCTCCTTTGCACCAACCACAATTGAATCAATCAATCACTTTGACAACCCTTCAATCTGATCTTCCAGAATACAGTAACCAGAACCCAAGCCAGAACCCAGAACACTGTAGTAGAAAACAGAAGAAGCTAAAACATATTTTTATAAGGTATATGCTACTTCCCTATGTTGAACCTGCGTGCATATGCTCTTTTCTCAAGGCGAACCTACGTACAGATATGCAAATCAAATTTAAGATGTATACATTATTTTGATATGCAGAACCAGCGTGTATATGCGCCTTTTCTAAAGTGAACCTGCGTACAGATATGTAAATGATGATTTAAACATTACAATAATTCCAAACTTCATTTATACCTAGATCATCATATTTACATAATACAACATGCACCAGTTATTTAGATAAATGATCAAACCACATAAAGATACTTCACTTCAAGCCTTAAGATCTTGACCCATCATTAGATCTTATCCTTCATCAAGCGCTAAGGTTCATCCTTGGTTCAGATCTAGCTATGGACCATAACTCAATAACTTGTGCACCATATCTTGCTCTTCATCAGATATTCAATTCTTGAGTTCCTTTGCCTAATGATCTTCTCCTCCTTTTATTGTCTTATGCCTTACTCAATACCATGGATCAAAACCACTTAGGACCAATACCTTGGACCAAATACCTCAGACCATATATCTTGGACCAATGCCAAGGATCAAAATACAATGGACCAAAATCCTTGGATCAGAACTTAGTTTTCCAAGATATACACACCTTTCATTCTGTGAAAGTGTGTGTGTACGTATACGCTCCTTTTGGTCTGTTAACCCGCGTGTATATGCTACTTTGTCAAGGTGAACCTACATATACCTCTCTTTCCTCATTTAGTGAAGTCTAATCTATAACTCTGTGTTGTTAACCTGCTGAGATGTGATTTGTCATCTGAGTGAGTTGCCATCAAGGAAAACACATGTGTCATAATGCCAACAATCTCCCCCTTTGGACTTGATGGCAACCCCAAGTTACTCTCCCCCTTTGTCATCAAGGGAAAAGGGTTATGCTCCCCCTAAGTACACGCTGAATTCTTTGATATGTTGAATTGTGCTGATTGAGCTCCATGCTCCCCCTGAATATAAACAAGGTCTGCAAAAAGAACATGACTCTATACATACATCATAAATGACCTTCCTATCACCAATGACTCATACATAAAACCATCTCCCAACCAAGTGGGGATATACCAAGTTTGACTCATCCAGCCAACCAAGTAGGGATATACCAATTGATTATATATGTCAAAACAAGAACATTACATCATCCATCACATGCATAGTGGGGTAGCAAAATAGGTCGTTTCATGACCTTTACATTAAAATAAATACATGACATATATAACAGAGACCAAATATCTTAAACAAGACCATGATAGTCATCAACAATTATCATCAGCAGCATCTGCCAATCAGCATCTAGCCTAGCAACCATGTTCTCCCCCTGAACCTGTTCCAGCTGAATAAAAAACAACTGTGTGAATATGTACCAAGATCTTTCTAAGATAATGCCAACAATGCATTATTAGAAGCATATGATCCCTCTGAACTTTTGCCAGATGATCATTGTTAGATTTGATCATTTCATATAATAGAAGAGTTATCAAGGCATCATCATCAATTAGATACACATCAAGTTATCAACAACTTATGAAAGCCAAAAATTTATTTCCACATGTCATCCACATACTGTAACCATCATCAAGTAGAGTAGATAACTCACTGAACCATATCAGACCCCTTTCTTCCTGAGTCTAGCCCACTGCTTTTCTTCAAACCAACATATACGCGACTGTATCCATAGAAACCAACTTATGTACACAACTATGCTTCATGCAACTCACGTATAACCACCTTTCTCTAAAAAAGATAGGATTTAACAGTAGGATGATGCATCAAATACCCCCAGGTTTTGTCTAAGATAATCAAATGTCTCTCTGGGTAGTGGTTTGGTGAATATATTAGCAACCTATTCTTTGGAGGGAACATACTCCAATTTGACTTTTTGTTCAAGCAATTTTTCACGTAGAAAATGATATTTGATGGGTATGTGCTTAGTCTTGGAATGAATGACTGGATACTTTGAAATACTGATGGCACTTGTATTATCACATAGAATGGAGATGGGTGGAGTACATGTATCTAAATGTCTTACAATGTTTGCATCATCCAAAGTAGTTGTGTGCAGCAAGATGTAGCAGCCACATATTTTGCTTTAGCTATAGATAATGCAATTGAAATTTGTTTCTTATTGAACCAAGACACTAATCTGGAACCCATATAGAATGCACCACCACTAATACTTTTTCTGTCATCAACGCTTCCTGCCAAATCTACATCTGTATATGCATGAAGTGTAAGATCTGTATCTCTAGGATACCATAAAACAAAATTCTGTGTTCTTTGAAGATATTTGAAAATCCTTTTGATTGCCTGAAGGTGTGATTCCTTTGGATTTGCTTGGAATCTTCCAACTATTTCTACTACATGCATTATTTCTGGTTGGGTACCTGTTAGATAAAGTAGATTGCCAATCATGGATCTGTAAGTTGGTTGATGTACTGCTGCAGATTCATCATTTGAGCTAAGACTGCATCCTGTTACCATTGGGGTACATACTGGTTTAGAATCTTCCATGCCGTATTTTTTCAAGATCTGTTTGAGATATTTGGTTTGTGACATAAAAATACCATCTTTATTTTATTGAACTTGTAGACCAAGAAAATATGTAAGCTCACCAAGGTAGGATGTTACACAAAAATATCATCACCATGACTATTTGCAATCAGTATGGGTCTATCATCACTTGTACTGTTCTCCTAAGCAAGTCTCAGACCTCAGCTCTTCAAGTGAAGCTTTGAAAATGAGAGAAAGACATTGAAAATCAACAAAGCTCTGGTTCCGCACTTTCTCTCACTATTGCATGCGGTCCTGTACCCCCTGTTCACAAAAACTGTGGACCTGCCCGCTCTGTCCCTAAAGGAGTGGGTGTGGACCCCTGTGAAAGTAAAAAAGGCACAAGTTTATTCTAAAAAACTCACTTTGGGTTAATTCTAGATGATTCTAGAAGGAATTTTGACGTGGATTGGTCGCTCTTAGGTGGTTGATGCATCCCAAAAGAGAAGGAGCTAATCCCTTGATGAGAGGAGCTATCCCTTTGAAGGAGGGCTTTATCCCTTTGAAGGAGGACCTAGTAACTTCCCTCCATTGCACTATAAGTTAAGGCATTGGGCTGGTTGCTAGAGAGGTTAGAAGTTGAACATTTTTTAGGGTAAATGCTGGTGGAATTGAGACTTCCTAGTTAAGCTTGAGAGGAGAGATCACATACCTTTTTGGCTTCATTGGGAAGAGAGTGAAACTTGTCAAAGTAGAGGAGACTTCTTGTTGGACCCTGGGAGGAGCTTATACAGCATCAAGGCACAGGTTGTAAAGTTCTTCTTTGATTTGAATTAATACAATCAGATTCATTTTTCTCAACAAATTGTCTTATGTCATTTGTTTCATGAATTCCTTGATCATCATGTTAAGTATGCTTTATGATATTGGTTTTTCAGGTGCTATGTAATTTGTTTGCTTGTTTGTATTTGTAGATTCGCAACAAGGGAGCTCATTTGGATCAAAGGAGCGAGGCTTCCAAAAACTTGCATTGGACCTAAGGTAGGCCTAAACACTTGTTTGCCTTTGTTTATAATTTCATATTTAGAGAAAGATAGTTTTTGATTGGCTTGCTTGTCACTAGATATCGTTAGATTCTAGGAAGGTCTATCTTGTCTGCAAGATCGACTCATTCCGTGTGACAAAATGGCGACTCCACTGGGGACTTGATTTTTTCCTTGTTTTTACTTTGACCTGAGAAACTGTGTTTTTGTTTCTGTTTTTGGCTTGTTGTGTGTGGAATTGGGTATATTTAGTAGATCTAGGATTATTTTTTGTTTTTCATAACTTTGGGAGAGGACCGCACCCTCGGCTTAGGACACAGTGCATACCTATTCGCACTTTTGCTTTTAGCACAAAGCGGTACCGCACCTGTGTTAACTGTGGGCTTGCGGACCCTGTCAAAATTTTGGAAAACCTAAGATTTTCTCTGTTAGTCAGCTTAGTTTTTATTTAGATGTTATTATCCCCTGCCCAGACCTGCATATAACCTGTCAGAAGCTTTCCTTAGGTTAATTCCATTGGTGTTAGGGTTTTAGGTGAAATTCCTAGAAGTTTTGATTGTTGAGTTTGGTTTTCATTTTGGTCTTGTAGTAGCTCTAAGCTTAGAAGCTGTAGAAGCCTTAGATCACCTTGGTTTTTGCTAGCCTTCTTATGAGTCTGATCATTTGCAAAATCTACCTTTGTTGAGGAATCCACCTTGTGTTTTCTCTTTACGAAACTTCGAAAAGCTTGTGTTAAAAGTTTGGATTTCATTTTTAGAATAGAAAACAAAAATTGGTTGTTTTTTTACTGATTTGTGATTCTGGACAAATTAGTCCTTAGTTTGCTTATAGCTAAGTAAAACATCCTTGAAAAGACATCTTGTAAGCTTTGACTTCAAATAGTTTTTTATAGTTTATAGATCTCAAGATTAGTTAGTTCCATAGTTTTGAGTGTTTTATAAAAAATAAAAAAAATCTCTTTTGGAAAAAGTTTGTTTTTTGTAGTATTTGAGTGTTTTGAAAGAAAAGAGAAATTTTTGTGAAAATAACTAGTTGTCTCGTTTTGAGTGCATTGGAAAAGACAAAAAGCTCTTCTTTTAATTTCTTTGTTAAGAAAATTTTGTGTTTACAAGTATTTGCATTCTCAAACTCTTTCTTAGCTAGAAGTTCATTGAAGGGAAAAGATTGCTTAATTATCTTAAGTGAATTTTTTAGTGATTTTGAGTCAAGCCTTCATACCACGAGTTTCATCTCCGCACCTCTTGACTTAAACAAAAACCAATAAAAATAACGCTTCAAGTAAAATCTATCTAGTAATATTTTTGTTTCTAGGGCTTTGATACACCAACATAGCTTAGGCTAGTGTCTTGGAGTAGGGAGTAATTAACTCTCCAAGATAGTAAAACAAACAAGTAGTTGTATCTTGCGGTAGGAGAGAAATCCAATTGTTGCATCTATACTCTAGGAAAGCTCCTCTTAAAGGAGAAGCACGAGATCGTGTCCAAACCAGTGTGGGAATCAATCCTTCCTCATTTGGAATGACGCTAGATATTCACGTATTAAAAACGGTAAACCTTGGATTAACCATTGTCGAGGAGCCTGGGGTCACTTGTTGGTAAACCTTGGATTATGTCAAGGAGCCTTCAAGGGGATTGAGCTTGTTACTCTGCCCTTGCGTTCATATCGGATCGTAGACTGTTCCCCCAGGTATATTTGTTTCTGTTGGTAACCTTAGTGACCATATTGTATAGGATTCTTCCTAAGGTGACAGTGGTGGGAAGATCCCACTGTACCTGGAGCAGACGTTGGCTAGACTCACTTGGATTTTCTGGGGGGTTCTCTTCACTCGAGACAGTTTAGTGAAGGAACTTGTGCCATTCTATTCATTAAGCATGTTTCCGGGGTAACTGTTCCAACCGCCATTTCTATATTGAACTTTGCGACGTTGGGTTTCATCACCAACTAGTGTTTTCAGTACGGAAAGTTATTGTTTGTGTGTGGTTTGATCTCCTAGATTCTTTAGGTGTGTGATTCAAATTTGTTTGGTTCTTTAGAGGCTTTAGGTGGTTTTCATTGAGATTTTACTTTGTTTTTGTGTGAAGTAGTTAATTTTTTTTAATCGTGGCTGAATTACCGAGGAAGTCCCGTAGACTTCGGGGCCAACCTCCTGAGTTTTCACCAAGCCAGCCTGAAGGGTTAAGAGCCCTTGTAACTCCTAGAGACAGTAGAGTTGGGTCACCTGAAGAAGGAGAGTCTTCTTTGGTGGTACATCCTGATTTTCAAGCTTTAGTAGCAGATTATAATCCACAATCGGTGTCTGTTTCCGAAATTACTGGTAACTTTTTATCTACTAGTGATATAAGTGAGGAACCTGAAATATCCGAACCTGAAAGTGAATTTGCTGCTACTCCAACATCGAGGTTTACCTCTCCAACTTCTAGTGGTCTTGGTTCACTCAGGGTAGAAAGAATAATTACCCAAAATCTTCCTTCTGGACTTATAGCTATTGAAGAACTTGCTAGTCTGGAAGAAGAAGTAGGCATCCCTATCCCTGAAAATCAACCTGTTATCGAACTTAGGGAGCATGAATCAATTTTTTTACAGTCCACCTAGGAGCAGTGCTTGGTATCTTTCATTGACTAACTTTTTGGAAAACCCGGGACTAAGTTTTTCACCACCTCGTATTCCTTATCACACAACACCTAGAGGTTACTATCCTCTGTTAAATATGTCAAGACAGTCGTCCATGTTTTCTCAATCGCCAGAATCCTTTTTGTACGGCGGTCCTTCTGTTCCCTTTGAGTATCAGTCACTTTCTGGTACTTTTGCAGGAGCATCTCCTCAACCCATCGAACAAGGGTTATTAACTGGAAACAATGGTACTAAGCCTTTGAGTGTAGAAGATATTCTCATGATGTCAGGTACTATTCCTAATCCTCAACCTTAAGGTGACCAGTTACCGCCTGGGGGGCAGCCTCAAAATCCTCAATTATCGCATGGGGGGCAACCTCAAGGTACCCAATTTGCGCCTGGGGGGCAACCTCAAGGACAGTACATACCTACGGGACAGTACGTTCTTCAAGGACAACCCCAGACTCAATATGTACCTCAAGGTCAACCCCAGTATCAATATGTACCTCAAGGCCAACCCCAGTATCAGTACGTGCCTCAAGGGTATCAACCCCAAGGTCAGTACTCGAACCAATGTTTCCAACCACCCTCCGGTCAATCATATGTTCAAGGAACGGGAAATGTACCTTTGAATTTTCAACCCTACCCTCATCCCGGTTATGGTCCTTAATATTCTCAATCTGTTATGGTTCCGTATCCCGGAATGAACTTAATGTGGGATCCATCGCAAACTCAACAGGTCTTGCAACTGAATGTACAATTGTCATCTCAAACTGGACAACCCTTAGTTTCTGGTTCACCCCAGCAACCTGTCCAGTCTACTATTCAAAATTTTGTACCTTCGGTAGTTTCTCAACCTGGGCCTAGTACGCCTCGTACTCCGCCTCAAACGGCTGCTGCAACTGCTGCAACATCTGTTCAATCAACCCCACCTACTTCTGGAGTATCGACAACTCCGATTTCTACTGTTCCTGTATCAACTCCTCAGACATCTTTACATCAGTCTAGATCCACAATTCAAACTTCGGTTCAGATGCCTGTAGGACAACCTGGTTCAAGTACGGTTGTCACAAGTCAACCACAATTTACTTATCAACTGTACTAGGGACAGTACCAATTCGGTCCTGCTGTGCAGCAGCCAGTCTATCAGTATCAACTGTACCCTGGGTATACATATCAACAACCTCAACAACCCCAGTACGGTCCGGTTAATCTTGGTTTTTCAGGAGGATACAATATCCCAAATGCAATTCCAATTCCTAGTTATCCTGGATATCCTCCTCCTGGGGCTGGTCTCATGACCTAGAGTTTTAGGGACCCTAATCGTCAGTTACCGTTTATCACAACTTTGGACTTGCCTGACTTGTCGCCCCTAACGAACGAACCCATTAACTATCTTTCGTTTTGGCCGCCAATGTCGAATAAGTTGCCTAGTGATATTCCTAAGTTTGAAGGCAAATCGGGAGAGGACCCGTCGAACCATGTGATGACTTATCACCTTTGGTGTGCGTCTAACTCCATTTCAGATGATTCAATCTGTTTAAGGCTTTTCCAGCGCACTCTAATTGGTCTTGCGGCCAAGTGGTACATTGAGTTACAACGAGCCACTTTTTATAACTTTAGTCAGTTAGCTACTTCATTTTTAACTCATTTTCAGTTACCAGTCATATATGACAATGGCACGGAATTATTAACTTCGTTAAAGCAGTCGACGTCCACTTACATTTCGGATCACATTCATGAATGGAGATGTTGACGACGTTTAGTGAAGGTTTTTATTCCGGATCAGATCTTAGCTGAATGGTTTGTAAAATCTTTATTGCCAAAGATCACTAAGGATGTAGCTAAGGCTGGAGTCGTTACTGAGGAGCAAGTAATTGCTCAAGTGCAGTACCTTAATTTAGTTTATACTCAGTCAAGTACGTTACACGAGAAAATCCCCGATCTTCCTAAGCAAAATCAAATCGCTGCAGCTCCTTCAGGGTCTCATGCTGCTGACGGTATGATTGGTACGATTAATACCAAAAGTAAGAAGAAGTCTTCCAAGAATTTTTCTCCTATCATAAACTTGCCAGATTCCCCAACAGGAGATTCTTCTGCGGAGATTTCCGCCGATATTCATGTTGTAGAGTCATCTACAGCCAAATCAAAATCCGGTGGTAAGAAGAAAGGGAAGAAGAAAAATAAAAACAGATAAAAATTCAAAAGAGAAACCAGAAAAAGTGGAATCAAATGATGAGAAATGCAAACCTCGTTATCCTTGTCTCATTTGTGACGAAGAAAATTTTACAAGAGACTGCCCTCATCGTGCAGAGGTTGCGAAAATTGTCAAAGATTCCCAAACACCTGCTGTTTTGAAGGATCCTTTTCCAAGTCAAGACAGTAAGATGATAGGTTCTTCCTCAAATGCCAACGAAGAACCCATACTGATGATGTCCCATGTTAGGATTGCGACTCGATCGCATGATTATGGTAGTAAAAGTCCCATTGATGGTAAATAAGCAGAGTCTTCTCATTCTAACCCATCAACCTCAGCTCCCGGTTCTGATCCACTACAGATCGAGAAACCTAATCCAGACTTAGTAATCAAACCGCCCGCCAAGGGTATACTTCGAAATTCAGCTTTTAATCCACATTCTAGAGCGGCTCAGAACTATAACATTGTTGAAGATTTAACTGTTTCACCTTCAGCAATGTCGGCTTTGGAAGTGCTGCAATCATGTCCAGCACAACGTAAATTACTTTTGTCGGCTATAGGAGCTATTGACGTTCAGGACTCGAACCTAATAATTTTCGATCTAGAAAATAGTACATTGCGCTTACCTCATCAAATGGCTTTCCAGATCCCAGTGACAGTAAGAAACAAACCTATTCATAGGGCTGTGATTGATGAGGGAGCCTCAACGTGTATTATATCGATACAGTGTTGGAGATCACTTGGTTCTCCTTCGATAAATCAATCCCCGATGATTCTAAAGGCCTTTGAGGGCCGTGGGTTTCATCCTTTTGGCATTATACAGGATTTACCTATAGGGGTTGAAGGAAAAACTGTTAATCTAGATGTAGAAGTGGTTGATGCCCCTCTAGATTACAACCTTCTCTTGGGTCGTAGTTGGTTTTACGCTATGATAGCTGTCGTTTCATCGGTCTTTCGGGTTATAAAGTTTCCTCATAATGGAAATATCATAACAATAGACCAGATGGCTTACTTTTCATCTGACCCAGCCTCTTCTGAAAGCATTCAGTAGGTCGGTAAAACGACTATCCCGTATAAGGATGTTGGAGTAGGACTAGTTAAAGATGCCGGTTTACTGGGAACTTTTCCTTTTCCTCCAATCAACGCATCGTCTTCTTTTGCAACCATTCATATGATTTCCACAGACACCATTGTTTATGATGATCCTTGGATCGTACCTTCTGAATCTGAGATAGACTCATTTGGTGATGTTATGCCTTTGAGTCCATATGAAATTGCGTATCAGGCCATGCAGTCATTTTTCGACCCATCTTCAACCAAAATTGACTTAATGAATGTGGTCCATGAGGAATCACTTTTCACATCAAACTCGGATTCAACAACGTTTTCCCAACTTGTTCACTCTGATGAGCAAATTCGTGAAATCCTATGTGTCGATGATTTACCATGGGAAGATCTCCATCGCAGATCTTCATTCTTACCCGAGAATGATCGTTTTGAAAATGATTTTTCATCAATTTTTACGACTGAATATGTCAAGGAACCTTAGAATCCAATGAAAAATCCTAATTCAGAGTTAAATTTGGGAAACATTTCTCAAACTATTCCCATTGACATTTCGGTTAAGCCTGGAATTGTTGAAAACATTCATATAGGTGCCTCGTGTACAGAAGATTAAATTCAAATATATAAGGCCCTATTTCAGGAATTCCACGATGTGTTTGCCTGGTCATATGAGGAAATGCCAGGAATTGAGCCCGCAATTGTTGTTCATGAAATCAAAACTTACCCGGACGCTAAACCCGTCCGGCAATGTTTGCGTCAGATTCACCCGAGAAAAGCTGCTGCTATTAAAGCAGAAGTTGAAAAATTACTCAAAGCAGGTTTCATTTATCCGATTCCGTTAACGGATTGGGTATCGAATATTGTTCCAGTTAACAAAAAGCAAGGAACAATAAGAATATGTATCGATTATAGGGACATTAATCGAGCCTATCCAAAGGACAATTACCCAACTCCCTATATCGATCAAATCATTGATGATTGTGCCGGCAGCGAAATATTCTCCTTTATGGATGGTTTTTCCGGATACAATCAAATCAATATTCCAACCGTCGATCAACCAAAAACGGCTTTCATTTGTCCATGGGGGACATTTGCTTATTGCAAATTACCTTTTGGGCTCAATAATGCCGAGGCAACTTTTCAAAGGGCCATGTCTTACGCGTTTCATGACATCAAGCACATTGTGCAACCCTATCTCAATGATTTGCCTACTCATTCATTACATCGAGCTGATCATCTCATCTATTTACGAGCAATCTTTATGAGGTGTAGGCATTATCGGATTAGGTTGAATCCACACAAGTGTGTTTTCTGTATAGAAACGGGTCGATTGCTGGGGTTTGTTGTTTCGAAAGCCGACATTCGCGTCGATCCCTCAAAGGTTGAAGCTATTGTCAAATTGCCTCCTCCTTCGAGTCTTTGCCAACTCCAAAGTTTGCAAGGGAAAGCAAACTTTTTACGACAATTCATTCCTAACTACGCCGAGGTTACAAAGGGTTTTACCTGGTTGTTGAAACAGAATACTCCATTCTATTGAGATGAGATAGCTCAGAAATCTTTTGATGCACTAAAACACGCGTTGACCCTTGCACTGTTATTGCATCCTCCCAACTACAACCAAGACTACTTCTTGTATCTCACCGCCTCCCATTCCACCATTGGAATGGTGTTAGTTCAGGAAGATGAATTCGGTACTGAACATGTGATATATTACCTTAGTCAAACTTTAAATCCAACTGAGCTAAAATACTCACATGTGGAGAAATTGGCATTGGTAGCTGTTCAAGTTGTCCAACGTTTTCGTCACTAGATTTTACTACGTAAAACTACAGTAATTTCTGATTGCAACCCTATGATCTACATTTTGACCAAGAAATTGCTAGGGGGCGAGTACTCCAAATGGATTGTGATCCTGTAGGAGTTCGACTTGGAATTTGAAAAGTCTAAGTCGAAGAAATCTTTAGTTTTTGCGGAGTTAATGTGTGACTTCCCGCGTGCTGACACAGAAACTGTGGTGGAGGAGCCCATTGCAGACGAATCCTTGTTTCTAATCAACACTTTAGATCCGTGGTATGGGGATATCATCGTTTATCTCCAGACCCAATCCTTTCGGCTAGAAATTTCTCGAAAAATACGATTCCAGTCCCAACAATTCAGAATTATTGGAGATACTCTTTATCGCCGTGGGGCAGGCTTTGTTTTTCGACGTTGTTTAACTCATGAGGAAGCTGAAAGGGTTCTAAATGATCGCCACTCTGGAGTGTGTGGCGATCCGGTCATATGTTTGGGTATGCCACAGCCCAAAAGATATTGTGCGCTGGCTACTTCTGGCCGTCCTTGTTTAAAGATTGTATTAACGCGATCCGAAAATGCCACAACTGCCAAATTTTTGATCGAAAGATGCGCGCTCCACCTGCTCCTCTCCACCCTATAATTTCCGTTGGTCCTTTTGCCAAAAGGGGTATCGATTTTATTACATGTAACCCTCACTCGGCCAGGGGGCATACGTATATCATCCTTGCGGTAGATTATTTTACCAAGTGGGCCGAGGCGATGCCTACATTTGAGGCAGACGGAAAAACAACTGAGATTTTAGTTTTCAATCATATAATTGCTAGGTTTGGTGTTCCACAAGCAATTATCACTGATCATGGGCGTCATTTTCGAAACGTCATGATGACCGAACTTACAGGCCAGCTTGGCTTGCGTCACAATAGTTCAACTCCTTATTATCCACAAGCTAATGGTCTGGTTGAATCCATCAACAAAGTTTTAGTCATCATGATCTAACGAATCATTGGGATTCATCGGTCGAATTCTCATAACATGCTATTTTCAGCACTTTGGGCGTATCGAACCTCAGTGAAAACGTCAACAGGGTTCACTCCTTTCCAACTAGTCTATGGTCTAGAAGTTGTGTTACCCATTGAATGCGAAATCCCGTCTTTGCAAATGGCCATCGAGTTACTTCCAGCCACTTCCGAAGAGGAAAAATGTTTGTTATACTTGGCTCAATTGGATGAGAATCGACGTGATGCTGCATTGGCGATCGAAACTCACGCAAAACGTATTAAAGCTCAGTATGATCGAAATGTGACCCCTTGAAATTTTTCAGAAGGAGACCTAGTCTTATTATACGATCAAGCTAATGATAAATTAGGTGCTGGAAAATTCGTTCCTATGTGGCATGGTCCCTATGTTGTCAAGAAAAAGCTAGCAAAAGGGGCCTATGAATTGGTAAACTTTGACGGGGACTCTTTAGGTAAACCCAGAAATGGTCTTTACCTGAAGAGGTATTATGCTTAAAGAATGGGTATGGAGATTTTTAGTTAGGATAGTTTTCTTTCTAGCTGGTGTGTTTTAGTTTTAAAAAGTGTGCTTAGCTTAGAGAGTGTTTTTCGTCATTATTCCTGCTTATCTTGGTTTTAGTCTTGATATTGCAGATGTCGATGCCTCTCCAAACATACATTGGTTTCGCTGATGGTGCTTGTCGTAATACACAGAACATTTCTTCCGCAACTTGGGTTATCTATTCGCCCTCTAACAAGTTGGTATCTATGCATGGGGTAAGCCTCGGTCAAACAACGAACAACATTGCTGAGTATAGTGCAGTGATTGAGTTATTATCTGAATCTATTTCATTTGGGATTCGGAGTTTGATAGTGAGGTTAGATTATGAACTCGTTGTATTACAGCTTAATAGAGTATATGCCATTAGAAATCCAGTGTTATTGAGATTGTTTTTGAGAGTGCGTCTCTTGGAACGTGAATTTGATTATATTGAATATCAACATATTCCATGATCTTTAAATACATTAGCAGACGCAATTGCTTCTTGAATGTTAAGTAGACATTTGCAATAATCATACATGTAAATTTGAAAGCATTCCATAACATGTTTTGCAAGATAAGCCGGTAATAGTGATATAGTATAATATAGGAGTGTGTCAAAATATACATCGTCCTCGATCATAGGTTAAAAAACACCTTATGATCGGCAAAAATGATAAGTACAAAAAGCAAAAAATGTCATATGTGTCTACAATAGGCGATCATCCTATCACTGGTGATGATCTCGATAAGAAACCATTGTACGGGTCACCTTACAAAGGAACCTCCTAAAAGGTCCTGGGACCCCAATCACATAGCGCTGTAGTCGATGAGGAATGTCATCTATGTCGGTCCCTGGAATGTCCCCTGTCAAATGCTCTAGATGACTCTCCAACTTGGCCAAGGTCTCTGCTGATTCGTCCTGTGGGGCTGGTGCCGCTGCAGCTGGTTGTTTCCTCTCGTAAGGCTGAAGAGCGGCTGGTCGCTGTGGACCCACATCTGCATTTGAAACTTTTACTATAAGTTTTGGGACGAGATAAAAAAAAAAAAAAAATTAAAATAGAAAAATGTTGAAAATGATTTTACCTGAGTCATCCCATTGCTCTCCTGGTGGAAGAGCCATGTCTGGGTCACCGCGAAAATCTACCCCAGCGTAAGGGAAGTCCTGAATGGCAAAAACCTGGTTTTCCAACCAATGGAAATACTCAGGTTTGAATCGAACAACCTCTGTCCCCTCGTCAGGATGACGGGCCATAATTGCAACCCATCGCATCAGTTGGGGCTCTCGAGGAAGCCCAGCTCCAACAGTGAGGTGCTGCGGGACCAACAACGGGAAACTCTCCAAGCCAAAGCTCAAAACTAAAGCACCATATTCAAAGGTCTTCAGTTGTCTGTTCTTGGCTCTGGTCAGTTGGCCTTTTACATTAGCCAACACAGCATCGCACCAGTTGAAGATGGTGCCTCGAAAGCAGTCAACTGCCATCCGCATCTGGGATCCAGTGGCAATATGTAGTGCGGCGCTCCCACAGAGCCTAGTAATAGTAAACGCGATCACCATGAGTTAGGATGGGATATGGTTTTAATGTCTATCCCTTTGTCTCTAGCCTGGTTGTTGCAGAACTCTAGCCGGAGGCTATCGACAGACTGGCCACCTGGCCTAGTCCTGAATAGAGTCAAGTCTTCGCCTCTCTTAGGCAAACCAGTGAAAAATTATATGTCTGCCGGCTCAATTTCGAGCTGGTGGCTACCAATGAAGAAGCACTAGTCCTGTATGCTCCACCTATTTACCAGCCACTGCAAGAAGTCCACCTGGGCCCTCATGCCAGGTATGGCCCAGAATTTGTACAAGCCGCATGCCTTCAATGCATCGATCGAAGGTTGGTGATTTAACATGGCAAGATCTACGTCCTCATGCTCTCGTTCTCGCCAATCAAGCATGATGTATACTCTACATCCAACAAAAAGGCGAATTAGAATGCAAGAAATTAAATTGTTTGGGTCAATTTTGAGAAATTTAGGGTTAAAAACCCTTGCTGTGGGGACCACACCCTCTCTATTAGAGACAGTGCATGGGTCAACACCTTGCCTTCACGACAGGTGCGGACCCCTGACTTTTTCCCCATTGAGAAAAAGTCGGGGTCCACGGGCTGCTAGTGTTATGCCTACAGGCCCTCGCGCGCGGGTTTCTAGCCTAAAAACCCTCTAAAAAATGAAATAAAACCATAAAAAACAAATTGAAATGGTTGAAATTGAAGAGTAGGATGATGTGGATTACCTGGAGGAGACGACGCTCGATTCCGACGGATGGATTTTCCGTAATCTTCACGGGAAGTTTCTGACCAAAAAGCACTATTTTCTCACCCAAATCTCAAATGGTAAAAATGAATTGACGAAAGCCCTTTTTATAAGTTTTTTGAATAAATGAATTGTAAATTTGTTTATGTTTCACTTTAGAAAGGTAACTTTTGCAGCATTTTTATCCATTTCAAACAGGTATGAGTAATGTTTGCATTTTTTTTCAGGATAACGGATTTTTTAGGCGCAATCGGTCATTTTCGATGAAAAACATTTAGAGTCACCTTTAAGCTCTTTTATGATTCCTAAAACATGAAAAGATCGCCGAGTTTTTCTTTTTAAACTCATTAAAATGAAACTAAAAAGACGGTCCACTTACAGCTCTTTTTCTGACCGTAAAAAAAAACACGAAAAGATTGCCGGATTTTTTTCGTTTCAAATTGGATATTGGTTATAAAACAACGTGTCATTGATCGCTTTTTTACTTTTTCAGATCAGAGGCACTAATTACGAAAAGTAATCCTTGGTCGTAAAGATCAAGCGGTTCTCTCAAGTATTATTTTATAATTTTTCGGGCTTGGGAGACACAAATTTACGAAAAAGGTCAACCCTGGAGTCTTCTTAAGTTTTTTCAGACTCTCTAAAATTGAAAAACACCGAGTTTCCCCTATACTGGACTCGTTAAAATTTAACAGTAAAGGACCTGTTCAATTACAAACAGGAATGAACCACTCCTTCTTAGGGTTCGAATTTAAACTAAGTTGGACTCATCCGAAGGATGAGCTTATAATCAAGCAAATGTTATCCTCCTCAAGCTTGTCAAAAATAAAGAGGTACTTGCCAGAAATGGTGGGGGAAAAGAGAGAAAAATGAACCTGTTTATCGTACTTTGTAACCACTCTTGAACACGACACTTTTATTCACCTGGGTTGGGAAATCCTTTGCCTAACAGTTGATCAAACCACATTGAAAGTCTTCAGTCGGTTTCTGGGTATTAACTTTGGGTCAATTGTCACCAAACCATCTGCTGTGTCGTTATGTGTTCAAGAGGTCAGTGCTAATAAGCCATTCATCTGCAAAATATCTGTCATCCATCTTTACCATCCCTGAGTCAGTCCTTGCAACTAAATTTCTTCAACTTGATCTATGATTTCGTGTTGTGGGCTTGCCTACGATAGATCGCTTTCTATCGACTTCAGCTCATTATCTAGAAAGATGATATAGAAATCGTCAGTACCTTGGGATTTGCATGCCTCAATGGCAGGTTTCTCGCCTTTGACGACAGGTTGCATCATTGACCTTCGATCAAAGGATTCCGTGACATGTTCGACATCAACACATCTATTCACATCTCATGGATTGTACTGGGTACTTTGAGAACCATTGACATTACTGGTGGTTTCTCTCACACTTGTTAACAGTTTACATCATTGACTGGTAATCAAGTGGTTTCTACCATGTTCGACTTCAACACATTCATTCGCATGGATAGAATCATACTGTTTCGGGAAGTAGAAATGAAGACCCTCGATCTAGTTTCCGCAATCCAGGCTGCGAGGAATTTTGTATTCATTATATTGTGGACTATTCATAAACAGATGGCTGCATCCATACTGTGTCTACATGTGTCTATACTTGTGATGTATTACAAAATCATTCCTATATCAGAGCAGTAGTTAGTTTTCTAGTCAGTTTTGATCTGAGTATGGGAATGCCTACCTCAACGATGATATGATCTCATATATATATTTTGCATTGAATGCTTTTACAGGTTCCGATTGGGCTCTCCACAAGATGATCCTCGAAATGATAAAGTACTTCACTCTTCCTAAATGATAAATGAAATCCTCATCTACTACAGACTTCGCACTTTAGGGGGCAATCTGTTACAAAAAAATATCGTCACCATGACTATTTGCAGTCAGTATGGGTCTATCATCACTTGTACTATCCTCCTAAGCAAGTCTCAGACCTCAGCTCTTCAAGTCAAGCTTTGAAAATGAGAGAAAGACATTGAAAATCAACAAAGCTCTGGTTCCGCACTTTCTCTCACTGTTGCCTACGGTCCCGCACCCCCTGTTCACAAAAACTGCGGACCTGCCCGCTCTGTCCCTAAAGGAGTGGGTGCGGACCCCTGTGAAAGTAAAAAAGGCGCAAGTTTATTCTAAAAAACTCACTTTGGGTTAATTCTAGATGATTCTAGAAGGAATTTTGACGTGGATTGGCCGCTCTTAGGTGGTTGATGCATCCCAAAAGAGAAGGAGCTAATCCCTTGATGAGAGGAGCTATCCCTTTGAAGGAGGGCTTTATCCCTTTGAAGGAGGACCTAGTAACTTCCCTCCATTGCACTATAAATTAAGGCATTGGGCTGGTTGCTAGAGAGGTTAGAAGCTGAATATTTTTTAGGGTAAATGCTGGTAGAATTGAGACTTCCTAGTTAAGCTTGAGAGGAGAGATCACATACCTTTTTGGCTTCATTGGGAAGAGAGTGAAACTTGTCAAAAGAGGAGACTTCTTGTTGGACCTTGGGAGGAGCTTGTACAACATCAAGGCACAGGTTGTAAAGTTCTTCTTTGATTTGAATTAATACAATCAGATTCATTTTTCTCAACAAATTGTCTTATGTCATTTGTTTCATGAATTCCTTGATCATCATGTTAAGTATGCTTTATGATATTGGTTTTTCAGGTGCTATGTAATTTGTTTGCTTGTTTGAGTTTGCAGATTCGCAACAAGGGAGCTCATTTGGATCAAAGGAGCGAGGCTTCCACAAACTTGAATTCGACCCAAGGTAGGCCTAAACACTTGTTTGCCTTTGTTTATAATTGCATATTTAGAGAAAGATAGTTTTTGATTGGCTTGCTTGTCACTAGATATCGTTAGATTCTAGGAAGGTCTATCTTGTCCGCAAGATCGACTCATTCCGTGTGACAAAGGACATTTCAAATTCTTGCTACATTACTGAAGCAAAATTTCGACTCATGGCTTCTTCATTGCTACCAAAAATGATATCATCAACATACACAACAAGTATTAGCAATTTATTATTGTCAATCTTTGTATATAAATTGCTGTCAACTGATCCCTTTGAAAAACTTTGTTGATGGAGATATTTGTCAAGACAGTAATACCAAGCCCTTGGAGCTTGTTTTAGACCATAGAGAGCCTTTCTGAGTCTGCATACAAGTTTTGCATCATGTCCAAATGAATTTGTCTGGTTTCTCAATATAGACTTCTTCTTCTAAGTCTCCATTAAGAAAGGCAAATTTTACATCCATTTGGTATACTTTAAATTTCTGAAAACTAGAAAGAGCAAGGAACATTCTTATGGCTTCAAGTCTAGCAACAAGTGCAAAAGTTTCTTCAAAATCTATACCTTCTTGTTGAGCATATCTTTTACAAACAAGTCTAGCCTTGTTTCTAATAACTTCTCCATTTCCATTCATATCCATTTAGTTCCTATGATATTCTTATCATGAGGTCTAGGAACTAATTCCCAAGTATTATTCTTTTCAATTTGCTCAAGTTCTTCATTCATGGCCTTGACCCAACATTCATCTTTGCATGCTTCACTTACACTTTGAGGTTCAGTGGCAGATAGCAATGCTAGATAGATTGAAGCTTCTGTAATAGTTCTTCTTGTTTGTACACCTACCTCTTTCTGTCCCAAAATTTGAGTCTCTGGATGATTTTTCTGAACATACCTAGATGGAGTCTTTTCTTCTACTGTTATCTCTTCTTCTAGTGCCTCATTGGTTTCTTCTTCAGAATTAGTGTGATTTGATGTGGAAGGATAATCCTCATCTTCTTCATAATTTTCGGTTTGTATTTGTTTTGGATTTTTGCATGCTTCATCAACCACAACATCAATACTTTCAATGATTTTCCCAAGTACTTTATTATAACATTTATATCCTCTACTTCGGGAAGAGTAACTAAGGAGAATACCTTCATCTGTTCTGGGTTCAAAATTACCAAGTTTTTCATCATTCCTTTTGATGTAACATTTGCTTCCAAAAACTTTGAATTATTTTATAGTAGGAGTCTTACCATACCAAAGTTCATGTGGAGTTTGAGTGTTGTTTAACCGAACATTTTCTTGGTTGAGAATAGTGACGACAACGAATGCAGCTTCACCCCAGAAGGTTGCAGGAGTTCCAGACTCATCTAGCATAGCACGAGCCATTTGTTGAACAATTCTATTCCTCCTTTCTACCACTCCATTTTGTTGAAGAGTCCTTGTGGTGGAGAATTTCCTTTCTATTCCATGTTCTTCACAAAAGTCAACGAATTCATTCGAAGTAAATTCCCCTCCTCGATCAGATCTGAGAAATTTGATTTTGTGATTTGATTCATTTTCAACCAAAGCTTTGAAGGCTTTGAACTTTTCAAATGCTTCATCTTTATGCTTTAGAAGTCCTATCCAACACATTATGGAAAAATCATCAATGAACAATATAAAGTATTCTTCTCCACGAGGTGACTTTTTCCTTGATGGCCCACATAAATCAGTATGAACAAGTTCAAGAGGCTTACTAGCTGATCCTTCATTTTCAGGAAAGTGCGATCTGGTTTTCTTACCAAATTGACATGATTTTCATATTGTATTTTTTGGAATGCTAATATCAGGAAGATCACGAATAGCCTGGAATCTGCATTCTTTTCTTATTTGAGAGAAGCTTAAGTGCCCCAATCTTCTGTGCCATAGCCAGTGTTCATCATTTTTGCTTAGATAGCACTGTTCTTGTCCTCCCTTGAGTATGTATAAGTTGTTTGGGGTTCTTATTCATTTGATCACAATTTCTCCTGTATCAAGCTCACGAACAACACATCCATTTGATCGAAATACTACTTCATTTCCTTGATCACACATTTGACTGACACTCAATAGGTTATGCTTTAGACCATCAACATACATAATATTCCCAGCTTTAACTTTTTCTTTTAAGGGAACAAAGCCTTTACCTTTTATGACAACAGGAATTTCATTTCCAAATGAGACCTTCTTTTCCTTTTCTAAGGCATTATATGAATGAAGTTTTTCTTTGTCACCTGTCATGTGTTTTGAGCACCCATTGTCGATGTACCACTGATTTTCTTGTCTTTCTGCATACAAGACTATACCACATCTTTCTGTTTGCAGTTCTTTCTTTCTCCATATTTTGGGACTTAATGAATTTTTCTCCTTCTGAGATGTTTGCTGAAATTTACTCCTGCATTCAGATTCTTCATGACTGAATTTGTTATAGATAGAGCATTCTATTTCATTTTCAAGAAGAGAAAAATTATTGTAGGTCCTTTTCATGATCCCTGTCACATTTCTTTGATTTCGTGCTTCTCTGCTCATGATGGTCTTGTAAGAAACACATTGAGCAACTTTGTGTCCAAAGTTATGACATGAAAAACATTGGCCATTAAAGAAGTTCCTGCGATTATCAAATCTACTAACTTGGTGATTCTAGTTTCTATTGATATTCATTCTTGAAGCAGATTGAGTATGATTTACCTAAGGTTGGTTGTAGCTTCTGTTCATCCTTGAAGTAAATTGAGCCTGATTTACCTGGTGATCTACTTTATGCCTTTGTTGACGATTGTCAAACTGTTCATTGCTCTTTGCTGCATCAAGATAGCTTTTAGTGGAGGTTGACAGCTTTTGTGCTTGAGATGCTTCTTCAGTATATCCAAGACCTCTCTTTATCAGAGGAGAACGCTGCACTCTGATAATATCATTTAAGGTTTCTGATCCTTCAACAAATCTAAGATTGAGAGCTTTTGTTTTCTCAATATCCTTTCTTAGACCCACAATTTCACATTCTAGTTTTTCATTGTGTTTTTCTCTTTCAGCAAGTTGGAATGTCAAAGTATCTATAATCATATTCTTTTCTTCTAAACAGATTTTGAGTTTACATATTTCTTCATAAAGGTCATCTTCATCTAAAGCATCCAAGAAGTCACCATCTTCAAAATCCATCAGAAGTCTATAGTCATTACTATTTTCATCTTCATCACTAATTGATAAACCATCGCTATCTTCATGCATATAGTAGCTCTTCTTTCTTACACTTTGTTTTCTATTCCATTTTGCAGATTCCTTACCTTTATCAAACTTAAACAATGTAAACTTTGAAACGGGAATTGATATTGTTACCCGTTTTGTAGAGATAGCAAAAAAGTGACCCGATTTTGAAAAGGGGTGATGCAGAATACACATGTTTTGTAGAGATAGCAAAAAAGTGACACGATTTTGAAAAGGGGTGATGCAGAACACACGTTTTTTTTAGAGCATAGTTTTTGGCACTTTAATTTTTTTTATGTACATTATGTTTTAGAATGGTAGTGATTTTCATGCTGATTTTAAAAAATGGTTATTCTGCATCAGACCCTTTTTTTAAAAGACCTATTTTTGACTTTAACTTTTCTAATGTATGTAATGTAAATAATTATTTTGTAAATTTAATAATTTTGGAAGTGGTCTTCTTCTTCATATTTTCTTGTTTTTATTTTTATTTTTAGTTTTTTTGGTAGTGAGGTTTTTATTGATTTGCATATTTAAAAAAGAAGGTCAATATTTTGCATTTTCCATATTTTACATATTTATACATCGTTAATTAAATTTTCAATCCAAATGAAACATTTGTTTCTAAAAAACAAATATAAAATTATATATAAAAAAAGACAAAAATAAAAAATAAAGAAGTGTTTAAAAAAAATTATCTTATAAACCATAAAACACTTTGGAAAAAAAAAAAAAAAACAAAATTACATATATATATATATATATATATAGATAATTAAGTCGATAAAAATTGAGGAATTAGAAAAAAAAAAACATTAGCAAAAACTAGGAATACAATTTTAAAAACAAACTAGTTTAAAAAAAATAGAAAATTAACCAAAAAAATAAATTAAAAAAAACTAATAAAATAAATATTAAAAAAAAAAGGGTTAGTCCGCATGGGGTAGCTCAAGTGGCAATGGCCATGGAAATAAAGTCTCACCGAACCGGAGATCTTGGGTTCGATTCTTGTGCTACCCTCCCTGGAAATAGGGTGAATAACGGACATGTAAAAACTCAAAAATGAGAAGGTCCTACCTAACCTTACAAAAAAAAAATTATTAAAAAAAAGGGTTAAAAAAATTATCTCACAAAAAAAAACATTAGCAAAACTGGAAAAAAAAATAAAAAAAAAACTAGTTTAGAAAAAAAATAGAAAATTAATGAAAAAAATTGAAAAAATAGTAAAATTAATATTAAAAAAACAAAAATAAATTCAAATTATAAAAACAAAAAAATACGTATTTTTTATTACAAAAAAAATGTAATTATTTTTTATTAAACATACATATTTTATTTAAAATATATATATATATATATATATATAATTTTTATTTTTTTTTTTAAACAACCTTTTTTATTATTTAAAAAAAAAATTATAATTTTTTTAAAACAATTTTTATTTTTATTTTTATTTTTTCCCAAAGAATACAAATTATTAAATCTACGTTTTATATTTAAAAAAAAAATAAATAAATAAAACCTAAATTTAAAAAAAAAATTTACATTTCTTTTTTCTTTAAAAAAAAATTAATAAAATTAATTTTTTTTTTTAAACAATTCTTTTTTTATTAAAAAAAAATTATAACTTTTTTTTTAAACATTTTTTTTTGTTTTTTATTTAAAAATATAAATAATTAAAAAAAAAATTATATATATATTTTTATTTAAATATTAAAAAATTATTAAAAAAAATTTAAAAAATTTAAAAGCTAACATTTTTTTTTAATTATTAAAAAAAAAAATTTATGAGCCCCGGCCGCGCCACCACGGGCGGCCAGTGGGCGGCCCGTCGATTCCCGGAATTGACGGGCCGCCCACCGGCCGCCCGTGGTGGCGCGGCGGTGGGCGGAGGGGCTGCTCAGTTCTATCTTCTCACCACGATCAAGGATCTTTTCAATATTGTCCATCATAACGCCTTTGACCTCTGCAACCTGAGCCTTGGTTTTGGCTAAATTATTGATCTGTTCTGGATGCTGTGCACAATAGTCCATGTGCTCTTTCAATTTTGGCCCAAATTCCTAGTTAAGACCGTTGGCAATAGCTACTTCAGCTCTTCCATCACTATATGTCTTCTTAAACTCATCTTTAATGCGCTCCAGGAAGGCCATCGGTACTTGTCTTCCAGCTGATTCATCTGCCACGACACAATATGTAAATCCATCTTCAACGAGATAATTAAAGGTGTGGTGTTGACAGTCAAATGTGAACTTATTGCTGGTGGCCGGGAGCTTCTGGAGGCACTGGAAAGCTATGGTGGTAAAATTCCCAGTAAATTCTGTGTACTCGGCCAATATGACCGTCCCTCTCGAAACAAAACCGTAAATGAGCGACTGATCGACCATTCTTTTGGCCCGATTTTGAACGAAGCCGTTGCCTGTGCTGGCCCTCAATAACAGGAAAAGAGCAAGTCTACAGAAGAATTCAGCGGGCTGATGAGTAAAGTGGTCAGGATATCGAATCCCGAAGCAAACAAGAAGATGGGAGAAGGAGCACGGAAAAAGTTTCCTGCTGCTCACGACCGTACTGACGTTATGGACACTGCTCCAGGCATGCGTTACGGTTGGTAAAAAAAATGTTAATTTTTAATTTTTTTTTTAATAATTTTTTAATATTTAAATAAAAATATATATATATTTTTTTTTTAAAAATCAATTTTTTTTTTATTATTTATATTTTTAAATAAAAAACAAAATAAGTGTTTAAAAAAAAAGTTATAATTTTTTTTTTAATAAAAAAAGAATTGTTTAAAAAAAAAAATTAATTCTATTAAATTTTTTTAAATAAAAAAAGAAATGTAATTTTTTTTTTTAATTTAGGTTTTATTTATTTATTTATTTTTTTAAATATAAAACGTAGATTTAATAATTTGTATTTTTAGGGAAAAAATAAAAATAAAAATAAAAATTGTTTTAAAAAAATTATAATTTTTTTTTAAATAATAAAAAAAGTTGTTTAAAAAAAAATTAAATTTTAATATATATATATATCCATATATATATATATGTTTAATAAAAAATAATTACATTTTTTTTTAATAAAAATTAAGTATTTTTTTGTTTTTTTATAATTTGAATTTATTTTTGTTTTTTTTAATATTAATTTTAGTAGCTTTTCAATTTTTTTCGTTAATTTTCAATTTTTTTTTTTTAAACTAGTTTTTTTTTTTTTTTTTTTTTTTTTTTTTTTTTTTTTTTTTTTTTTTTTTTTTTTTTTTTTTTCTATTTTTACTTAATTTTTTTTTTATATATATATATTATATATATATATATATATATTTAAATTTTGTTTTTTTGTTTTCCAAATTTTTTTATGGTTTGTGAGATAATATTTTTTAACATTTTTTATTTTTTTATTTTTATCTTTTATATATTTTTTATTTTTTTTTAAGTAATCAACATTTTAATCTTAATTTTAGTAATTTTTATCTTTTTTTTGTTAATTTTCTATTTTTGTAGATCTAGTTGGTTTTTAATTTTAATTTTTAGTTTTTCCTTATTTTTTTTTTTTTTTTTTTTTTTATTTTCACCTACTTAATATTTTTGTTTTTTTTTAAATGTTTTTTTTT
Source organism: Pinus tabuliformis (assembly GCA_031772625.1). Lineage (NCBI taxonomy): Eukaryota > Viridiplantae > Streptophyta > Pinopsida > Pinales > Pinaceae > Pinus > Pinus tabuliformis. The sequence goes on along the minus strand of CM062812.1, from coordinate 928,641,298 downwards.
CTTTTCCATTTTTTTTTTGGGCAATTTTTTTTTATGCTTTACAAGATAAATCTTTTTCTTTTTTCTCTCCATTTTTTTAAATATTTTTTTTACTATTTAATTGTTTATAGTTTTTTTTTTTTAATTCTTATCATTAATTTTGTTTTTTTTACATTTTTATGATTGACCTTTTTTTTTCGTTTTTTATTTTTATTTTATATTTTCCTTTTAGTATATATTTTATTCTATGTTTTGTTATTTTTTTTTAAACTTTTTTTTGTGGTTTTTCATTGTTGTTGTTGTTGTTTGTTTGTTTGTTTGTTTGTTTTTTTTTTTTTTTTTTTTAATGTTTTTCGGGTTCATGATAAAATATTTTACACCATTATTTCTAAATGTTGAAATTTTACTGTTGAAAAAAAAAGTGTTCCCCCAGCATCAACACTTCGTTTTGAGGGTGTTTTTTGGATATTTTTTGCTCAAAAAAATTGTTTTCACCGCCATTTTTAAAACATGTTGAAAATTTACCCAAGAAAAAAAAAGGTGTTATTCCAGCATCAACACTTTTCATTTTTAGCATTGTTTTTGATGTTTTTTCGAGGTTTTTTGGCTAGAGTTCTCGTTTTGAGTTTATAGTTCCCGTTTCATAGTTTACATTGTTCTTATCTTTATGAGGACATTTGACAGCATAATGAGCAACTCTTCCACAAGCAAAACATTTGAAAGGTAGTTTATCACTGAATCTTCCGGAACCCCGTGGAAGGTTCTTAACAAATTTTGCTTCTTCTTCTCCTTCTGAAATATGTCATGATTCATTGAATTCTTCTTTTCCTGAAGCTTTAAATGCAGCTTCTCTCATATCTGATGGACCTCCTTTTCTCATCTCAAAAGCAGTTAAGATTCTGTGCAGCTATGTCATAGTAATAGTTTGAAGATCCCGCTTTTCTTCTATGGTAGATACTTTTGATTCAAACTTAGCAGGTAAGGATCTTAAAACCTTTTCAACTAAAGTAACTTATTTGATCTCTTCACCCAAATTATTCATGCATTTCACAATTTCATCTATACGTAAGAAGTAACTAGCAATATTTTCATCATTGTGCATTTTGAGAGTTTCATATTGAATTATGAGAGTTTGCAGTTTTGCACGTTTTACCTGAGAGTCTCCTTCATAGCTTAGAACGATTTTGTCCCATATTTCTTTGGTAGATTTGAGCTGCATAACCTTGACAAATTCTGATTGTGACAGGCTTCCCAATAAACTATTGACAACCTTGGCATTGGTTTCATATTGCTTTTTACCTGCTGTATCTGTAGGAATTGCTAATGGAAATGTATATACTCCTTCCACGATTTCCCAGACATCTGTTCCAAGAGATTGAAGATAGGCTGTGGTTCTTACCTTCCAATAAACGAAGTTTCTTCCATCAAAGATTGGTGGTCTGATGGATCCCTCTCTTTTTTGATTACTCATGATGATGGATCTTCCTTCAAGCGATCAAGCTTCTTCTGAAGGACCTGCTCTGATACCAATTGTTGGAAATAATACTGAGAGAGCGGGTGAATCAGTATTAGCAAGTCAATAATTTTTCATTTCCATAATCAGATTCATATACACTACTTAAGTTAATGGAACTCGCGTGTATACGCGACCGTGTTTAAGGAAACTAGTGTATATCCTGCAAACTTATGATTCAGTTAATTCATCATATGTTGATCTTTAATTAGTGCATCAGAACCATATAAATAGTAACCAGGTGCAGTAAAAAGAGAAACAGACAATCGCACATATGAACACAAGATATAAGGTGGAAACCTAATGTTGGTGAAAACCACCTGCTGCAATCGTCTCTATCTTTTTAATAATAAGAAACTTCTTGTTACAATTTTTGTACTGGTGCAGAATTATACCAGTACGCGGGCTTCTACCTGTAGAAGGCTACAACCTTCTCTCGTTCTCCAACTTCTCCTGGAAGGGAGCTACAACCCCCTAGCTCTTGTACTAGCTGATATGTTTACTAGTACGTAGGTGCTGACCTATAGAAGGCTACAACCTTCTCTTTTCTTCCAAGGACCACGTTTCATTAATTTTCAGACTGGATCCATCAATAACATCATTCAATCATCAAATATATCTGCATCAACCAATCTCCTTTGTGCCAACCACAACTGAATCAATCAATCACTTTGACAACCCTTCAATCTGATCTTCCAGAATACAGTAACCAGAACCCAAGCCAGAACCCAGAACACTGCAACAGCAAACAGAAGTAGCTAAAACATATTTTATAAGGTATACGCTACTTCCCTGTGTCGAACCTGTGTGCATGTGCTCTTTTCTCAAGGCGAACCTGCGTACATATCTGCAAATCAAATTTAAGATGTATACGTTGTTTTGATATGCAGAACCAGCGTGTATACGCACCTTTTCTAAAGTGAACCTGCGTACAGATATGTAAATGATGATTTAAATATTACAATAATTCCAGATTTCAGTTATACCTAGATCATCATATTTACAGACTACAACATGTGCCAGTTATTGAGATAAATGATCAAACCACATAAAGATACTTCACTTCAAGCCTTAAGATCGTGACCCATCATTAGATCTTATCCTTCATTAAGCACAAAGGTTCATCCTTGGTTCAGATCCAGCTATGCACCGTAACCCAATAACTTGTGCACTAGATCTTGCTCTTCATCAGATATTCAATTCTTGAGTTCCTTTGCCTAATGATCTTCTCCTGCTTTTATAGTCTTAGGCCTTACTCAATACCATGGATCAAAACCACTTAGGACCAATACCTTGGACCAAATACCTCGGACCATATATCTTGGACCAATACCAAGGATCAAAATGCAATGGACCAAAATACCATGGACCAAATACCTTGGACCAAAACTTAGTTTTCCAAGATATACATGCCTTTCATTCTGTAAAAGTGTGTGTGTACGTATATGCTCCTTTTGGTCTGTTAACCCGTGTGTATACGCTACTTTGTCAAGGTGAACCTATGTATACCTCTCTTTCCTCATTCAGTGAAGTCTGATCTGTAACTCTTTGATGTTAACCTGCTGAGATGTGATCTGTCATCTGAGTGAGTTGCCATCAAGGACAACACCTGTGTCATAATGCCAACAAATTTGTACTAACTTCTGGAATTTGAACAATGCATGTTTAAAATATAATTTTCCTATGTAATTTATTGATCATGTCATTAATTCTTGTGTAGGACACAAATCCTCATCCTTAATGGATGACTTCCCAAGATACAATTAGATTTAGATCTGCCACGCAAATCAATACAACATAGCCTTCATCACGCTTTGGGCCACCTTCACTTATTGTGTTATGCTCTTCAGACTCAAGGATGTTGGGGCCATTGTGTAGCAAGCCATGAACTACATTTTCCATGGTCTGGCTAATCTCATACATGCTTGGAAATCTCATTTCTTGTTCAAAGAAGTCTTCTCAACACTTGGAGAATCTCTAGACAATATTCTAGCTTTTTTAACAATACAAGCTATGAATGAACCCTCTTAATTACATTTTTTGTGTGTTTGCTTGATGTTTTCTTAGATTCATTGTATCCCCTTAAGGTTCAATCCATCCAAGATATCCCCCACTCAAAACTTTGTGGTAGCTACAAAGTGTTCAAGGCAAGGCCAATTTCCTACGACACTCTATCCTTGATTATGCCACTTGCGCTCATGGTTTTTTACATTTCCTTTATCAGGATATCCCATTCCAATGGGATGGACAATTTCAATAATAATTTGATGATTTAAAGGACGCATTCTCCAAATACCCACTAATTAGTCCAACTAATTTCACTAAGGATTATACCCTTCTCTTGTCATCTTCTGAGGTTGCCATCGATGGGGTATTAATTGAATAATAAGATGAAATTTGAGAACAAATCATCTACTACGTGAGTAAAAAATTATTAGGACCGTTACTCAATTATGAGTAAGATGAGAAGCTTTCCCTTGCCTTAATGCATGTAGACCAAAATGCATCACTGCATCATCTTATGGACTATGAAAGTAGTCGCAAGTTCTAACCCGATGTGTTACTTGCTCATATGAATAATGATAAACCCTAAGTTTGCTGGATGGATAGTCATACTTTGAAAATTTGATCTTGATTTCACCTCACCCAAAAGAAAGAAGGCCCTTGTACTTGTATAATTTATCAAATACTTCCCACCAGACACCAAGGATCCACTAATCAACAATTATTTCTATGATGAACATCTCTTTGTCATCTCATTTAAATATCCTTTGTATGGTGACATTCTCATCTATCTATGCATTCAAAAATTTGGGTATTGCCTCTCACGAGACAACCATTATTGAAATTTCCACCAAACCCATCACTATCTCCTCGTTGTAGATAAGTTATACAAACACGAGGTTGATGCTAAATGTCAATTCCTCATGTTAGAATAATTTTAGTGGGTCTCAAATGATTTCCATAGAAAATCCTCGGAAGGGCATCTGTGTAGGATGTCTACCAGCCAAAAAATCCTCCATGTTGATTACTTTTGGGCCACCCTCTTCCATGATTGCATTGCAGTAATCAAGCGATGCGTAAAATGTCAGCTTTTTGACCATAAGACATGAACACCTACTACTCCATTGCATCTTGTTATCACAATAGGCCACTTTCGTAAATGGGACATAGACTTCATGCCCTATAATCCATCATCCAACAATGGTCACAAATACATCATATTTGTTGTTAATTCATTTATTAAGTGGACCTAATCCATGCCCACTGTTGTCACTCCTAGAGACAGTCTCTGGGTTAGTAGTAGACCAGTTCCTAGGACATCTGAATTAGTGCTGTCAAATTTGTCTTAAGGACTTATAGCACCATAGATTTTTGCATGTAATTCAAATAAAATTGATTCAGAACCATTCATAAAGATGCAATGTATGAACCATCACATACACAAGAATACACAGGAATATAATCAACAATCAATGGTGGCCAATCCAGATTGAGAGCTTGCAGTAAATGAGTTGTTAAGACAGATGTAATTGTAGAAGAAAGTAGAGGAGAAATCCATCATATAGAGCTTAGAATTTAAGAATTCCTTATATCTATATTTAGAGAGAAATGGGAGAAATTAAATTCTCATGGAATTCTAAGATACATGGAGCGCTTTTAAAGACTTGAATTCCATATTTCTAGAGGTATTATCCATGAATAACTTGATGTAAATGAATCTCCATCTTATGAGAAATATATCTGGCAGTTACGTGACATGAAATCTAAGAAGAATATTCAACATATATGAAAAAAATAAAGGGATATGAACATACTGCAATCCAATAAGATGGAATCACCAAAAATATCGCATTAATTTTCTGAGAAACATATATATATATATATATATATATATATATATATATATATATATATATATATATATATATATATATATATATGGAGATTCATAACATTGTCTTCATGAAACCATAAAATAGTCCTTTCCAAGAGTTCTTTCCAAAAATTTTGAACCTTGCTTTCCTCTTTCAAAATTGTTCATATAGGCCATCTAAGAAAAAGAGAGGCCGTTACAAAATATTCTTTTCTTGATTCAGTTCATGATGACTAAGCACATCAAAACTTCAGCGTGTCTAACTGCACAACTGTACTTAACTGAAATGTAACCATTTAATAGAACAAAATACAACTTAAAATGTGAATAACATAAAAGATGTGAATGAGAAGTCAATATTGACACGATTAGAGATATTTTTCAAGGACGGTGGGATGAAGCATCACGTTGTGGAGTGCGTTGTGCTTGAGGATCGACGACTCGGATAGTTGGTGGATTAACAAACTGTTCATATCATGTCTATAACGATAGAGGTGGGTGAGGAGTGGAGCTAAACCATTAAAATTTTACCTTTAAATCAATTATTCCAGAGTAATCCAACCTATGATGAAAGAGACTTCTAACCATCCCAAGTAATTGGCATTCCTTCTTCACGAAGTCATTACTATTTTACCTTTGAGAGTGGTTGTTTTCTCATGGGACAAACCTACCTTACTTTTAGCTTCTACAAGCCTCTGATTGTATTGTTCGTAAGAGATAAACTCCCCATGAAGTCCCCAATAGTTAGGCAACCCAACTTGCAATACTCTATCGAATTCAACATTAAAGGAGGCCACTTCCTTTTGCACTACCCCGAGGCACTATTCAACTCTAACCCTGGCTTCCTATTTCAAAATAAATTTTGATATCTCCATTACAACACTCACCCTGTATGCCATCTCAATGGGTCTTAGCTCCTCATTTAGCCTCTCGTTCATAAAGCGAATGAATCTCCTGGAAATTTGATAATTCTTTTCACCCTATTATTTAACATTCATAATTCGTAATCTCTGCTTGCAAATTTTTGCTCATGCATTAATGTCCCATGTTCCCAGCTGAGATTCATTTCCTCAATGATCTATTCCTATACCAGTTGTCTGGCTTCCAGAAGAGATATATTCCCCTTCAACTTTGTCTTAAGCTCAGCAATCTCTTATGTTGCAGATTGCAAGTTCTTGTTAGCAAGTTCAACATTTGTTACTGTGATCTGCAACTGTTTTTCTTTCTAAGATAGTATTGCATTTGAAAAATGTAAATCCCTTTGTATCTTCTTTAACTCAATTTATGGGATTTGCACTTCAGTCAAGGCTTTGGTGAGATTCTCAGTCGGGTTTTGTGGATCCTCGGGCACCACCACCACACACACATGAGAGTTATTTTTTCCTTGCATTTCGTCCAATGTCTATTTAAGAGCCAATATCTCATCACTTCTATCTACTAACTCTTTCATAAGTTTTTCCTTTTCCATCTCAACTTGAGCCAAGTCTTTAGACTAGATGTGTTCACTGCCCGATATCTTTAACTTGTGTCCTAATCCTTGGATCTATTTATGATATTGTTGAAAAGAGTTTCCAATGCTGTCTTATCTTATGGGTTCACCCCCATATTGATTATCAACTTGTTTTAGGTTTCATTCTGAAGGCACAAGGCTCTAGAATTGGCCTTCTCCATTTTCACCTTATTTGGGACCTTTTCCAATAATGTCTTAGCTTTGCTAATGGTCATGACATTTTTGTCGAGATCATTGTACAACATCTCCCCTGCCTGATTATGAAGGTTTATTTTATCCGAAAAAGGGACACTTGCTAAGTTCAGAGAGACATCCAAAGTTTTAAACTGAGGCATTAAAGGTAATGACTGTGTTGATGGATGTTTTAATGAAATCCTCATCTGATGAAGTTCCAGATCCATATCAGCCATCAATCGTGTTTGGTGAGATGCTAATTTGGAAGCCATCATTTGTTATATTATTTCCCTGACCTTTTTATTTTTCTCTTTAATGGCCTTCCCAATAGGCCAGATAGATCCAGTGGCAGTAGTACTGTCCTCAGGGTCTAGGATGGTTACTTCCGTAGTGGATGGAGCTGTAGCTGGAGGCGGGTCCTCTAAAGTAATCTAAAAACCCGACTGATCTGTTCTATTTCCACTAGCTATATCACAATCTCTTCTTCTTATTCTTCAAATCCTTGACTCCTAACCTTCTTACTTATATGAGCTTCTTCCATCTCAGTATCCCCAGCTTGGTCAACGGTCCTCTTTGATGCTCTGCCCATGATTTTTGGGGATTCAGTCTCCATTTATGTATTAAGAGGCCATGAATCAAAATTAGACTTCCATTCAATTTTGGGCCCGGGCTCATGTACATAAGTTGATGATTTTAGCTTTTCTCTCCTTTGGGAAATGATGCCTTGGGAATCATAGTGCCAATTGCCTCCTTTTTCAAAATCTATGGATTCAAGTAAAGCCTCAACTATTTTAAAAGCATGTCTTTTGTTAACCACAAAAGGACCCACAAGCATTCCCATTTTAAAAATGTAACCCTTCTTTGTAGGAATGAAGTGGAGCAGTTCTACATTGAGGATCTGTTGAATAAATTCAAGTGCAAAGATTCTTATAGGAATGAACACTGGAAAACGATAGGGATGAAGCTCACACCCGTAAAATCTAAGCTCTATGTAATCCTCATAGAGGTACCAATCTCTTACCATAACCTCTTTTCTCGGTTGGAGGAGCTCTTTTTTCTTAGGGAAAATTCTGGGTGGCGAGGCCCCATGGATAATCCTGTACACAATGTCCATGAAGGTTGAGATGAATTGAGAGTACCCGCCAAGGTCAGGTATTCTTCTTATAGATATATTCTAGTTGAAGATGAAATTCCTCTATTTATTAGATGGCATTACATTAAGGCCAAAACATTCGAACTCTTTGACGTGGGTATACATAAATAGGTAGAACAGAAAGGAGTAGTAGTGAAAGTAAGCAGTGGTGGGGAAGTAATGAAGCTAGAAGCATATGGCCGTAGATAGATAGAGTGGAATGTCGAGTAAACAACTAGGTTGCTTCATTTTATGCAAACATCCTAGGATGGACTTATTGATCCTGAGGGAGCTGTCTTCCCCAAGAAAACATGCTATTGCAAACAAAATAGATTGAATGGACTCTTTGAAGAGGGTAATTGGGAAAGGCTCATATGGGGGTAGGGATTTGACTTCTGGGGAAAGTATTTGGTCCACGAAGGCCTGCTATTCATGAAGAGGAAGAATCAAAAAGTGGTGATATAGGGTATAATTGGTAAACGAAAACATTGCAGGAGAGGAAGGGCCTTCTAAATCAATGCGGAGGTTACTTCCAGTATTTTGGTTCTTGAAGGGGAGAGAAAGTAACTATTTTCATCTAGGTATGCCACAATGAGCCTTGATATAAATTTTTGGAAGTGATGGATTGAGGGTGCCATTTGGAAATATAAGCAGGAGTCAAAAAATCGAAAGGCATCTTCTCCCCTCACATGGCTAACAAATAGGTCAAAGCAAAGGTTAGAAAGCTAATAAGAGTAAGCTAGGTCTACAATTTGGCTCTCAAAATCCATTAGGGGCTCTAGATTAGAAGAAGACTTAAACTCATATGGTTTAGGGGTTTCAGACATCATTTGATTCATTTTAACAAGCAAACAAAACACAAAACACAAGTCATCGCTTGACGGGTTACCTGGAACCCGTAGGAGTAACTAAAAGTGACGTTGGGAGGAGGTCCAAGTACTTTGAGTGGGAGGTCTTGCGTAGATGACTAGATTGGGATATTCTCACTGGGAAACTGTGGAGTAGCTGTCAAGAAAAGGGAATTTTGGGACAAGATACCTTATAGAAAGGAGGGGTCACACGGTGAAGTGATGACAACAGGGGGTAAGAGGATGGGGACGTGGCGACTTAGGATTGGTTGGGAAAGTGGAACCAGAGAGAGAAAGTGGGGGGATCAAAAATCACCTTTACCTTTAACACTCTGAGCATTGGTCATAAGGGGTCAATGGGAGTAGCCCACCTAGCCTGTGGACCCTATTGTACTTCGGCGGTTAGGCCCATAGGCAGACGAGATCTTCTCCTCACCCCCGGAATTAATTCAAGTTGTCAGATTGACAACTGACTTTTCAACACCGATGCAGTCCCATATGTTAACCTTTGTACAAGTTTCACCTATGGAGCCAGTTCTAGAGAATCATTGGTCTACAAGGAATGACGATCCATGTGGAAGAAGCAAGGTGTTTACGTGTATGGTTTCTTGGGCGATTTGGCTGCAATTTTAGCCTGGACCCTGACATCATAACTTGCCTTGCTATAAAATTTTATAATGCATTGGTCTTGAAAATTTTCCTTTAGGTGCGGTTCCTCCTTTGAATTTGATTTCCACAACCCTATTACCAACTTTGAAAAAATATTAAGGCTAGGGATAACACCCACATTCAACAACACTGCCAACATCATGACATATTTTTTATTCAATCACATCATCACTTGGTTTGAAATCCACAAGGAGTTGGTGTCTGATTAAGGTAAGCACTTTGAGACTGAGGTTCTTTGGGTACTCTCATCACTTCTTGGTTTCACCCACAAGTTTGCATCTTCATACTATCCTTGATCAAATGGAAAAGTCAAAGCTATCAACAAAGTATTTAAAATAATATTATAATGCATGAAGAATAAACATAAGTCTAATTGGTATCATATGATATTCTCTACCCTTTGGATGTATTGTACATTGATCAAAACCTCCACCTAGTTTACCCATTCCACCTTATGCATGTGGTTGAATTAGTTCTCTCTATCAAATTTGAATTCCTCACCCGAGATACAACCATCAAACTTTTACATGAAACACCTCCCCTTGAGTAAAGCTTCGTCACACTATAAAACTTCCATGAATATCAATGCACTTCCCTTTAACACAAAAGGCCACTAACAGGTGATCCAAAGCTTGATTTGACTATAGTGTTAACCCTTATACCTTTAACAAGGGGGACCTTGTCCTTAATTATGATTCTTTCAATGAAGCTTTGGTTCTTGGGAAGTTCTAAACCTTATGGAAAGAACCCTACATGATCCAACATTTCCTCATGAAAGGGGCATACATTTTAGCATGTCCTAATGGCACGTAACTCAAAGACTTGACCAACTGGCTCCATCTAAAAAAAATTCCCCCGTAGGGAGATATTTCTTACCATCCCTTGTCTTATATTTGTACATGATATATTTATGGTTTAAACTCAACAAATCTAGAATCATCTCTCTAGTCATCATCTTTTCTTTGTGTGAAAAGTAGATCCACCTCCAACATGATTCATAGATTTTGTTGAGGGCACCAGTTACTTAGACTCATAATCTGACTTCTGTGGCATGGGCCACTTTTATGTTGATCAAATCTTGCTCCATAAAAGTGAAGTTTGTATAAGGTTAACCATAAATAACCAATTTGAGTATGCAACAAACACAGATTGTTAGTCAGTGCCACCTACATGCAAATTCACTACCTCAATTTTCTCCTTAATTCTCAGTTCATCGTCACATAATTGAATGGAACCTTATGAGTTCATGTTCCTTCCCTTTTTTGAAAATACAGGCAAGCCATGTTATTAGTACACATGTTTGACCAAGTAACATTCATAAATATACCTGATCCAGGTGGATATTGGTGGCCACCTGCCAAGTCCACCTGGACCCCCACCATTGTCTTTCTCAGCATTTTCAGTTTCCTTAATTGTAGCACAACTTACTATTTTTAGCAGTTTTTCGGGTCCTGAACTTCCGGAGCCGTTTTGAGGCCCTAAACGACGTTTTTTGGGGAATCCGGGGGCAACATGGGTCCATGGAATGGACCATGTTGCCCATTCTAACAATGATAGTGCTCGAATAGATCTTTCTAATGAGCTATTGTACGCGTCAAACGGAGATCATATGCCAAAGTTACGACCCCGGGAAGTTGATGTACCAATTTACCCCAAATGGGGCCCACAGTTTGGCGTTTCATCTCCTAGGGTTAGGTTTTGGAATGTTAAGGGTTTTTTTCCATTGTTTCTCAACAATAAATAGGCCTTCGAGCCTCATTGTAACACAGTTCAGAGGCATGTAGCCATCACATCTCTTCTCAGAGATAAGCTACCATCGCCCTAGCTGGTTTATTTCCATTTCTGATTGTAAGCATATTTCAGTATTTTCCATTAATGAAATGAAGTATTATTTCCGCTGCATCTTTGTGTATATGGTTATCTCTGTAATTTGTTGTGTTCCTGTTTAAATCCGGATCAGTGGTATCAGAGCGGTCTGCTTTTTCTCTGTTTTTCTTTGTATGTCCCCAACAAGGTCGGGATATAAGGAGTTAGGGCTTGAACTGGTTGAACCTTTGCAAGACCAGCCTCGCAAATCCCGACGGCCTCCCATGGCGGACGAGAAGAAAGACAAGGGGGCAGGAGATCCCATCAAAATCTTGCTCGAAGAAGCCCTCGAGCGACAACGGAACGCGATGATGGGCAGCTTTGCCCAGATCCTTCAAAGGCTACCCAGAAGCGGCGCATCGGCTTCCAGCAGCTCCTCTGGAAACGCCACACCCTTTAAGGTACAAGTTAATTTTGAAATCCCCATATTCGAGGGTCAGATAGACGCCGATGCTGTAGATAAATGGTTAAATCTGCTAGAGGGTTATTTTTCTGTTCATGAATTTTCGAGTCGGGAAAAGATTGTTTTTGCTCTTCTCAAAGCAGCCCCCCACGTCAAGGACTGGTGGGAAACCTACTGCGAGCAGAAAGATGAAAGTACTGGCTCACTATTTTCAGCCGCACCCACCTGGGATTCGTTCCGGGATGCCATCAAGGAGCAGTACTACCCTTTCGGAAGCTATGAGGATGAATACATAAAGTGGACCACGCTCCGGCAGGGAAGGGACCAAGACGTGCCGGAGTTCACCAATCTTTTCCATACCCTTCGCACAAAGTTGGGTATCAAGGATTCAGAGCAACATTTGATACTCAAATACCGTGGCTGCCTGCACAAGTACATCCAGGAAGAAATACAATTCCTAAACATCCCCTTGCTCGGCGCAGCATACCGATATGCCGTCAAGGTCGAGCAGAAGTTTAAACAAAAGAAGCGAGACTTTGGATCTGCGAATCCAAAGCAGGGGAAAGGTGCCCCAAAACCACAGAACAAAGGACAGAGCCAAGGCGGGACAGCCCAAGACAACCAGCCGAAGCTGCAAGCAAAGAACAACGTCGCGAAGCCGAGAAAGGACACTGGAAAATGGTGCGAGTTCCATAAGAGCTCCACTCACAACACAAGTGAGTGTCGGGCCAAGCAGTCACTGGTGGCTGAGCTAAAGGTTTCAGAATCAGATGCATGTTCCGACTCTGAGTCAGAACCCGAGAAGGGGTATGAAAAAGGGAAGCAGATCATTGATGCAGATCCCAGCGCCACTGTTGCTACCGCAAAGATCCAGAAAAATGAACCCGAAGATCCAGAGGAGGAGGAGCGTCTCTTCCACTCCCAGATGTGGTTAAAGGGCTCCCCGATACAGTTCATTGTTGATAGCGGGAGTCAAAAGAACCTCATTTCGGCAGAGGTCGTGAAGCGGTTAGGCTTACCGACCACAGCACATCCACAACCATACACCATTGGGTGGCTTCACCAAGGGCGAGATCTTCGCGTGAGCCAGCAGTGTCGCCTTCCATACAACATCAAGCCCTTCACGGATGAGGTATTGTGTGACATTGCTCCCCTTGAAGTTTGTGATGTATTACTAAGACAACCATACTTGTGGAAGCGACATGCTGTGTATGAATCAAGGCCCCGTGCTGTTATTATTACATTGGGAAATAAGTTGTTCAGGATACCAGAGGTAGCACCACCTGCCGCCATCTCTTTGATTACTGCAAAACAATGCAGTAAGATCATTTCCAAAACCAGGAAATTTGTTTTCCTGATGATACGCCCTTAAGGGAAGAAGAAGATAGCGGTCGCGGCCTCCAAACGGGGTCCCTCTGCACGACAACTACAGATGGACAAGATTGTGGAGGAGTACGAAGACATCTTCACCTCCCCGGCAGGGGTTACTCTGCACTGTCAAGTCAAGCACTCCATCGATCTGACCCCAGGTGCGCCGCTACCCAATGGACCAATTTATCGGCGCTCCGTTCTGGAGAACAATGAAATCAAGAGGCAGATTCAGGAGCTCCTGCAGAAAGGTCACATCCGTCCGAGTTCATCGCCCTGTGGGAGCCCGATCGTGTTGGTACAGAAGAAGGATGGGACGTGGAGACTCTGTATTGACTATCGGGCGCTGAACAAGATGACTGTCTGTAATAGGTACCCGATCCCGCGGATTGATGACCTCCTAGACCAATTAAAGGGGGCGAAATATTTCAGCAAGATCGATCTGAAGTCAGGATATCACCAGGTACCAATCGAACCCTCAGATGTGTGGAAGACTGCCTTCAAATCCAAGGAGGGCCTCTTCGAATGGTTGGTCATGCCTTTCAGATTGACGAATGCTCCTGCAACCTTTATGAGGCTAATGGATGACATCTTGCGGCCATTCACCAACTCCTTTGTAGTAGTATACTTGGATGACATTCTGATCTTCAGCCAGAGTTGGGAAGAGCACCTCCACCACATCCGACAGGTTCTCCAAACACTGCGGCAACACAAGCTATGTGCCAATTTGGAGAAATGCACTTTTGGCATGACCGAGGTTCAGTATCTGGGATACATCATTGATGAACAGGGGGTGCATGTTGATCCAGCCAAGGTCCAAGTCATTCGGGATTGGCCCTCTCCAACCACTCTAACAGAGCTCCGCAGCTTTCTAGGTCTTGCCAACTTCTACCGCAGGTTTGTGCTGGGGTTTTCTCATATTTCTTGGCCCTTGAGTCAAGTCACCAAGGGAGGGGCGAAAGCAAAATTATTTTGGTCTGAATCTCAACAGAAGGCATTTAGGGAGTTGAAGGATCGCCTCTGCACGGCACCAGTGCTCGCGTTACCAGATTTACAACAACCATTTGAGGTCGAGACAGATGCCTCTGACTATGCTATTGGGGCCGTCCTTACTCAACATGGACATCCAGTGGCATATCACAGTGAAACGCTTTCAGACATAGTCCGGAAGTACCCCACTTATGATAAAGAGATGTATTCCATTGTACAAGCCTGCCGACAATGGAAGCATTACATTTTGGGGAAGGAAACGGTCATCCACACAGACCACCGACCCCTGCAGTTCATACAGACCCAAGGGAAATTGCAGAATGATCGCCATCAGAAGTGGTCTACATACCTGCAACAGTTTCACTTGAATATCAAGTATAAAAAGGGCAGCACCAATAATGTTGCAGATTGCCTCAGTCGACCACCGATCATGGCGCTGACCACCGTGCTCAACTCTTGTGGGCACGAGACTTCTGATTGGCCACTTCTCTACAAAAGCGACCCAGAATTCGGCCACACATACCAGACACTCTTGGAGGGTCGGCATGTTGCAGATTTTCACCTCCAGGATGCCCTATTATGCCACCTCGGTCACCTTTGTGTTCCTTCAAGCGAGCGTGCCAAGATGATTTGGGAAGCACACTACAGTCGGGCTGCTGGGCATTTCGGGGTCGAGAAAACAGTGGCAGTACTGCAAAATTATTTCTATTGGCCGAATCTTCGACAGGATGTTGGGAAGTACATCCGATCATGTACTGCCTGTGCCATTGCCAAACCGACCATTAAGAAGCAAGGCCTCTATACCCCGTTGCCTACCCCTAGTCGACCTTGGGAATCCATCTCCATGGATTACATGTCAGGCCTTCCTTCCACTAAACATGGAAATGACTGTGTTTTTGTGGTCGTCGACAGGTTCTCGAAGATGGCCATTATGGTGGCCTGCAAGAAGAATATCACAGTAGAAGCCACTGCTAAACTCTTCTTTGAACGAGTGTGGGTGCACTTTGGGATCCCACAGTCTATCATCTCAGATCGGGACAGTCGGTTTCTCAGCACATTTTGGTCCAGTCTCTGGTCAATGCTGGACACCAAACTCACGAAGTCCACAGCCTTCCATCCTCAAACTGATGGCCAGACAGAGGTTGTCAATAGGATGATTGTGCACATTCTGCGCATGTATAACTCAAAGCATCCACACACATGGGATGAGAGCCTCCCCTATGTTCAGCACAGCTACAACCGAGCTCTTCACAGCTCCACTGGCCATAGCCCTTTTCAGGTGGGTTTGGGATTCCAGCCACTATGCCCCATTGATGTGGCCATGCCACTTGCAGCTACTCACATGAATTCAGCTCATGTCCAGTCCGAAACAGATAAGGCCACCAGCTTCATTGAGCGCATCCAACATATTCGCCAGCAGGTCCATGACATTCTTGAGAAATCAAATGCCAAGTACAAGCAGCGACATGATCAACATCGGGTGCCACACAAGTTTCAGGTAGGCGACAAAGTCTGGCTGCATTTGCAAAAGGAACGCCTTACTGGAGCCTATCAGAAATTGAGACCACTCCGATATGGTCCTTACACCATTACTAAGGCTATGGGAGACAATGCATTTGAGCTCAACATTCCCCCATTCCTTGGCCTGCACCCAGTGTTCAATGTGGACCGCCTTCGGCCATACTTTCCACCATTGCTAGACACATCCGACATTGCAGAACAGCTCAAACCCACAGAATTAAATCCAGATTGCATGGAACAAGCTGCAACTGATCGAATCATGGACACACAGATCAAGAACACTCGCCAACAGAATATCCAACTGTATCGAGTTGTCAAAGCAGGCCAACTCCTTCAGCAGGGCAAGTGGCTCACTAGGGAACAAGTTCAGCAGAAGTTTCCTCATCTCATGGAGGAGCTCAACGCAATGGGGACCATTGCTTCCTAAGGGGGGAGGAATGATCCAGGTGGATATTGGTGGCCACCTGCCAAGTCCACCTGGACCCCCACCATTGTCTTTCTCAGCATTTTCAGTTTCCTTAATTGTAGCACAACTTACTATTTTTCGCAGTTTTTCGGGTCCTGAACTTCCGGAGCCGTTTTGAGGCCCTAAACGACGTTTTTTGGGGAATCCGGGGGCAACATGGACCTATGTTGCGCGTTCCAACAATGATAGTGCTCGGATAGATCTTTCTAATGAGCTATTGTACGCGTCAAACGGAGATCATATGCCAAAGTTACGACCCCGGGAAGTTGATGTACCAATTTACCCCAAATGGGGCCCACAGTTTGGCGTTTCATCTCCTAGGGTTAGGTTTTGGAATGTTAAGGGTTTTTTTCCATTGTTTCTCAACAATAAATAGGCTTTCGAGCCTCATTGTAACACAGTTCAGAGGCATGTAGCCATCACATCTCTTCTCAAAGATAAGCTACCATCGCCCTAGCTGGTTTATTTCCATTTCTGATTGTAAGCATATTTCAGTATTTTCCATTAATGAAATGAAGTATTATTTCCGCTGCATCTTTGTGTATATGGTTATCTCTGTAATTTGTTGCGTTCCTATTTAAATCCGGATCAATACCACAAAGTCAAAAATATGTCATCGATGGAAATGTAAACAATCTTCTAGATTGACGAGCATCACATTGATATTATGTACTCAAGATCAAATTTTAAGCATGTTTAATCAACCAACAATAACAAAATATGTCTAAAAAACATCATATATCATAAATCATCACAGTAAAGAAAATATATACACATGCAAAGCAAAAATTACAACAGATATACATCCATCAAAACCGGAATATTTGTATATATCATCATATCTATGGTTTACAAAAATACATCCAATGTGTCAACCATCACTTAGGTCCTGACATATAAACAATCCAACTACATTTGCGTGGTCTTATCCTCATAATTGGTGCCCAAACCTATACTATATATATATATATATATATATATATATATATATATATATATATATATATATATCTAGATAGATAGATAGATAGATAGCTAACCCCATCTACAAGGGTAGTAATGCTCAAGCCCATCCAAGGTCCCCTCTCCCTCAACTTGAAGATTCCCTGTGACCATATAGCTCCAAGATAGGTAGTGCCACCACTACCACTGTCATGTTACTCAATGATGGAATCTATAATGTCCCTTGATCCACTATTAACTTATTACACTCCACTGTTGAGGCCCAATTATGTGTCAGTTACCCTTCACAACTTGTAAACTGAAAAATTCCCTTTCTATTTTAGAAAATTCCAACATAAAGTAATGCATATGTAAATTCATGCTAAAATACACTACTTAAGCACATACATATTATAACATGAATATTATAAATTGAGGTTCAATATATATTACACTTGGAATACATAAAACATTGCAATGGAATAATTATTGAATTAAGTACTTATATTTTAATTTGTGCCAACTGGTTGCAGGCCTTGAAAGTTCCACCCAGCCATAAAACACAATGTTCATTTTCTTTCAATAACAAGTCACCCTTGAGTTGGGGTTTTGACTCCATTGGCATCATATCACCCAAATAATGGTACATTCCTAAAACCAAAAACTGACCAATGTACCAAACCATGTAGCATCCAACCAGTAGGATCACATTCCCCATTAGCCTACACCCAAGTGGTGCAAAACTTTCTTTACACCTACAATCCGTCAAGCTATGCCACCACCTTCCAATGTGTCTTACTTAATTGAATATGAATGTTCAAGAGCCTGTAGCTTCCAAGAGCTCCACTACCCTCACGAGTCTTCTAGTTACCATTCTAGACCCTCACACAACTAAGGTACCAAGCCTAACAACCTCCAACCAGTAGGCTCACATCCCCAATAACTTGCACCCAAGTGTTGTACACCCTTCTTTGCATCTATAGTCCCTCAGGTTGTGCCACCACCTTCCAGGGTGTCTTACTCAACTGGATAGGAATGTTCCAAAGTCCTATGGCTTCTAGGAGTTCCATTGCCCTTATGGGTCTTCTAGGTATCCTTACATGATTTCATTCCATCACTATCACCATGCTTCCATGGCCATAATCCAGAATGGATGAACAAAAATCCTATGTAATGTCCCATTCATTGTGCCAACATGGCTCTTTTTACAAATGCCTTTCTTATGCCACTTGGCACTTCCCTAAGCCACTTAGTGGACCTTGGTAATTTTGCATGTGTGTTATCAGGAAAACTAGTGTCTATTCAGAGCTGCTATTCCCATTAAGACGGGTAGCTATCTTAGAAACAAACAAACTAAATTCACTTGTGTTTTCCTTTATGAGAGATAGATGAGAAAGAAGCAGAGAGTACCAACCTCAATCTTTCGCTTGGCTCCTTGCTTGTTCCCTTTCTCCTTTGACAGAATTTTGCCACTCCTTCCTTACTTGTCCCACTTCAAAGAGCACCTGTAGAGTCAAAGCAGCATAATACCATCAAAGCATAGAGATCTATAACCATAAACAATATAGGATCGGATGTATATTAACCATATAAATGCATATATCAATACAAAATTCATAGATATACAAGAATATGGAGGAAAACTCAAGTAGCTTTATTGATAGAAGTAGTAGAAGAGAGGATTACAACCCATTGGTCTGACCCAGTTCCATCCTCCCAACATGAAAGCCCTCTTCACCTCATACAAAGCAAGATCACCCAACAATGTCTTCAAAGAGAAACCAACAACACTTCCTTGAAAATTACAAAAGTCCAGCCTTTTGATCTCTGGGATGAGGGATCCATATATAGATGTTTGCAGGGGGGTGAGTCAACTTCTGGGATTTTGATTAGTGTCATCTCTCTGATAATTCTTGGTTCCACTTGGAGATTTCATGATCTCTTACTCATCCCTGGGCGAATTCAGAGAGGCAAGTGTCAAATGAGCAGCTTCTAGAAGATTCTTAGGGTCTCCACCTAGCAAACTACTTCTGCCATTTGTCTACTCTTGCTCATCGCACCCTACAGAAGGGATTTCCAATATGCATTGCATGTGGCAGGTGAGATGCATCTCACCCTTAGCACTGGGCAGTCTGTATGGTCCTGTTTTGACCAGTTCTGAGTAGTTTTTCATGGAGAACTTCTGGGAGATGATGTAATCAGTTGACCTTTCTCCTTTAGGGTATGAAACAACACTTTTAGGGACTTGGAAGCCCTTGGTTTTATGGACATATGTGTTTGGGGTTGTAGTGCCAAAATATATCTATAACAATGTGCACTTTTAATGATTATTTAAATCATATATCCTTCTTCTTGCTCTTTTGTGGAGTCTCACCCCCACATACTTGTTTTGTCTTTTTGATCTACAACTATTATATTATTATTAATATGCATGTGTTTCCATAATTACATTTCCAGGCCTTCTAGCTTCAAAACACATATAAATGTAAAATGTGTGCACATGGGAATATTGACACCAAAACATAATACACTCATGAAAATGGGCACAATGCCCCCCATTAGAACATTTACACACATGCACCTAGGCACAACAAGCCTCCAAAGATGTCCTCAACTCACAAATATATTTAGTATGTTCCAATTCACCAACCTAGTTCCACATATACGTGCCATTTACATTCTAGGGGTCGAGTAGGGGTGTTACATTCCCTTCCACCTTATTTAGGTACTATCCTTGGTGCAATAGATATACACATATGTACAACATCTTATTGAATAACATAAGGGTATTCCTCCCTCATCAGATCCTCATGCTCCCATGTAGCATCTTTAGGACTAAAATTGGTCCACTACACCTTTAACAAGGAGACGAGTCGATTCTAGAGAACCTTAACTTTATTATCCAAAATATGCACTAGTTAGACTTGACAGTATCCCTCATGCTCCATCTGAATAACGTTCTAGTCAATCACATGGTTACTATCGGGAACATACTTTTTATGCAATGAAACATGAAAAGCATTATGAATATTCATGGATGTTGGTAATGAAATCCTATATGCAACTAGACTGATCCTTTTCATGATCTCAAACGACCAACAATATCTCACCATCAACTTTGCAAAACTACCCAATTTCAAGGAACTTTTCCTTGCCTTCACCCTCAAGAAGACATGTCACCAATTTTGAATTCCCTAATTGACCTATTCTTATTTGCATAAAATTTTTTTCTATCCCGGGAAACCTTCAAATTTTGTTTAATTTTTCTTACTTGCTCTTCCATTTCCTTGAGAAAATATGGACGAACAATGGCCTTGTCAATTGGACTATCCAAACCCATTCGTGTGTCACATTTCATACCATACAAAGCTTCAAACAAGATCATCTTCAAAGATGATTGGTACCCATTAATATAAGCAAACTCCACCAAGTGCAAAATATTGTTTCCATTTTGATAGTTTGTCCATCACATATATCCTCAACATGTCTTCAATAACTTGGTTAACTCTTTCCATTTGAACATCCGATTTGGATGGTAGGCTATACTAAAATTTAAGTTAGTCACAAATCCCTTAAATAATCCTATCCAAAAATTGGAATTAAAATTGGGATCTCTGTCTTAAATAACTGCCTTGGGCACACCATGCAACCTAGAAATTTCTCTCATATAAATCTCAACAACATTATCTATCTTGTGTGTTGACTTCATTGGAATTAAGTGGGAAGCCTTGGTGAGTTTATCCACCAAAACCATGATGGAATCATGTTGCTTCACTATTATGGGCATATTTGTAATGAAATCAATGGAAACAATTTCCCATTTCCACTCAGGAATGGATATTGGCTATAACAACCCCGTTGGGTGCCTATGCTCAATTTTAACATTTTGATATTCCAAGAACCTAGATATATATAATAAACTGCTTATTTTTTCATACCTGGCTAAAATTATTGTATTTTGACTGTTGAAATTGTCTTCTGGTACCCTGGATGCCCATCATAAGGCACTCTATGCATCTCACTCAACACTAGATTTTTCAACCCTTGGAAATTTGGGACATAAATCCTGCCTTTATACAAAATAAATCCATATTTTTCCATTTCATAATCCCTGTAATTGTGTTGCCCTTCACCTTGCTATAACCTATTAGAGGAAATTTTAGCCTAAAAGTGCCCATGAAATTTTCACGTAATTTCCATGTCATAATATGTAACCAATACAAATTCTTTAATTTAAAAAGAGGTACATGTTAATGTTTGCTTGTATTTTTAACGTATCTCCTTATTGGTTTACCCAAATTTCAAGTGTAGACACTCGTTGGATGTGGAATTAAATTCCACACACAACGAGCACCCATAAGGCATACTTTTGAGAAGACCCACATTGATAGAAAATGAAGATACATTAAAAAATCCTCTTCACCACGTTCTTTTAATGTATCTTCAATTTTGGTCAATGTGGGTCTTCTCAAAAGTATGCATAATGGGTGCTCGTTGAATGTGGAATTTAATTCGGCATCCAACGAGTATCTACACTTGAAATTTAGTTAAATAAATAAGGAGATAAGTAAAAAATACAAGTAGAAAAGAATTTTTGTTCCTTCCCCTCCAAAATTCATAACTCTTATTTTATTATTTTAACTATTATTTTATTATTTTCCTTAGTAGGCCACTTTTAGGCTGAAATTTCCTCTAACGTCTGCTTTTTATTTCTATGTATTATTGATATGAATCCCCAACCTCTAAAATTCTTATTTTTAAATTATATTTTCTTGTGCTTATCGTTGTAGCATGCACCCTCCCGCTGAGAGTGTCAAACACTTTATTTTTATTCCCCTTTATGCACTTAATTTCAAAGTCATAATCAACCAAAAATTTTGACCATCTATTTTATCTAGGATTTAAATGTGGTTTCCCAAACAAATGCTTTAACCACCTCTGGTCAGTTCTTAACTCAAACATATTTCCCATGACGTAATGTCTCCACATCCTCAAGTCATATATAATGGCCTCCAAATCCAAATCATTAGTGATATAGTTATTTTCACGCTCGATCTTCTTAGATTCATAACATATTACATTCTTATTCTGCATGAGAACTCCTTAAAGTCCTTTTTTACATGCATTTATGCACAAAACAGATTCTTCACCTAGGTTACCTATCTTCAATACAAGTGCACTTGTTAACATTCTCTTTAGATGTTGAAAGGTTTCTTCACATTTATGAGTCTGGTCAAAATTTTCACCTTTCCTTTGTAATGAGGTAATAGATGGACTATCCTCGAGAACCCTTGAATAAATTTTCTACAATAACTTGCTAAAACCATGAAAGTCCTTACTTTTGTCACATTTTTGGGTGCTGACCACTCTTTAATTGCTTTAATATTCGTTGGGGCTACTACTATCCCTTCTTCTGAAATAATATGACCTAAATAATGAATCTTTCTTTGATAAAATGAACACTTATTTATCTTAGCATATAATCGATGCTCTCCAAGTACTTGTAGCACCATCCTTAAATGTTGTTCATGTGTTTCCTCACATTTGGAACATATGAGGATATCATTGAAAAACACAATAACACATTTATCCAAATAATTTTAGAAGATACAATTCACGAGGCACATGGAAACCCTAGTGCATTAGATAACCCAAATGGAACCTCTATGAACTTATAATTCCCATATCAAGTTCAAAATGTTCATGTGTTATTGATGTCATCTTCCTTAATCCTTACCCGATGATACCTTGATCTTAGATCAATTTTAGAAAATAGCTTATCTCCCCTGAGCTGGTCAAGCAAATAATCTAATTTGGGTTATGTGTACTTATTCCGCACTGTGACCTTGTTCAGTTGACAAAAGTCGATGCATAGTCTCAATGTACCATCCTTATTTAAAAAATAAGATTGGGGCACCCCATGGTGATACACTTGGGCGTATGTACCATTTCCTTATGAGCTCTTCTAGTTGCATTTTTAACTCTTTCAGTTCCGGTGTGATCATCCTAAATGGTGTTTTAGACACCAATGCAACTCCAAGTACCAACTCTATAGAGAAGTAAATGTCTCTTTTACATGGTAACCTTGGAATTTCGAAAAACACATCTTTTAATTACTTAAGTAGTGGGTGGTCATCTAGACTTGGTTCCTGATCCTAAACCATCTCTTCCATGTGGGCTGCATAAATTTGACACCATTTTTCTGAAATTATTTTTTCAGTTTCATAACTGATATTTACCTTACAAAAATTGGACTTGGTATTCCTTGCACTTGCCTTTGTTATTGTTCTTCATCCATGCAAGTAAATGTTTTGTTATAATAGTCAAATAATGCATGATGTTTTTCCAACTAATCCATGCCAATTAGGAAATCATATGATCCCAGTGGTATTATGTTTAAATCTATATTTGTATATATCCCATTCATATTGATGGGACATTCCTTCATCAATTCAGTTACTCTCCTCTTAGCTCCTCTAGCTAACTGAACTAACCAATTCCTACTATGCTTGTTTTTCTTCAAATTAAACTTTTCAAGCAACTTAGGATCAATATAACTATGAATAGCTCCAAAATAAATTAAATTGGCAATGGAATAATTATTTAAATGACCTTCCACTTCAACCATGTGTGCTTGATGTTCAACTTGTATGTTTTCCAATGTATCATAGATCTTGGGTATGCTTCTGCCCACCTCCTCTACTATATCAACTCTTTGGATGTGATGTAAAATGCTCATTTTTTCTTATTTATGTTGGTACTCCCTGTACCAATTATGTTATCTACAACCCCAACAACTAATGGGTTGAAATTTTGGTCTCTTATTCAAGAAATCAACCCCCTTTGGTTCACTATGGGTTGGTTGAGTTTGTTGATTTGCTTGAGAATTGTTCTTGAATATTGAAGGTTTGAACCCATTCTTCCTTTGCTCCACCTTGTTTCTTTTCTTGTCATCCCAAGCCCATTGGAAAGTTGGTTTACTTTTTCCCTTCTCATAGAGGTTTTCCACCTTCCTCATAGCTTCATCCAAGGTATTTGGTTCATCAAATTTAATCATGTCACCATATAATGGTGGTAATCCACTCACATATCTTTGTATCTTCAACTTTTCATCTCTGATAAAATCCACATACCTCAATAACTCAATGAAATTCAGACCAGATTCCTCCATTTTCATATTTCCTAATTTGACTTCGAAAAACTTCTACATTTTTTTCTCATAGTAATGTTCAGATAGGTACTTCCTTTGGAAGTACCTTTTAAACTTCTTCCATGAAATCTTATTTTCATCTATATATTTTACTTCTTTGAGTTGCTCCCACCATAAATTTTCTTTCCCATTCAAGTGATAGATGGAAATTCCTACCTCTCCTTTGTAATTTTTTAGGCTCTATAAAATTTGGGTATTAATCTATTTCTGTTCTCTTATCAGCTTCTCATTATCATCTTTGTAGCTAAGCACCTCCATTTTGAGGCTTCTTATAGTTTTGACCAAGTCTTTATCCTATCGCATATCCCTTTCATGCCCATTCAACTTTGTTCCACCATTACCCGTGCTCAATTTCATGGTTGTAGGACCCTTGAGTGTCCCCCATAATCTTGGTCCTCATGTTAGTCTTTCCTAATAGGCCATGTTACTGCTCAAACTAACGGGGGTCCTAGGAGGGGATCATATAGAGAAACTACTAGGTTAAGGGCAACGATGGAGAAATAACCCATTGTCACCTCATCTAAGGCTCCATAATCTTTACAAACTTTCACTGATGGGAGGAGACTCAGTATGATGGAATCACAATAATATATGGTCAATGAGAAGATAAGGAGGTGATTCCTAGGCGTATTCCTAAGAGAGACTCAAAGAGATGGGTTGCTTGCTTTAGAAGCAAGGTAATATGATCTTTAGGAAGGTCTAATAGGGTCTTTGAGGTTAGGGTTTGAGAATATATCTTATCAAGGAAACCCATAGACTAAAAAGGGCCTATGAATGCTTGAATTCTAAGTGATCTTTGTGGAATTGGAGTCAAAAGGTTGTGAGACCACAAGAGGGCAAGTGGACCCAAAATTAGGTCAAGGGTATGGAGTTGGTAAACCAAGTATGTACTTGACCTAGTTAGGGAAGGGAAGAGGATTAAAGAAAGAATCTTCTTTTGATGATTTAATGTTATGATCCCAATGCGGTCACTAGCCAATGGGAAACCAAGGGCAAGATTCGATCTTCGAGCTAGGGCTTGAAATATCTCAAGATCACACACATTATAATTTCATGAAATTTGGAGGGCCTATAGAGGATACACTAGCGCAATTGTGGGCAAGAGATCAAATTCTTTTGATGGCTAAATCATGGGAAAATTGATGCCCTAGGTGACCTATGGAGGCTAGGTCTAGAAGAGAGGGAAAGGTGAGAGAAATTCTATTTGAAAATGATCACGTATGGAAGCATCAGTGCCTTATCCTTTGGGAATATGGATTAAAGATGAAATTTGTGATTTAGAGGAACTACACTCAATCAAGGATCCTTCTAGACAACTTCACATGGCAATTAGGGTATAAGAGCAACTTCTAGAAGAATTTATACTTCAATTTGAAATAATTGATGACTTATCAAGATGTGTTCAATATAAACAATCTTTAGGAACATTCAACCTTTCACACATGATAGATAAGATGATGCAACACTACAAAAGATTAAATTTCCACAATTTCACATAAGAAAATTAGTAAATTTCAAACCTAGTATAACAAAAATCCTAGCAACATTAATGTATTAAAGAAAATAACAAGAATAGGTATGAGAATATTACTTACATGTGTAAAAGAGTATATCCAATCACCAAATTATGCCACTAACGAAGCTCCAAGACAAGAGAGAGATATCCAAACATCAAAATTCATCCATAACATCCAAAATCCTCCTCCAAAAGGGAATACGAAATTCTCAAGAAGCTACTAAGACCCAAATCCAAGTGATGATGATGAAAATGAATCACCTCACTTGTATTTATACAATATCTAATTAATTCGAATGGCCTAATTATGACTAATAATTCCTCTAAAATAAAATAATGTGCATAATAATAATACTTTTGGTGACAAGCCCACCAAATAAATCAATAACATAAAGATACACCTCTCAAGAAGGCAGAATGATCAAAATAATGAGTCGTTAGGCCTTTGAAGGTCCAGGCCTAATGAGGTCCAAGTGGTTCCATGATGTGAAAATGGACTCCCAACATAGTAGACAAGGGGTTGGCCCCTTGTTTTCCAAGAAAGAACTAGTGGTACTCCCAAGTGGGTGTGGGGGCACAAGGACATCCTCATGGATCTCCAAGTGGATCAAAAATTCCTGTAGAACATATGTAAGGGCTAGGATGATGATGTAAGCCCTCCCTCTACAATGGGAGACATCCTCTAGAACCTGGAACATATTCCAACTGTATCGTGCAAGTGTGAAGTCGACTGGGCATAGTGAACCATGTGCATCATCCTTATTCAACAAGGTGGAACACGAGAAATCAATGATCGGTTTTAGGGATCCATGAAGTAATCTCTGTTATTGTGGAGGCCCATGGCTCTCATCGCTCACCCTAAAAGTTCCAATGTGGCCCTCTGGAGGGCTAGGACCTTGTATAGGGAGACCAAGCCCCAAATGAAAACCCACTCACAATCCTGCATAAGATCGAATGCGTCCCCTTGCCCTCCAATACAACCAATCATAAGAATAATCAAGTAAAAGAGCTTACGAGTCATGGAATCGATGGAGCATTTCATGGTGGCATGCCCTTCCATAGTGGGCTTTGGCATGTACAAGTGTCTCCAAGCTCAATAAGGGGGTTAAACAAGGACCCCATTATGTGGTTTCATCCTTTAAAGGGGGTGACATGTTCATGGTACATCCCTCAAGTGGTAAGTGGCAAATGATAAAGTAATAGAATAAGGTGGGGATAAGGGGAAGAATTTAGACCACATGTTATAGTACAAGGGTAGCTATAATAAGGGAAGCCCACACCTGGGTATATGAGTGTAGGAGGGAGCAAATCATGGCACATGAGTTACCCCAACCTTTGTTTTTCCACCCTTCTTCATATGCCTCTTTTATAACTCCTCGGGGCTCCAAGGGATGAGGGAATGTTGTGTAATATATAGCAGTGGATACCCCCTAAAGGTGGGGAAATTCATCGCCCACCAGGGGTTGGGACAACCATGGGTTCCTTTATGATGGAGGGGGCTCATTTAGGGCCCATAGGAATTAGGGTGATGGCCATGGATAAGGGGTAGAGATCATTTTTGGCTTTTTCCCACATGTTAAATTTGTATGTCATGACCATCTTTTTCATTTTGTGGTACATTTCCTGTTGAGAGTGGCCAAATTATGTTTTTTTTCTTTTCTTTTTAGCTGTATCAACCTCTAGGACATCGTTTTAGGCTCAAACCAAGGTGCGGACAAAGGGAGGGGAGGATAACACTATGTGGACCTAGTGGACCCAAATGGAAAAAGAGATGAATAGAGTTAATATGAGTGGAAGGGGGGAATGTATATGGTGTTAGGAGAAGAATCACACAACCAAAGTTGGGATTTCATAAGTAGTGCCAACCCTAGAGCTAGTGACCAGTAAAGGAGATCCCACGAGGCTAGGATACAAGGCCAACCACAGAATCATGCATTGAAGATAATGGTACAAACCTAGCCCACTCTTTCCATCGAACCCCCCCACCAATCCATGCCCAAAAGTGCCCATGACAAGTAAGGAAAACTACTCAAATATACCAATAAAAGGCAATTCCTTTAGGAGGCCCACCTTCAAACATATAATCATAATAGGTGGGCGAGGGAACACAAGGCTAGCTCATCTAGTGGAGATAATGGCACATTGAGCTATATGGTGGCTGCAAGGGGCTACTGGCTACTTGTTGAGGACCATCTAGGAGAAAAAAATTCTCCTATATACACTACCACATGTGGTGGGTAACAGGCCATCAATTACTTTATTTTGAAATTATCAAGATATTTCCTACCTCAACCAAAATTACGGTTTCGTAGATAGATTCTCCTCCTTGACAAATTTCTATTGACTTCTTTAGCACTCCAATCTAAGATTTGGTCGTTAAGTTACACCTTACTAAAGTGACTGTATGCTCTATCCTTCAGTTGCACTATTTCAGTCAGTCATAATTCCTTCACATCAAGCCCCTAGACCAATACAATTTTCCTGTAACTGTATCCTATAACAATATTTTGACATACAAAACCCCTATGTGCGTCATGTTTCCTTGATAAAATAACTAATGACCTAAACTTTTGGGTTTTCCCTAGTTCTCATTGGGTTTGAACTTCCCTCTTTCATTTCCCTTGATATTTGGCACGCATGTGGCCTTTCACTTCACTTTGACAAGGCCTTTGCCTCGTTTAAGCATAATTTTCAAAATCCCCTCAAAGTCCTTTCATCAATGACATCATTGGATGAGATATTGGCATCTCGACATTGGGTTCCCTTGGCTTCCCTTCTACATAGTTGAAAACACTCGAGGTCCAGAGGGGTCCTCTCCTATGTCACATGATCTCAACATCTCTACATCGATTTTCCTCACCCTCTTCCTACTTAGTTGAAAATACATGAGATTCAATTCTTGAGTTCGAGTGTGTTCCCCTCCCATGTCACATCATCTTAGCATTGAGATTACCCACCTCACTTCCATTTGCAAATGCTAAGGTCCGAGATCCAAGACTTGTAGTTCCCCTTCACCATACTCTATGCTCGAGGTGGATCCCACTGGCCCATTTCATCTCATGGTCCTCTCAGTGCCTTTCCTTCGGGATTTCCTTACTTCCTTCATTCCAACCTTGGTTAGAAATGGCAAGTTCCGAGGAGTGAGACCCGATAGAGCTCACCTACTTTGTCACTTTAGCTTGACATATGCAATCTTGACTTTAGGTCTATCACCTCAACCATTGTTTCACTCTTGTGAATTTTTCAAGAGCCCGATATATATCACGTTATGATGACATATTCATAACGTCAGTCCGATGTGGAATGCCACATCAGCTGTCCACACAAGCTTCCATGTTAGCATCACATGTTCCCCCTGTGCCTATGTGGCTTTGCCATGGTTGCATACCTATACTGCTAAGTCATTTTCCTACCATGCACTTGCTATACCTCCTCAACCAAAAATCACCAGTAACATGGACCCCCCTAGTGAAGGTTTCAATTTTGGGGTAGTGGATCCCCACAATTAATCTCCAATGTCGATCAAGGCTAGGTAATCTAGCATTGATCCCAATTATTACCACTCCTCCCATTAAACATCAACCATGAGGGGGGCCTCGCGATCACTCTCAACTATCGATTGCTAATCTACAATGATAAATGGGGCACAATTTTCCACTATGGCCCCCTTGTTCATTAAACTTTGATAATGAGGGGAGCACTACAATCAATATTGGTCAAACATAGTCTCTTGATCTTATGGATGTCATATATTTTACCTGGTTAAGTTGCACATAATTTAACAAAAAATTCATCGGAGAAAAGGAAATACCACTCTCCAGTGCATTGGCCATATAGAGTGATTTCACCCCATTTGAAAGGGGTTTCAACTTGCTTTGAGTGTGGGGAGAAACCACTAGAATTTTATGTAGCTTTCTATAAACTACTTTACAATGACGTCAAATCTGATGGTCACTATATATCAATGGATATATACCTATCTAAATTTCACTTTGACACATTTTTACCAATTTGCATAGAATTTTCAAGGAAATGTTCAGAAATTTTGGGATTTGTCAAATTTTTCCCAAATTCTCCATATCTAGCTCTGCAATTTCATCAGCGTTGCTAATTCTTGGCTTACCTGATATCATTGAGGAAAAGGCTAATATTTTTTTTTTTTTAACCCTTTGTCATCAATTCCCTAATTCCACTTGGGCATTATGACAAACACTTGGTAGGTATCCACCTACCAACATTTGGTCAAGCATTTTTTCTGCAACCTGTATATACCCTTTTCTGTACTTGGCCCATACAAGCATGATATTGTAGCTTGGGATTTGATACCATCTGTAATGTCCCTTAGCCCTCTATTAGCTTATTCTAGTATCTTGTAGAGGCCCAAATCTATGCTAGTTACCCCTAGCAACCTGTGAACTAAAAAAAAAAAAAAAAAAATTCTTATGGGAAATTCTAACCTAACACAATGCATATCTAAATGCACACTAAAATTCACTACTCAAGCACATACATATTTTAGCATTAATATTCTAAATTAAGGTTCAAGATATATTGCACTTAAAACAAAAAATATTGCAGTAGAATAATTATTGAATCAAGTACTTATCTTTTAAATTGTGCCAACTTGATGTAGGCCTTTGTTGTTCCACCCAACCATATAGCATGTTATTCGTTTTCTTTCAATAGTGAGTGACCCCTGAGTTGGGGCTTTGACTCCATGGGAATTAGCTTGCCCAAATCCTAGTACGTGCCTAATACCAACAATAGGTCAAGGTACCAAACATAGTATCCTACAACCAGTTGGGTCACATCCCCATCAACGTGCACCAAAGTGGTGCACACCTTTCTCTACACTTGTAGTGCCTTGGGCTGTGCCGCCCCTTCCATGGTGTCTTACTCAATTGGATAGGAATGTTATAGATATCTGCGACTTCCAGGAGTTCCACTACCATCACGGGTCTTTTAGGTACCCTTTTAGGCCCTCACATAGCCAAGGTACCAAACTCGACAACCTCTAACTAGAGGCTCACATTCCCCATCAACCTAAACCCAAGTGGTGCACACCCTTCTCTACACCTATAGTCCTTCGGAATGTGCCACCCTTTTCCAAGGCATCTTACTCAGTCGGAAAGGAATGTTCCTGAGTCCCGTGGCTTCTAGGAGTTTCACTACCCTCACGAGTCTGACAGGTACCTTTACAAGATTTCATTTCATCACTATCACCATGCATCCATGGCCTTATGCCAAAATGGATGAACACAAATCATCCATAATGTCCCCTTCACAGTGCTAACATGCCTCTTTTTATATGAATGCTTTTCTTATTCCACTTGGTACTTCCCCAAGCCACTCAATGGACCTTAGTTATTTTGCATGTGCACTTTAAATGACTATTTAAATCATACGTGCCTCTTCTTACTCTTCCATGGTGTCTTAGACCCCCATACTCATTTTATCTTTTTGGTTTGCAACCACTATATTTTTATTAATATGCATGTGTTTCCATAATTACATTTCCAGACCTTTTAGTCTCAAAACATATATAAACATAAAACATGTGCACATGGGAATACCAACCCCAAAACACAACACACTCATACACATTGGCACAATGCCCCCCATAGACACATTTATACACATGAACCTAAGAAAAATGACCCTCAAAAGATGTCCTTTGCTCACCAACCTATTTAGTACATTCCGGGTCATCAACCTAGTTCCACATATGCATTCCATTTAAATTCCAGTGGTCAAGCAGGGGTGTTATAGACTCCACTCTCGTTAAGGGGTGCCCACCACATCCACCACATCCTTGCCCTCCATGGCACAACTAATATTGGGGATACCCTGCAACATTGTAGCCACCCACAATTTCACATTCACGTCGTGCCTCAGTAACTTAGTCTTTTCTTGAAGGCACTGAATCTCCTCATACTGGGAATCTTCATTCTCTCTCTCCTCCTAGAGATCGAAAGGTATTTTTCTAGGATCAAGTCAGCAGAGGGTTACACCATGCCTTCAGTATCAACCTTAATAGGACGAACTTGGAAAATGCATATAGGTAGCCGAGATCACTCTCCTAAACATGGATCCTCATGAATAATGAGCCCCTTACGACCAACAACCCCATAGATGCAATGGAAAAAATTCAAAGTATTAATCACATATCATATAAACTCAAAATACATACAAATATATTGAAAAAAAAATTAGTAATCAACAAGCATACCTAAGTGTCCCCAAACCTTGCCCGGGGGTAGTATAATGTCAATATTATGCTGGAAATCCATGCCAACATATGGGAAATCGAGTGTGATCTAGGGAACCAATAGCCACTAACACTCCATTATTATAGTTTAGTGGTGCCCTAACTCCCCACCACCATCTGTAACTATCATCCTTTCCCATTACTCTATCCTTGGCTAGCTGAGAGGTGCCATGTTCACTCGAATCTGCAAGCAAATGAGCACTACCTAATCGAATAAAAAGCTGCATAAGAGAGTTCTAAATGTGAATTCTTATAGTCAACCATCCACACACTAAGTCATGTCTATCACCATGGATACATGCACTAGATACATCCATTTAAACAAGGCCACCTGGACCATCCACTCTAGGATGCCCATTTATCATCCAATGATTTAATGGGTAGTAGTTCCACCTCAAATCTGCACTATCAGGGCAACTACAACATAGACAACCACATCCATGATGTGGTTGATGTAGATAAAACCAATCTCCATGGTTCCCTAATCATAATATCTATATGCCCAATATTCTAGAGTGAGATATGGGTTTGCTAGATCAAGGGGGACCTCCTCCCCATGTGGATGCAACTCCATCAGAAAATTGATATCAGCCTCAATTGAAATCTCGAAGTGCTCCCACACACCTTGGAAGAACCTTGGTGAGGCCTCTTGTACCTGACCAAAAATTGCAACAACTCCTCCTAGGAGTGAATCACGGGGTATTAAAAGTACTTCAATATCCCCTAGCATGCCAACTCCCATTATGCACATGGCTCCACTTCAACTGCCTCTTGGATGACTACATAGTCCCTCTCCCTCTAGTGAACCATGATAGCTTGTAGAAAACCTACATGTTAGGCTTTAATCACAAAAAATATAGTTTCATCACATAATCCAGTGCATCCTTGGGATTGTACCCCACTAAATTATTTGGACCCACATGAATATTTTAGTGGAAGTCATGTGGGGTTTGCACAACTGTCTCACATGTAGTTTCATGGATCATTACAACTGTGTGCCTCTTAGTCATGCAATTACTTACATAACTATGCCTTATACAATTTCACATATCTATGTGAATTTTAGACCCTCAAACATGTGGTAATTAGTGTGGTTGCATCACATACAATCACCCGTATCCACACGATTGTAGTTGCAGTTAACCATGTGGTCGTGTGATGTACAATTGCACACATATGTGTGACTGTGACTCCCATTCTCACGTGAATCATTATGACTCATCTCAAGTATCCTCTGCGATTGTGGGTCCCATTTCGAAAAAAATGTTTATATAGGGCCCCTTCGGTCACAAAACCCCTAATATACTACATAAATCACAAATACAAGGGTGTCAATACTCTTCCATCTCTCACACACTCTAAAAAGGTAATTGGAAGTCTCCAAATTGTTCGCTAATATAAAAAAGGTCCACCAGATCACCATTTGTTTCCACCTTACCAAGCACAAATGAGGTGCCATAATGGACCACACTACCCATTTATACACCCACTCACCAAAATTCCCTTGCATTGTAGAAGAGCTATGGAGTTCCATTTTTTGAGTCATCTACACCCTTGTGATCAATATGTTGCACACTACATGGTGGTATCGTCCTTTTTTCGATCCCCAAATTTCTCCCCAGGATGCTTATCTCCCTCATGCCTCTACTAAAGTGTGCCA
This sequence comes from Pinus tabuliformis, assembly GCA_031772625.1. Classification (NCBI taxonomy): domain Eukaryota; kingdom Viridiplantae; phylum Streptophyta; class Pinopsida; order Pinales; family Pinaceae; genus Pinus; species Pinus tabuliformis. Next base: position 928,607,386 of record CM062812.1, on the reverse strand, counting down.
CATATACTTCTCTACTTTGTCATAACATTATATTTCTTTCATATTTATATCATCAATACTTCCACTTGGGCTTATTGGTTCGTGTATAGATGATTCCATTTATTGTTCGTTCTGGTCCCCCGGACACATGGCACAAGGCAACATATTCGCCTTCAAGGTATCATATTCTTCAACTGGCATGGTAGATTCTCCCTTTGATATATTTTCACATACCCAACTTGTTCCCCCAAAGATCACCACATAGCCCTATTTGCTAATGTTTGCACATGTTGGGTATTTCTTCCCACCCTCATGGATTGCATAACATGATAGTGCCCCTTGCATTACTACTGCATCATCCTCCACTCATGAGTTATTTGTTCACATGTCCTGAGACCTTACCTCATGCTTTGTTTTCATCATATTATTGAAGTTACCTTCCACTCTCAGGGAATACTCACTTCAATCATCATTAATGTGCCATCACATTCACACTTAGCATCTCGTACCCCCATTATCAGTAGAGTAATTACATGATCACCCATCACCCCCATATTGAGACAAGCCAATGGCCCCCCTACCCTTTGTAGTTTCCCACTTGCACCATTATGCAAGTTTCTAGTTCATTGGAATACCCCTCTTCATGTTTGTACATCCCAACTACCATTTAGTCAATTCTTTTGGAATGTGTACAAATATTTTTAGGAATTATAGAATTACCAATTCACTATCTCATTCATTCATTCCCTAGTGGTAATCATAGTCCCCCTTGGTTGGAGTATCCACATTTATAACTACTACTATCTATTGGATACATTGTTAATGACTTTAAACCATGTTTCCCAATGGAAATACCCCATTGCATGTATCCTTGTAGACCTATTCATCTTCTCATCCAAAATAATGACTTGTCAAACCATCCCCTTGGACATCCTTCCAACTCTTAAGGATTTGCCTCTCTCAGATTATTTTGACTGCTACCACCATTAGTTATGCTTCAACCAAGGGATTCCCACAATATCCATTCTATTTATATTGACCTCGTTCACCACGACTAGACTTTAGTTATTCATGGTTAAGTGTCTGAATTACTACAAGTGGATTTCTCAAGTACCTTTTTCCTAGACCATTCTATCTTCCTTCTTGTGGACATTAACTCTCTTATTCTAGGAAAAAAGAAGTATCTTGGATCTCTTTCCATGTTTAATGATGAACCTTACATGGAAAAATGAGATTCATTATCGATCACTGATTCCATTGACCTCCCTAATGTTTGACTCTAGCGCTGTTCCACATCCAAGTGAGTTTTACCTTATGAAAATTGTAGTTTCTCATCTTTGTTGAAGACTGATGGGCACGACTCAAATACTTTAGTTGACATGTCACACATTTTCTGGTTATGCTAAGTCCATGGGAGTATATGCATCAATAGTCTCTTCTACTATCATCAGTGTCCCTGAGGGCGATGTGTTTATCTACTTCAACATCAACAACCATGTTCATAACATTGTTGACAAGATATCTCTTATGTACTGGTGTAACCATTATCATTAACAATTCATGATCACAAGCAAGGGACATGCCAAGCCCATTTGTATATTTTATATACTTCTTTCAATGAAATGATTGTGTAGTAGGTGGACCCATCCATCTCTCCTTCAGGACCATCTTTTATTTCGTATAAGGATTTCTCTCCTATGTAGTATCCGGCATTACAACTTCAAAAAACAATGATGCATTTCGGCTATATATATGCTCCTAACTTCATACATCATCGGAAACTATAATCACATAAAAATTTTCAATGTAACTATACTGGTGATTGATTGAAAATGTCAAAAATCAAGCAAGTAAAGGTTCCATAAAGTTATTAATTAGCCAGCCAAATGCAATTGGTTAATTGTCACAAATTAAATTTTAATTAAACCACACAAAACTACTATTCTAAATCTATGAAGAAATGTGCAACTATTTCTTTGATAGTTGCATAGATCCATAGAAAGTTTGAGTTCAAGGATCAATGACAGAAGAAACCATGATGGTTCTTTTTAGGGTACAAATACACAACTGGAATGCCTAGCCTCAAGCTCCTACACACTTGAAGAGAGTACAAAAGCCCCAAAGGATTTCCCATTCTTCCTCCAAGCATGATAATCCCACACAAATATCAAAACTCACCAATGGGCTAATATTGGGACAACCATGAGTTGGGTTATAAATACCAAAACTATTGGAACCATTTCACAAGAAGAGAAGAGAAAAGTTATGATGGAAAAATTGTCTTGAGCCTCCTCATTCAATTCTTGCATTTCTTTGGCGATTGTGGGCTTCCCCCATTTGTGAGGTTCTTAACTTATTGGGAGAGAAAGTGTTTGCAAAGGGAGAAGAAGAAGACCCTCCTTTAGGAGATATCAAAGGGTTGCACCAACTTCCTATCTCCTATTGTGTCTTTAGAAGAGACCTTTTTGTCTTATATCCTTTGATAATAAAAATAATGTGCTTCCCATTTTATTCTTGTTGTGTTCTTGTTTTGGTTAATTGCTCATTCACTCATGTCTGAATGTTGCCTTGTTAGTTTATGTTTTATTATTTTATTTTCTAACAATTGCTAATCATATGTGCAGGTAGCAACAACTTGTGCATATTGTGGAATTTGGGACTCCCTTCTAACAAAAACCACATAGTATTAGGAATTTGATATGAAAAGAGCCCTTATTGTAAATAGGATTTGAGACAACATAAGTTCCTTCAATCACCAAAATAATCTTGAGGACAATGACAAGAGAATACTTGTCAAGGAAGGCCAAAGAAAAAGTTAGGTGGACTCCTTCAGAAACAATCAACTGAGAATACATGATAATGGTAGCCATGTAATTATGGAAATAAGCCATGTTACAATATTTGGTAAGTTGAAGGAATTGGGTAAGAATCCCTTCAAGGTAAGTTTGTATTTTTTAATATATTTTCACTTAAGTGCTCATATTACATGAATACCTATGAGGGGTGTGGGTAAGGAAAACACTGGTAGCACATAAGATCTGGTAAAAAAATAGAATTTTGTGCATGTCGGAGCTATCATGGTGGACAATAATTAAATACGTGAGTGATAAACTCACAAGTTAAAGAAAAAATATTTTGGTAATGCAGGGGAGGAATAAATGGATATGTAATGATGCATGAAGTAAATGCAAGATTGCATGGTACACTTAAGGCCATGGGTATTGGCTCAATAACTTATAGTTTTAATGGCAATGATTTCATCACCTAGTAACGAGTGTTATGAATGGTACCACTTACATGAATGCGTGATTATTTTTGGCCAAGTATCTCAAATATTCACAGATGCCAAATGTTCATGACAAGCTATATGTCTATTTATCTCTTAGGAAAATTTGTTAGAGATATAATAATATCATACCTGAGATAAATGTTAGTGTAGTTATTTGGAAATATGCTACTAGGTGAATAATTACATGTGAATTCTTGCCAATGTCCTTCCAAATTGTCATGCCATAGAATTTTTTCTTATTTATTGCTAAATATTTCCTTCCAAATTCTCATGTCATCAAGTTTGTTCTCCCATATATCACATGAAATAACCTTAAGCAATGTATAACAATTTGCCAATGAAGAACATCACACCACTAGGAACATCACACCACTGAGCCTGTGCTGTAGCCAAAACATTGCTCTACCATTTGTCAACATCTAGTTCAAGCCTTAAGATATTTAATGGCTAACTAATTCTCCAAGACAAATTAACTGTATCCCAAATTTAAATAATTCACCATCGTCTTAAAATATTTGACATCCTTACCAAACTGTAGTTTCCTTTTAGAAACTTCCAACACTTTAGTATTTGATAGTAAAGTGCCCAAATGATGTGGTCCATACCAAATATCAGGTGGCTTAAGGGAGTTAACTCTTGTGCTACTTCAAAACCCCATATGTTTGTCTACTGTTAATCATGGGAGGGTATGATCTATCGGGTACTTTGGTGTGCCACTCTAACCATAATGGCATTGGCTCGATGGGCCTTGCAATCTGCTACTAGTCAAAGTTGAAATGCCTTCCATGGAAGCACAACTGTAACAATCATGGGTCCTCTTCACCATGTTTCTCATCACCGATATGATTGCGAGATTATAAAAAAGCATAGTGTAAGAATAGTCAATTTCCCCCAAAAACTCCCTAAAATTTTGGTAAGATTTTGATAAAATTTGGCAATCGTTTTTTAGAAATCAAGGATACGGTTGTTAAATTTCAAGCTTTCAGGTTCTTAGGAGGTTTTTGATATCATTGAATATATTTCCACCATAAAAAAAGAAAGTTCAATAAAAAAACAAAATTCAAACACTTCTACTATCACACACACACACACACACACACACACAGATATATATATATATATATATATATATATATATATATATATATATATATATATATATATATATATATATATAAAATAAAAAAATTATATAAATTCCAACAATTTTTAATCGGCGAAATGGTAAACAACTCCATTATAAATTGTTGACAGCCAGATGTCGAGAGTCCATTAACTTGTATTTTTTTTGTTGTGGGGTTTTCAAGTTCCTATGCAACAATATTTTTCTAGAGTTGATATCACGACGTACAATACGAGGGGAGTGGTCATGGTGCAAGTATGCCAGACCCTCTGTTGCTCCAATGACAATTGCAACTCAAGCATCCCAATCATGGATACTCGCAAGAATATTTTGGAGATCATGCCAATGTAGACTTTCATTTCTCAATTTAGGCTCCTCCAACTATTTTTCATCATATAGCAATGGAAATTCCACCATACATTGACCTTTTTTCTCTTCTCTACTATTAGGCCACATGGTCATATCCCAAAAAACAATCTTTGCTAGCAAATATCATATTGTTTGATAAAAATAGTCACCGTTGATTTGCTTGTTCATATAAAATTAATTAGATAAATAAAACAATTGCATTTTCTCTTCAAAATAATGATACTATGCAATTAGAGCTTATATGAAAAGATGAAAGGAGAGTTTGAATTGATAAAACAAATTGTCCAACATTAAGACTCAAAGGAGACACTGAAACAAATACTTCTCTTGCATAAATGATTTTACAAGAAGTATACATATATACCAAATAAACATAAAAGAATAATTTACTATCTCTATTCATGGATTATTTATTGTCTATTACATCTAATGAAAAGAACTTTGCCCCTTAATTCAAAGTGAAGAGATATAAACAAAATGATTCAATACCCAATTGTAGTAATATCCAAAATGAGTAGGTTTAACCACTTTTCATTTCTTGAATTGAAATTTTTACATGAACTGTGAAGAGCTTGATCTCGAGGTATGGATATTACCTGACCAAATGCAAAGTATGTCCCTATGTATTCATTTTCCAAGAGACCCTCGATAACATAGATGTGGAAAGTAAGATGAGATATTGGATACTTCCAAGCTAGCTTAGGCATTTATTATCAAACCTAAAATAATCTGCAACAAGCATCATAATTCCTTACTGCTATGTGGATTCTCAACAAGCCCAAACCTATTTTTTTTTGCGATACTTGGATTCGTTCTAACACAGTCCTCAGATTATAATAGATTCATCATCTTAGGGAAACTATTATATAATGGAGGTGTAAAAAACACAGTTAAACATACCTAGTTGTTTTTTCTTTAACTAATAGAGGAAGTATAACTACATCCTTTTGTACCCTTCTACTTATACAATCGTAATTTGTCATTAAAAGTTAATTTTAACTTATATTCTTTTACAATGAACAATTTGCAAAAGAACATGTATATCCATTCATTTCATTTGTACACAATGTCTTTCTTTCTAATATTATGCCTTGATTTCTATTTAAAACAAGGACGATGACCAAGCAACAAGTCCCTGCCAAGTAGGATGTGTATGTCACCTTTGCATGATAATTAGTAGAGTCCATGACTTTTGTGTTGGTTCTTCTCTATAGGTAGGGACTTGTTGTTTAGATCAACCAAAAAGGTAAAAAAAAATCAAAACACACAATAGAATATTGTATGCTTGTAGCATGGGGTTTGCACATAATTTAAAGAGCTTGTATGCTTGTTTTTGGTACATTTCCCAAGATAAGAAATCTGCATAGATTCCTCTATGAAGGGGCTTTCAGGTGGGCCCAATGCACTACAATGTATCTCCTAGACCATTTGAGTTGGTTCTTTTTGTAGTGGAAAGATAAGACAAATATCTATCCATTACAGTGAAATTGTAGGAGTTTCAATGAAGGCTTCCTAGCTTTTAGGAGAAAGGAAAATCATGTGATTTTACACTACGGAAGATTTCATCTGACTGGACCAAAGAAGGAGTGTGAAAGAAGAGCTCTATTTGAAAGTAATGTTGACCTGAAACTTTTGCAGCATAGCCCAAGATTCAAACCAAGGTATTGAGGAAGAAAAAGACCATCCCCACCACAAACCCTGATTCTCTTACTCCCAACGCTAACAATGGAATACAATTTCTCTTACCCCGTGAACTAACAATGGAGTAAGATTTCTCTTACCCCGTGCACTAACAGTGGAGGAAGTGGAGTAAGAAATGAAAGTGTCGGCAACGACAGGAAAGCTCTAGAGTTTGATATGTTAACAAATGTCAGTAGTCTACTAAAATAGGCAAACCATCACAAGACGATAATTTCGAGCCAATGATACAAAAGCTTGGTTTGTGCTAGAAGAGAAATGCATATACGTGAATCCTCACAAATCCATTCTCCACCACCCAGCCTATTCGAAAGAGATAGGAAATCACAAAAATGACAACAGGTATGGCATCATATATTGTCTCAAATGTTGTTATCAGGTTACGAATATACAATAAACAAATGTATGGACATGAAGAACCTAGATAACAATAATGAATGAATGAGGAGAAATGTAGAACTATAGCTTTGACGAGAGCAGAGCAAGGAAGGAAATATTAAGCATCTCTTTTGTTTAATAGAGAAGAAGACATTAAGATGTTAGGAGAATGACTCAAGTGTTTCTCCAACGTATGGAAATCCCATGGAGCCCGGAGGAAATTGTCTGCCTCTGAAAAATAACACATGATGCCATAGTGTTACGAGCATATAATATAGTCCAACAACTATCAAGGATACTAGTATAAGTAACATCATTGTATCCATGCTATGCAATAGATGCTGGCCAATTTAGTTGCAGAGTCCTTCATTCAACAACCTCTCAGTATTATTATTTTTGTTTCAAACGTAGATGGAAATAGAGATTAAGAAATATTGTGAGAGTGGACCATCTCCACCATTAAAATAACTTTAGAGAATAGAAAACTTACAGTAAAACAACCCACTAAAAATAATAGTGAATGAAGAATAATAACAGTTGACAAAGCATCTAAACAAGAGTTGGAAATGAAACTGAGATGCTAAGTTCTAGATAAAAAATGTTTCTTCTTCCTCCCTATCCCACGACTCTTTGTGTGTAGAAGGAGGCTTGCCTTTTGGGTTCTTATGAGTTCACATACTTAAATGATGGTGTACAATGCCTTTCATGGATTGAAGAAGGAGATGAAGGCCATAGTTTTATGATTGAATGAGTTGTTAGAGTTGTGTCCTTCACTTAATGGATATTGACAATGAAGGATCATTTCTACCTTTTAAAATGTGGAGGATAAGTTCTTACTAGCCCTAAGAGCTTATGATTAGGATAAATATTGAATAAGAACATGATAAATGTTTTCTTAAGTATGGGAGATGACCATATTTTATGTCACATGGATACCTCTGAATGTAAGAACAATTGTTTGAGAAGACATTTGGTGAAAAGTTTGTTCTCCTTACCTTACTTGTTGAATCATAGATGCCTAGTCACCTCTTACATGCTTAGACATGCTAAGAGTGAACATTATCCTTTCAATGTTCTCTCTTGAAGCTTATTTATCAATTGAAATCATGATTTTATATGAATATTATCAAATTGTCTTTTTTAGGTTGAAAAGATGTCTTAGGATTGACACTAATTGATGATTGTTTTAGTTTCATGACATCTCAATGAGCTCAAGAGTGGAATAAAAAAGAAGGAAAATTGTTCATTGCACGACTCAAGGACTAGGTGCCTACGGGTTCAGGCCTATCCTCCGATGGCTCAGTCATATAGACAACCTTGAAATCCCTAGCGTTGTTCCAAATTTCTAAAAGATCTTTGTGTTTATTTGAAAATGGAATTTGGACTAGGGATCTCCTCACCATAGTCCATGAGGTCCAAAATATCATTTTTGTGCAAATTTGGTTCACTTCATTCAAATACACACACACCAAACATAAAACAAGAAACAAATCAAATGAATGGACCTCTCTTTCAGCTAAGTATCATATCCTGAAATATGACTATGCATACACAGTACTCCTAAACCAACTTTCTCTCCTTTGATATACAAGCAACAAAAGGATTACTTTGTTAGGCCAATTGTAGTGTGCAGTCTGCAGTGGAGATGTTAAATCAAATACAAAGTGAACGAAATATATATATATATATATATAGATATTATTTTGTTTTGAATGTATGTGTGGTCACAACACCTGCTTTGTTTTTCTTTCCCACATTTGGTCTCAATGCAGTTTCTGTGTTATGCCATCACACAACAAATCAATGCAGTTTATGTCTTATGCCATCACACAACAAATCAACAAAGGGAAGTGTGAACTGTAGTTCAAGGAATAGAATTCCTATTAATTAAACTCAACAATCACAACAATGATAGGCTGTGGGGGGCTTGATTGGACATTCACCACATCCACCAACGAATTAGTCAAATTGGAAAGGAATAAGGGTAATCTTGGATAGGGCATTGTCACATGCCCATTCTTCTACCTATTCACTGAGCGCTATAGGGTCAGTCCAATGACAAATGCCTGGAGCATATGGTTGTAGGTGAGATTACCAAGAATGCCTTATGTGTTTTAATAGCTTAGATCAACCAAAAAGATCAGAGCAAACTAAAACACACAAAAAAATATTGTATGCTTGTAATATGTGGTTTGCACATTATTTAATAGAGGAAAGGAATATTAGTGATCTCATCAAGCTATTAATTAACCAAGGAACCCAAAAGGAAATCCCATACAATCTTCATAGTGTTGTAACCATGTTTACAAAGCACAAACACATTTTCCTAACAGAATAAAGTATTATGATGCCAATCTATTTTGCAATAAACAAGCTACATAGTAACACATATCTTGCCTAATTTAAATATAGCTAAATTAAAGTAGAAAACTATGAAATTTTGGTAAAATGGAAGCCATTGTCAATTAAAAAAATTGTCATTTGAGATCTTGATTTGGCAAATTATATATATATATATATATATATATATATATATATATAAAATGAAGGAACTGAAGAAAAGTAGAAACATTATTTGTAAATACTTGCAGAGTCGATCTATTTTGGCTCTATAGCAAAAAGGAAATTGCGTTATAGTTTTGATTTCTTTTAATTAATTACAATTATGATTATTATGTTTTAATTAATTTATATTATTATTAATTTATTTAATTATTATTTAGAAATAATATCATATAAATGTGAAAATTGCAGTGAAATAATTATGGTCAATATTTCTATGTTTTAATTAATTATCTTATTATAATTATTATATCTTGACTAATTCATATTGAAAATTTCAAATTTTATTAATATGTAATGTGTACTGTTACTATCTATATATTTTTCCATTTTTTTCCGATTCTTGATTTGTCTCACCAGTCCGCCAGGTGTCATTTAACAGCTATGTTGTTGACAACAACGACCGCGAGTCTAAAGAAAAAATGCTGGCGTCCACGAAAACGGATTGAAAAGCAGAAAAAACGGTGCAGGAATCGAATGGGTCACTCCAACCGTTGGATTCGTTAAACCCCATCTCCGATACTTAGTCTGAGGGAACAAAAGAGTGACCTCCATGGGACTTGAACACTGACCAACGACATGGTTGAACGATGCTTAACACTGAACTTTTTCACCCTAACACTATGGGAGCAACATATTTGAACCTTTGACATTTATGTTGTTCGGGGGCCTCCCATCATTGCCATTTTCTCCACAGATATTGTCAATATCCAAAGTTCGTGCTTCGGTGCCATAAATTTTCTTGATGAGCCATTTGCGATATCAAATCCCATCACGCATTTTTTTCGGCCGGCGAGCTATAAAAGTGGCGTCCGTGGCTTAGGTTGCTGCGTTGTGGAATTTTATTGTTTCTAATCTTATTTTACAGTTTCGAGGAATTGGTCATTGGAGGTCCAAGCTTCAAGGCCTCTCCGGTACGGTTCTTTAAGGCCTCTTCGAGCTTCGGATTTTTAGCAATTAGCAATTAAGGTACTAAAGTTGTATTAATGGATTGGATTTTTTTTGGTCAGTAGATGGAGGTACACAGTGGAGGAGGTTGTAGGTTGGGTTGTATATTGCAAATTAATGATATAGTATATTGAAATTAATTCTGGTCATCATTCCGAAATAAGAGGTATAAACTTTGAACCAATAGTATTTCAAATAAATGAATTCAAATTTTATTTAAAAATAATAAATATCAATTGATAATGTTTTACTTTAGATAAACTTTATTTTTATTTTTTGTCAAAGGGAAACTAATATCCAGTAAATGTAAAACTCAATACTTATAAATTTCTTGCGGCAGATATAATAAGAGTTCATTTCCTGACAAATATTCAACATAAGGAAAAGCCTCTAATTTTGGAATATTGAAAGCCATGACCTTGGTTATATCAGGTAAGGTTAGGTACGATGGCCTCCCACTCACAAACTAGCAGTATTGTTGCACCATCATTTGGTTGCAGAGAATGAATCAAACCCAGTAATGTCACAAAGAAGCTCTCCAAAATATTTGAACATTTCCTACAACATAATATGCAAGCTTGAGACTTTTTCAAGAAGGATTTATTATTGTTGTATGAATAATGGGAAAATGTGTGAAGAATACTTACAACCTGCAGGAGCTAGGTAAGTACAAGCACACTGCACGTATGAGACATTGTTCTTTAAATGACTAAGATCACTCTTTTCCTACCAATAAGTGAGGCATTTATGTCAGTTGGGTAAACCTTCTCTTTATCCTGGTGGTAGATATCTCAGCATTAACATCGACATTTATCTAATCAACAAAGATACCAGTTTCAAAGCCTAAGCAACTTAGCAGTGTGATGAAATGAGCTTTGAAACATCAATGCTTGCAATATGTAGCATTAGTATAACAATAAAGGATGCATGATTGATGAATTAATTTTTTGCCAAAGCAAAACAAAATATTAACAACTACTTGAACCTAGCCTATGTTATACCATAAGAATTTATATAGATCATGAAAGTTCTTGGAAATAATGTTTTCCATAAAAAAAAACCAACAAACTCTATTTGAAAAAGATATAAAATCAAGTTTGTCATGCACCTCTAGTTCCATGTAACCAAGAGGTAGGATCACTACGACTACTCATTATATTGAAATATAATTATGATTTTTATAAATTTAAACACTTAAAATAACATGATTTACAATACTACTGTAAGTGTATTATATAGAAGATTTAAAATTAATAGGCATTTAAACACGAAGATGATATTCACTACTTTTTATGTCTCGTGTGTAGCGCATGCGTTGGCCATTCATAAAAATGACAACTACATCCTAGGCTTCAACAACCAGATAGGCACTTGTTGATAACAAAGCACCATAAGTTGGCAACGATGGCAGTATGTGGGCATGCATTTTGACAGATCTTTCTTGTTTTAATTCTTATTAATTAGTGCATTCTTGAACAATTATGGAGAGTGGGTTCTCCCGTGGTTAGGGTGTTCCAGATAATTATATGAAAAAATAGTGAAAATATGTATTGGATTCAGTCCCAAATATGACACAGAAGTTTACCAAGTTTTATCAGTACCTCACGATTCACTCCTTCCACATTGAAAGCTTGACCCAACATCCTCACTCATTTAACATCCTCACTCATTTAAGAGCAAAAATCTATTGATCCAAAACTAGTAATACAGGTAGCACCCTGCTTCACCATCAAAGACAGAGGCGAGGGTAGCACCACCTTGTTTACCAAGCTAAGTTAGAAGCGCAATTGATCCAATGTTTGCAATAGAAGTAGAGGCATCAAGGCAAATCTTAAACAATTATAGAACCAGATTTCAGGCCTCGATCGCTTCGAGTTCTGGGAACCAATATTTCTTTAGGACAATTGGGATATAGAAAAGAGAGTCTAAGCCCTTCTTCTGAAGCACCTCATCTATTGAAAGCTTGATGGGAGTCGAATTGTGAGCAAAGAAAATATGGGATGAATCCAATATAGCCCCAAGCTTGATGGGAGTCGAATTGTAAATAGTGGCTTAAGAGTATCACTGACATGTGAGAGATTGAGGGAGCCATTGGAGGAATAAGGGATCCCACAACAAGGCAGGGAGTTGGTAGCTCTGCTCTTCTTGCCAAATGATCACAAGAAAGAATGGCAGCGACACATGTATGAGTAACATATGGAGTTATGGAATAACACACAGAGTTATGGGATGTCAGTAACATTGAGATAAGATGAGCATCAACCGATGAAGGGGAATCCACCGAGTAAGTCAACTAACCCTCCCTTCTGACTCCCTATCTTTATTCTCTTTTGTCTTCACAACCTTTGATGAGGCAACGAATGTGTTAGGTCCCTATACTACTAGTGTAAACCCTTATTGTTATTAGTGCAACCCCCTTATTGTATTATTGTGCCCATATAGTCCCCATGTTTTTATTATTATTCCCCATAGAAGCCCATTATTGTTATTGTTGTGCCCCTACAATGTTATTATTATGTAGGCTCTGATTGTATTGGGACCCCTTAGACTCCTATATATAGAAAGGAGGTCTTATCATTTGTATCATCCAAGAATTGTTCATTTGTGTAATGTAAAGGAGGTTTCCCCCTCGAAGAGGCTTATTTTGAAGTCGTTGATCTATCTTTTCTATCTTTTTGTGAGCTGGTTTCATAATATTTGGTATCAGAGCTTTGGATTCTAGGGTTTTGCTGCTCCAAACAGGGCATCATGCAAGTTTCGCTATAACTTTTTCTCTACGAAGTTTCAGAAGCTTAAGAAAAAACCCATTTGAGTTGAAATTGTTCTAAACCTCGGGTCCAAATTTTAGATCTTCTCTCGCTATATTTTCAGAGATATGATCTAAGGAAGGTAGGGTTTTTGTAAGCTCTAGAATTCCATCTCAAACAGGTCATCGTGGAATTTTTGCTATATTTTTTTTTCTAAGAAGGTTTGGACTTTGAAATTAAAACTAATTTGAGCCGAAATGTTGATGAAACTCAGGCCCAAATTTCATATCTTGTTTCACTATATTTTTGGAGATATGGTCCAAGAAATTTAGGGTTTTTGGAGGCTCCTGATTTAGATCCAAAACAGGTGACCTTGGGAAAATCATCATAACTTTCTCTCTGAGTATCAGATTAAAATTGCATAAGAAGTTACAGAAAGAGGACAGACTGTACTTTTCTTTTTATTGTTTTCAGGTCTGAAGGTTGAAACAATGACATGTTACACTTCGTACAAGTTCTCTCTACTGAAAAATTATATAATCATGTCATCTTGGGAGATTGGGCATAACCCTTTCTTGGAGAATCAAATTTTGATAAAATTGGTGGCATTGGAAAGAGGACACAAAGGGCTATCATAGGTCTTAATTTTAGACCTTGGAGATCTGAAATTTCAAATATACAATAGATGCAAGATCGATCTCCTAAAAGAAAGAAAAATAATGACTCGAATCAAGAAAATAGAAACACCTAGTAAGCAAAATTGGAGGGATGATTTGAGGAATGTGATCAAAGATATGATTAATAAGATAAATGGTACAAAAGCAAAATTCAATGGTAACATGGAATATTTGAAGAAAGACATGGAAGGTTTGAAGGAAGGTGGGACAAAGTCACTACAAGAAAGGCTTCCTAATGTCGAAAAGGTAGTAGAGGAAACTCATGATGAGAACAAAATAAATTTTAATCATGATTTCATAGACTCCAACATTGGATTGAAGACCCACCATATTCCAAATATAGATATGAGGAAATTTGATGGCAAGGATCCGATAACTTGGATACTACAGATGGAGCAATATTTTGATCTACATGATGTGCAACTGCCACAAAAGGTACGTATTGCATATTTATATTTAGAACCAAATCAATTTGTATGGTATAGAGGGGTTTGTTCTCATAAACAACTTGCCACCTGGTCAATTTTCATGGAGGAGATGATAACACATTATGAGGATACAAAAAGAAACACCTTCTTTAGCCAATTGATATATCTCAAACACAAGGGTTCAATGGCAGAGCACATTAAGGACTTCCAAAAATTGAATATAAGGGTAAATGATATTCCAGAGAAGAATAGGATTGAAGTCTTCATAGGGAATTTAAGTGATAACATCCCACATGAGGTTCAACTTTGGGAACTTGATTCATTGGAGAAGGCATACAGGTTGGCAAGAAAAATTGAAAGCAAAATTATGGCAACAAGGAAGCCTACCGCTCATAGCTATAAAGATGGAAGTGTTGTTGCTCCTAGCCTTTCACCACCTACAAGGTTGACACCACAACAATTGGAAGAAAAAAGAGAAAAAGGGCTTTGTTACAATTGTGATATAAAATATAGTAAAGGTCATAAGTGTGCCGAGAATAAATTAATTTACATAGATGGGGAAGAGGAGAAAGAAAAGGAACAAGAAACATCAAAAGAAGAGGATATACACCAGGAACCAATCCTAGAGAAAGAAGAAATGAATATGACCATATCTTGTAATGAATTGACAGGAATTACCACTCCTCAAACTCTCAAGATAGAAGGGCATATCAAGAAGAAAAAGGTAATAATGTTGATTGATTCGGGTAGTACCCATAATTTTATTCATTGTAAGATAGCAAAGGAATTGAATTTCTTCCTATATCCAGCACCAACGTGTCAAGTCATGGTTGCAAATGGAGGAACCATATATTTCTCTGGAAAGTGCCATAATATCAAGCTATCCATGGGAGAATATGTCTTGAATAGTCCAATGCTTTCCATTCCAATGGGTGGTGCAGATGTTGTACTAGGAGTCCATTGGCTACAATCTTTGGGTACGATAGCTTTTAATTTTCAAGAACTTTCCTTGAATTTTTTTTGGGAAGGAAAGGAAGTTGAATTAAGGGTTATCGTAGGGAAACTGGGAAAGATAATCAACTCTAACATCATGACAAAGCTTCTAAAGAAAGAACAACGGGGTGTAATTGC
Source organism: Pinus tabuliformis (assembly GCA_031772625.1). Classification (NCBI taxonomy): domain Eukaryota; kingdom Viridiplantae; phylum Streptophyta; class Pinopsida; order Pinales; family Pinaceae; genus Pinus; species Pinus tabuliformis. Next base: position 928,592,057 of record CM062812.1, on the reverse strand, counting down.
ACAATTATGTTCACTAGAGGCTCTCACATCGAAATCATCTATTTCTCTAGATCTCTAAAACGTTTTGGAAAATCATTCCAAGGTATTTGAGACTCCCAAAGGCCTCCCACGTATTCGTGATCATGATCATACTATTCACTTGATTACAGGAAGTGTTCCCCCAAACATCAACCCTTGCAGATATCCATATGCCCAAAAGAGTGAAATTGAACGTATGGTTGCAGGAATGCTAGAGGTTGGTATAATTCAACCTAGTCAAAGTTCTTTCTCTATTCTAGTGGTACTGGTACACAAGAAGGATGGATCATGGTGCATGTGTCCGAATTATAGGGAGCTCAACAAGCTTACTATTAAAGATAAATTTCCCATTCCTATCGTTGATGAATTACTAGATGAATTACATGGAGAAATTTACTTCACCAAGTTGGATCTTCGTTCAGGATATCATCAAATCAGAATGAAGATTGAAGACATTCCAAAAACAACATTTAGAACTCATGAGGGTCATTGTGAATTTTTGGTCATGCCTTTTGGCCTTACCAATGCACCTTCTACGTTTCAAGGTTTTTCCATTTTCAAACCCTTAGAAAATTTGTGTTAGTATTGTTTGATGATATACTAATCTACAACAAGTCTTTGAAGGATCATGTTCAACATGTTGACAGGGTGCTCAAAATATTGGAGGAGAAACAATTATATGAAAAAATCTCCAAATGTTTCTTTGGAGTACAAGAGGTGGAATATTTGGGTACTTAGTTAGCTCATAACTCATCTTATCATCCTCAATCTGATGGGAAAATTGAGATAGTGAAATTTTTTTTGGAAGGATATCTTCACTGCTTTGTATCTGATAAACAGACACAATGGGTCAAGTGGTTGCCTCTGGTTGAATGGTGGTATAACACTTCCTTTCATATTGCAATAAAAATGACCCCATTTATAGCACTTTATGGATATCATCCATCGTCCATCACATCTTCTTTAAAAGAAAATTCTAAGGTTCAAGTAGTGGAAGATCACATCGAGCATCAACAACAAGTTCTCAAACTCTTAAAGGATAATCTCATTTTGGCATAGAATAGAATGAAACGATAGGCAGATCAACATTGCAACGAAAGAAGTTTTGATGTAGGTGACTGGGTATTTCTACGAGTATAACCATACAAACAGATGTCCTTCAAGCAAGCTAAGAAGGATAATAAATTATCACCAAATTATTATGGTTCGTACAAGGTGTTACAAAAGATTGGTACTATGGCATAAAAATTGGAGCTTCCTACATCTTCTCGAGTGCACTCAGTTTTCCATGTTTCATGCTTAAAGAAGGTTATAGTTGAGAAGATCCCAGTTCAAACAATATTGCAAGAACTTGACGAGGAAGGAAAAATCACATTGGAACCAGAAGTAGTCACAAAAATAAGAAATAGAAAACTACGAATTCGATCAATTTTAGAGTATCTCATCAAGTGGAAGAACTTGCTCGCTGAAAATTCTACATGCGAGGATGAGAATTTTATACAGAAGCATCCAGAACTACTCAAGCGTTAAGGACAACACTTTTTGAAGGAGAGGGGCATGTTAGGTCCCTATAATAATAATGTAACCCCTTATTGTTAGTAGTGCAACCCCCTTATTATGTTATTGTGCCCATATAGTCTCCATGTTGTTATTATTATGCCCCATATAAGCCCACTATTGTTATTGTTGTGCCCCTACAATGTTATTGTTATGTAGGCTCTGATTGTATTGGGACCCCTCAGACTCCTGTATATAGAAAGGAGGTATTGTCATTTGTATCATCCAAGAATTGTTCATTTGTGTAATGTAAAGGAGGTTGCCCCCTCGAAGAGGTTGATTTTGAAGTCATTGATCTATCTTTTCTATCTTTTTGTGATCTGGTTTCATAACGGAATGTGTTTTGGACGCTGATGAAACCCTAGTTACTCCTTGGATGAAAAATTAAATTATGCATGCAATTAGTGCCCCCACTTGAATTGCGAGTAAAATAATTGGGAGATAAGTTTAAAATACAAGTTGAAAAAATAGTTTTTTTCCTTTTTCCCTCCAAAACTTGATGAGGTAATCTAATATTATTTTATTATTTCCACTATTATTTAAAAATATTCCTTAGGAGGTCCATTTTATACCTAAAAATTTCTCTAATGGTTTCATCCAATTTTCGAATTGGACCCACATCAACCATTATGCTCAATTACTGAATACTAATATACCAATAATCTCTCTGAATCAAATCACTGATCAAACAAATTTGTTCAATAGACCATCAACCCAAGTTCATTAATCCTATCAAATACCAAGTCAAGTCTTTTCTTATCAACATTGTCAAACACTACGCCAAACTCTCTGCTCAAAACCAAGCTAAACAAATCGCATGCTCATCAAAACATTCCTTGTCAATCAACAAATCTCATCAATTCCAAAACCCTCTCTGAATATAAGACACAACAATATCCTTTATGAAATTGTTCTCAATCTCAATACATGACAATATGCAACAACATTATCAAGCCTTTCTCATAATACAAATAGCAGCGAAGCCTATGATCAAATAAAAATCCAACTCCTACAACTAATTCATTATCCTTAATAAGCAACCAACACATCAAGAAATCATTAACCAATTACTTTTGCATAAGAAGCCTTCAACTTGAGATGTAAATTCTACTACAATAATCTCATGATGACAAACAACAACATATATCCATAACATTAGTAGTCGTATAAGAAATAAACACAAAGTAGCATCATCAAAGGCATTTAAAAGCATAAAAATGACAACTATCAATCTCTGTAATATACTACCATTAGTATTACATAAAAGACAAGCACCAGGATTCATAAGTCCTTGTCCTCTATCCTCCAACCAAACCATCTGTTCATTGCATCAATGAACATCAACAAGATAAGTTACTCAAACCAACTCAATAACCCATAGAATTAATCTTTGTGCACAATGAGATCATAAACCACTGCAAAACCGATGTCACAACACTCTATACAAAATCTGAAGAATCAAACAAACTAGCCATAGGATCTCTACATATAACTTTCCGATAGATATTATTAGATCTTCACTCCTTTAACTAGCATGAAAGTTAACAAAACTTCATTGTTTATGGTTATCTACATAAATCATTATGTCAATGCTAGAATATTCATTTATTGTGCTAAAAAAACTAACCAACAATACATATTTAGTAGCATACAACCTCATGATATAATGTCATCAAGCAAAGAAGAGGAGATCCAAAAGGTCTTTATGTCACTGCAACATACAAAGTTAATAGGATCTCCATAAAACCCTCATGAAACTCACAATAGTTTCGTCACATTAAGCAAGACCATAACACATGAAAATCAATCAACTCCTCGTATCAATGATATCTCTGCACACAACAACAAAATAAAAACGTTGCCTTGCACTAACACATTGTCCTCTCTGCGTAAAATCAAAGCTCCACCTCTATAATGCACATGAAAAAGGAGAACTTCCAATATACTTTAGTAAAAAATATCCGATGTAGTGAAAATTGCATTACCACATCAATCCAAAACTACAACATGACAAATATTGCACAAAAGGAAACAAATATCTCTCAACTAATATCCTTTAGATCATAGATCTATCCTTGATCTTGGATTTGTTAGACATAGTATTAGCGACTTAGAAAACTAATCATTAGATTATTTTTCCCATCATTACACTTGCAATAGACAAATCATATAGGAAGAACTATTTTCCCTTAGATCTCTCAATGTTGGACTAGATCTGAGCCTCCTCATTTCACTCTGGTGCACACCTGTTCCAGAATAAATCACAACCAATTAACTCATCAAATGCACACTTTAACTAATAGATTTCCTTTTCTTTTTATGTCCTCTTTGAATTTCCAATACCACAAGAAAATCCAAAGGATTTGTTGATGGTAATCATCGACAGAATCAAATATATGTTACTTGTCCTTCCACACCCAAATACCTTGGGAAAATCCATGGTTTAGTTGAAGGTTTTATTTTTTATTTTTCAGCATTTATAGGAAATAACATTGCCTCTCCTTTCAGGGAGATAATTATAATTTTTTCCTTGAACACAAAACTTGTGCTACCCTGAGATATAACACACCTCTTGCATAAAAAAATCGTGTTACCGTATCTCCAAGCCCTAAATGTAGTCAAATCTAAGTCAAAATTGCCTCCAACTTTTGTCATGCCTTCTTCAACACCTATAGGACCTGTGAAGCCTTGAAAAGGATTCAATAACACCTCAAAAACCTTAGTAATCATCGATAAACCTTACTCAATTAGTTACCTATGTCTCCTTAGTTGAATTGCCTAGAATTTCGCTTCCAAGCATCAGAAAACCTTGTCCATTTTCCTGCAACTGCTCTAGACCCTATGCAACCTTTTACACTTCCTATTCAATCAAAACTCCTACAACTCCTAAAAAATCATGGAGAACCATCATCTAGCCATTACCTAGCCAGGAACATCAATTTTTCACAATAATGATGACATAATGTGACAAGAGTGTCATAGTGTGACAAGATCATGATGACATAATGTGACAAGAACATGATCCAAATTGAAATCTAGACACCTCTAAGTTGACATTCAGGTTGACATCAAGGTCAACACATTATCCATAATGCCAACACTTTATGCACCTACCCTAATGCATAGGTCAATTACCCTTCGTTTTTTCCCTCTACTTCGCCATGTGCCTTTGACAACTATGAATCTAGTGTTTTCCTTTACAACCTTTTATCCTATATAGTGGTTCCCAAGAAGGAGGGCATAGTGATGCAGGAGCATCGACCCATCCTCCGAAAAATCAACAAGAATGAGTTCTAGAAGGAGTAACTATCAAAACGATAGGATAATATTTGGTTTATAAAGGATTAAAAGCTTGAAAAATCAAAACTATGAGAAATCTTAGGAATTCATTGATAGATTTATGTAGAAGATCGTGTATCATGAAGTAATATGTAATATCGATTACAAATTTTAAACCTTTGTGTGTATGAAGGGTGGCCATTAGAACAAAGATCTGGCCAGCTAAGGTGCCATGTAATAGTATAGCGATTAAAAAAGGTTGATTTTTACATTATATGCATGAATTGTGGTTTGATGCATTTATGGCTTGATATAAATATGTGTTGAAATTATTTGATGAATTAACATTGGATGTAGCAACTGTGTGAGCCAAGCATGAGGAATTTATGCTACATGCATATATGGGATAGGGTGCACAACAAAAGAGTGTAGTGGGGCCATAACCCATAGGTTCAGGATTAAGACCATAAGAAAAAATTAAAACAATAGATCCCCATAATTCGTTTTCATTAAGTGGTATCATAGCACAAAATATTCCTACTTGTAGTCTCGAGGATAAGAAGTGGAAGAAGGTACAAGTGATTGAAGATCAAGTAAGAGATTTGTTTTATCTATATAGGTGACAACAAAGGAAGGTGAGAATATTTGCGGCATCCTAGAGCAAGGAGTGCTCATAGGGTTCCAGAGAAGAGAACCAAGAAGATGCCAAAATACCAAACTCAAGATAAAGCTTGGTGAGGTATCATGTAGCAAGGTGGAGACTTGTTACTGTAGAGGCATGCTGTATCTCATGAGTTGAAGTTGTTACGATAAGACTAGAAAGCATATGACCAGGAGGTCATAAATTTTTGTACCTTGGGAGTCTGATGCAAGAGCATCAACACATCTTCTGAAAAATCAACAAGAATGAGTTCTAGAAGGCACAATTATAAAAAAGAAGGATAATATCTACTTTATAAAGGATTAAAAGCTTGAAAAATCACATATGTGAGAAATATTAGGAATTCGTTTATAGCTTTATGGAGAAGATTCTGGATCTTGAAATAATCCAGGATATTGTAATTTTTTATTATAGATTGTAAACCTTTGTGTGTATGAAGGGTGTCGATTAGAACGAACATCTGGCCAGCCAAGGCGACATGTAATAGTATAGCGATTAAATTAAAAAAGGTTGGTTTTTACATTATTTTTGTGAATCGTGGTTTAATGAATTTATGGTTTGATATACATATGTGTTGAATTTATTTGATGAATTAATCTTGGATGTAGGAACTATGTGATCCAATCATGAGGAATTGATGTTTCATGCATACATAGGACATAGTGCACAATAGAAGAGTGTAGTGGGGCCATAACCCATAGGTCCAAGATTAAGACCATAAGAAAAATTGAAAATGATAGACCCCCATAAATAATTTTCATCACATATTTTGGGGACTTGGTCAAATCTACCTTGCTTCAGTTGAGGGTAGAAATAGGGGAATAAAATATCTTCTTAAAATATCCAAGGAGAAATATCATGTAGATCTAGCAACCGAAAAAAACTTGTCCATCAAAGGGGGCCTTAGAGCAAACCCAAACCCTACTATGGTTTCTAAATTAAAATCATCTCCTTCAACTGTTAGGTTTTAGCATGTCCCCTCAAAAAATGTGCTCTTACGAGACTGGTTGAAGTTGGTGACCCGAACCTTATCTTTCTTCAGGAAACCATTGTTAATAGCAACTCTGTAACAACGTGCGTTGAATCCCTCTTGGAAGGGTGGTGCTTCTTGGCCTTGGATGCTAATGGAACATTCTAGGGGGCTTGTTGTGGGGTGGATAACTAGGCATATCCAATTCCTAAATATCTAGAGTTTGGATTTCGGTTTGTGTATTGAGGCTATTTCCAAATATCTGAGCATCCCTCTCATGTTGATAAACATTTATGGGTCATCTCAATACCGTAAAGAATTTTGGGACAATCTTCTCAACAAATCAATTTTCAAGACCAAATCAGTTATTATCAAGGGAGATATGAATTTTCCCTTGGCCCTTCTAAATTCGAGGGCCCTAGAGCTCATCCAAACCCCCTTGCTAATTACTTCAGGAATCTATAAGCTCTAAGAAAATTGTTGGATGTGGAACTTTCCAAGCTTATTCCCACCTAACATAATTGAAAAACTAGCGAAGATATGATTTCCAAGTGAATTGATCGATTCGTCCTCTCTGAAGCCCTGGTGGATAACATTCCTTTGATTAAAAAATGGACTGGAAATGGAGGAATATTGGATCATTCACCTATTTACCTAGAAATCACAAAAAATCTAGCCAAACCTTTTAAGATGAACTCATCAAGGTTAAAACATGATGATATTATCTCATCAAATCTTATTAACCTTTTGAAACCCATTTAGGAGCTAGTGATGCTACCCATTTGGAAGCGAACCTAAATCTAATAAAAACATAAGATGAAGAATTGGGGAAAAATGAAGAAATTGGCTAAATTCCAAGACCTAGAGGCAATATAAAGACAACTTTAGGACATAGTCAATACTAACAAGGAAGGTTTTAGCTCTCTTGGGTCCAAATAGGTCCTCATCAACCTTGAAAAAAGGAAAAATGATATCCTTACTACCCGGGAGGATGAGTGGTGTATAAAAGACAAATCCAACTAGCTTAAGAGTGGAGATGAAAAACACAAAAAAATTCTAGGCCTTTGCTATGGAAAAAAAGATGACTAATACTATTTGGAGTCTTCAATATGGATATGGGAGATAGGTCTCTCCTTTGAAGGTTTGGCAACATTGGGAAAGAACTACTTCAAAAAGACTCTTTCAATCTCCCGAGGAAGCCACAATTGTTGAAATTATTTGTATTTCTCAACTCTTTCCTAGAATGGTTGATGAAGAGGAAAGAAAGGAAATAATGGAGGATGTTATAGCGGAGGAGAAAAAATTGGTGTTGCACAGTTTTCAATAAGACAAGAACCTTGGGACAAATGGGTGGGGAGTGGAATGCTTTCTGGGGCTATATGAAATTTATGGATCCGACCTTTTGGTGGTGGTAGAAGAATCGAGAAAGGAAGGAAGACTGCACCTTTCCTTTAACTCAACCTTCATAACCCATATTCCTAAAGTGGACCACCCTCTATCATTCTTCGATTTTCAACCAATCTCTATTTGCAACACCATTTAAAAAATCATATCCAAAATCATCGCTTCTAGATTCAAGACTACTCTTTCCAAATCCATATCCTATGAAAACTTTTATTTTCTGGAGGGGAACAAAATCCATGAATCCATCGATGTTTCACAGGAGGGTCTACACAATATCAATTCTCAAGATCTAAACGGGGAATTCATCAAAATTGACCTTTCTAAAGCCTTAGACAAAGTTAACTGGATTTATATTAGGCTCCTCCTTACCCATGTTGGCTTCATCTTGGACTTTACCAACTGGTTTATGAGATGCAATATATTCATATAATTTATTCTCCTAATAAATGGATCAACCTCTCCCTTGTTTCATGCTAAAAGAGGGCTACATCAGGGGTTCCCCCCCTCTCCTTTACTTTTCATGTTTGTTATTGAGGGCTTAAGTCGACTCTTGTTAGAGGAAAAAAGGCATGAGGACTTTCAAGGCTTAATTATTGCTCGAAAATTAGCCATTACACACCTCCTTTTTTTTAGTGATATTCTCATATTCTGCAATTGGACTTTAAGGGAGATAAATGAGCTCTCAGAGCTTCTTTCTCTATTTGGTAAGGAAATAGGCATGTCAATCAAAACCCATAATTACATCATATCTTATCACAAATTGAATGTTGGGGAGATCCATCATATTACTCCCTAGATTCTTCCTTATGAATGTAAGCCTTTGGAAGCTTGCCTTAAGTACCTAGGATATTTTCTAAAACCAAATTATTACAACAAAGAAAACTCATTTTGGATTTTTTCCAAAGTGGAAAAGCACCTAAAAAATTGGTGCCTTAGATGGATCTCTAGGGTAGGTCGTCTAGTCTTGATAAAATATGTGCTTGAAGCCATTCCCATATACTTGACATATTTGGCATGGATCCCAATGTGTATTGGAAAAATTCAGAAGAATTTTATCAAATTTCCTTTGGGCTAGGAAGCAAGATCTAGGGGTGTTTCCCTTGGTCAAATAGGATAAGATTTCCATGCCTAAACTATTGGGTGGATGGGGTCTGAAGAACAATTTCTTATTTGCAAAAGCCCTAGCGGCCAAATTCAGATGGAGGTTGATATCATTGAATATCTTATGGATTTCAGTAGTTTCTCATAACTATATTGCCTCAAGCTCAATGGAAGAGTGGATTAGAAGGGATGATAAGCGAAGAGCCAATATCCTAGTAATTTGGAGGGTTGTCCTAAATTCCTTTGACATTATTAGTAAAGGGTTGGCATGGTAGGTTGGCAGGGGGGATAGAATGAGACTTGGTCTTAACGTTTGGCTTGACAGTGGCCATAGAAACTTGCTACCTCCTAAGCTCATAAAAATTCTAAGATATGATATTACTCTAAACTTGCTCATATTTCCAACCTAAAACATTCAACTATCTAGAGACAAGGATGGCTATTGATCGAAGAATTGGGATTATATGAGGAAGATCGTGAAGCTTGGCTCGACTTCTTGCAAGCTCTATGTGATGGCCATATAAGATTGACAAACATAGATGATGATCTTATCTATAGCATTTCCCCTTATGGCATATACTCCCCAAAGCTTGGCTATATCTCCCAAATTGTTGAAAGAGTCGCAGACGACCAGAAATGGTGGTGGAAAGTGGCCTAGAAAGTGATATGTTCTGCAAGTTTAAAAGTACTAATGTGTTGTTTAATGGTGAAGAAGATTCAAACTTGGGATGTTCTACAAACAAGATACATGGTTGGTGGCGAGCCTTAGTATTGCACCGAGAGTGTTGCAACTCCCAAGGGATCCTCAACTCAAATTACCAACCCGAGGTTCGTACAATCTTAGAGGTGACAATGCTATATGCACAATAGGTTAGGTTCTACTCATGTCACCCTTCATCACGTAATCATATCAAGGTGTTCAAGGACCATTCCTCCAACTAACTATAGTGAATTTTTTTTATGAAAGCATAATTGAACCTGATTCTAACTATGAAAGTGAAAATGTCATTAATTCAAATGTAGATGTTAATTAACATTGCATGAAAGAGAAAGGGCTAGTCTACTTGCAGAAGTAAAGATACTCTACTTTACACATTTAATCAAATCAGTAACCTACTTGCATGTATCATTGATCTACTTTACATTTTCTTGAAAATAAGGAATCTAACTTTTAACATGCTTATGAAAAAAAAACTAATTCTAACTTTGTTTTGTAGTGAGGAAAGGAGGAGGTTGGAGTGGTCTAAGAGCCTTCCTTAATCATCAAATCACAAGTTGGGGCCATTATTCAACTTAACTAGGCTAGGATCGAAGTGGGGAGAAAAATTGGTTGAAAATAACATTGCTACAGGGCTGCTACAGGAGGTCTTGTATTGCTACAAGAGGCCCTATTTTGCTACAGGGGGGGCTCCAAGAGAATTTTGAGGGTATAAATGGTGTCTTTAGGAGAAGATGGATGAAGATAGGAGGAAGTAAATAAAGGTTGGGGGAGCCCCCTAGCCAAGCCTAAGACCTCTAGGAGGTCTATCTTACACCAAGGTTAATGCCCACGGTGTTCTCTATTTGACTTTACATAATGACTGTGGAAACAAAGTTTGTGTTGTAGCGGCTACAACCACACTCCAAATTTTTCCTTAGCTTCATTGTGGAGCCTCCCTACCAACTATCGTCAGCAGCATGTCTTTCACTATCAAGTACACAAGATTCAATGTTTTTCTAGTAGATTGCCAGCCTGTGCATGATAGCTTGTTGCATTCCCCTCATAGGTTGTTTCTCTAGATTTGGTCCAGTTGCAAGCTGAGAAACTCCCTCAAGAAATTGCACAATTATAGAGCGGAACCAACCTTCCCTCCAGAAATTGTGAAATCATGTCTGACAGCCTATTGGGCTCTAGAATTGTGCAATTCTACTTGTTAACCTTCATTGGAAAAACTGCGCAATCTCTCCCAGCAGGACTGCTCAGCCCATAAATTGTGAAATTCTGGGCAGCAGTCAGTTGCTCAACCTAGAAATTACGAATCCTTCTGGGAATTCGGTCGAGCTCCCTCCCAGAAATGTGCAAATTTTCCCCTCAGTCAAGGAGGTTGTTGCATGTGCCATTGGGTTGACTGGTTCCACTTGGGATTGATAAAGCATGACTTGCATGCATGGGTTTCTTTTTCCCGAAATAGAAAAAATCAACATGCAAAAAACATCCCAAGATTTTAGGGAGCTATTTTTAGTAGCTAGAGGTTACATGCAAAGATCGTTTAGATTCTTTACTCCAAGTGTCACTTTTTCCTAGATTTGTGGCATGCGCATCATGAGCCTCAAACTTATTTATTCGACGCTTCAGAACTCACTTATTCACATCAATATTGGAGCTCTAATGCCACAACACATCTAGGAGTCTTCGAAACATCCAACTCAACTATTTACGCGTAAGTCCTCTTAACTTGTATTTTGCAGCATTTCTGTCACTTTTGTGTTTTCCCTTGTGCGAGTGTTGTTTGCTTGATTTCTATGAATGCTTGTTGTTGTTTTCATGCATATTAGCTTGTACTAGCATCATTTCAGTTTTCGTTAGCATCTCACTATTGTTGCATGCATGACACTGTTTTGCATGAATGGTCGCCGATTCGACAACTCACTTCTCACACATGCATGTTGTTCCATTTTCTGAATCTTTCATTCACTATTTTCATGCATGATCATTCACTCCTGCTTACACTCAGTATCACCATGCATTCACATTCACATTTTCTTTTAGTTGCCCGTCGGCGGGTTTGGGAAACCTTATCCTAGACTCTACCTCACCAAGACAACATTGCGCAATCTTGAGAGGGAAGGCTGTGCCTTCCTCTCAGAAAATGTACATTTCTGCTCAGTGACTATCCTCCATTCTTGCATTGTGAAATTTTGAGTGGTAGTGAATGCTGGCCCAGAAAATTCCACAATGCAGTCACCGGGCCTGTAACCCTTGGCAATTGAAATTGCGCATTGCGCAATTCCAGCAACCAACAAGCCAGTCTAGATTTCACATTGCAAAATTCCAGTAGCTAGCCAGCCTCCCAGCAGCCCATACTACCTTTTGCATAGTTCTGGTTGCCAGTCTCCTGGCCTCCCAGGAAAAATTGCACAATCCTTGCCAACCAATCCACAGGTATGTTGCATGTCGTTCCTCAAGTTTGGTTTTAGTTGACATATTTCTCTCCATGCATGTCGCTATGTCTCTAGATGTAGTAGGTGTTCATTCACTTCTTAGAAGTTCAAGATCAATGGCCTCCAAGAGGGTAGGATCAAAGGACACTGATGGAAGTGCAACTAGAGCAGCGGTTGAGCGAATGTCTACAAGTCTACTGATCTATGAAGACACTAAGCTGATTGTAGACAAGGACTTCAAGCTGAAATGACAAGAGGTTAATGATGCATTTACAGGAACATTTGGTGAATACCTCGAAGACTGCCAGGTCTATGTGAACCTCCAAAAGTCCAACTTGTACCAGATTGCATGCAGGTATCCCGTGCTCCCATGCGCGGACATGATACATTGGATCATCTCGCACACTGACCCTAAGACGATGACATTGAGCAGTGTCAGTGGGATGAAGATTGCAACCTTTAGGGAACAGGATTATGAATAGATGTATCATATGTTGAAGCCAGTGATCACCATGGAGACACTCTTCATTATACCGTGCAACAATGTCAACTCCAGAGATATCTTAAAGAACTGGGTGAAGGAGTCATCCAAATTCAGGATGACACCCAACCAGGTCTACAAGACAAAGATACTGCAGACGACATATCAATACTTGGTCATCTTTCCATGTCACTTGTATGGCCAAGAAAGCACGGAAAGCTTCCCGCAAAGTTGGGTGATCGCGTTGGACCAACTGGCCAGAGAAGGCAAAGCATGCAACTGGTCTGACATGTTGCCTCACCAGCTGAAGGAACATGTAACAAGAGCTCGACATCCACTCAAAGGTCAGCAAACAAAAATCTACATGTCCGCTTACATCTTGGATGCAATTTTTGCCCGTCAGGAGTTCCCTATCTTGAAGTAGGCATGGACATCAGTGGAGACCACTGTGAACACTTATTGTAAGATGTTTTCTGAATGCAACTACAAAGGAGTTATCACATAACTATCTGATCATGTTGTCACCTCGGTGTACAAGATGATATTTGAATAGGATCCACCTTGCATGTTGAAGGTAGCAGTGGAGGCACTGATTGATATAGCAGATTGGTATGCCTCACCGTCCAACACCTTCAAATAGATGTATAGCGCGGAGAAGCCTCTGCATGTTCTACCGAAGTTTTCCTTGGACAAACTTGTCATGCAAGAAGTATCATATCACATCTCAACAAGATTGTCAGCCAGGATGCACCGAAAGAAGAAGACACCTTGGCCGCTCTTCTGTTGCAGATCAGATTATACGAGATACAAAATTTTAAGCATGCGGATGTCGAAGCAGAGGAGATCAAGAAATATCAATTCGATGCCTGGATCTTCAACCTATATGACCCACATTGCCTTATGAAAGACCACTGCATGAGAGTACAATTTACTTGGATCCATGGGGCATGTCATTGGGCGGAGGAAGACCCATGGATATATTGTCACAGCTTCTCCAAACCTAATGAACCTGTTGGCATTGTTGTGGGATGGTTAGAAAAGTAGCGTGAAGCAGCATCCTGGAGAACACCAACTGGAGCGGTAGCATAGGTAAACATACCAATGTGCAACAAGGGCAAGAGGAATATTTTCAACAACATGGAGGAGGAAAAAAGCTATAGGTTTCGAGCAGACCCACTTGTGTAGAAAGCAACTTTGGTAATTGAGGCGAAGAGGCAACAACATGATAAGAGGAATGTGCAAAGGTATAAAGAAAAATGAAGAATGGAAGAAACAGAGGAGGAGTTGCATGAGTTGAAGGAGCAAATCCGGAAGGAACAGGAGCTACAAAGAAAGGAGAAGGAAGCACAACAGGAACAGGTACAATAGGGGCGCAACATGTATAGACATATGAAACTACACCCGTACAAGTAGTCGACTCATCCGAATAGCTGGCATCAGGCAGACAGGGTGAGCCATCACAGGAGCACGACTTTGCTCAAAAGATAGAACAAGAAATTGAGTAGATGAATACAAACATGGAGCAACAGGAGTTAGAGCAAGACATCAACCTCATGCCTCACCACCAAGAGGTTGATCCACCAGCTTCACCGGATCCAGAAGCGGAGCAAGTCCTAAGCGATGAAGGAGACACTGAGATCCTTGGAGACAATTCGGAAGAGGAGATGCACAACATCTTATTTGATGAATCCCAACATAGAGTTGTTCAATCTCATAGAGTGTCGATTCTGGATGATCACACACCTCCCGCGCAGTTTGAGGAACGAGTGATCGTTTCTGATGTGCACAAACATCCAACAACTACTGTTGATTACATGCAAACATGGAAAATGAGATACAAGGGAGCCGCACTACACTTTCTTAAGATGATGAAGCCCAGAGCAGTCGAGCTGAAAGCACGCATCCGAAGTCAGATTCGGAACTATGAAGATCTCCTACAACTCATCACTAGTCTACAGGATTCCGATGCACGGGTATAAAGGAGTATGTATGTTGTCATGCGCGCACATGTGATCCCGTCTATTGGGACACTCACCCAGGTGAAGACAAAGGAACATGCCTGATTGGAGCTTAATTTGTACTTTGACGAGTTGATGCGCATAGCCACCAACCCAGACTTGGTGATCAGTGCAGATACCATGCACAAGTATGTTTCTGGTTCGGCCGCACTCAAGACAATGATGTGCATGCTATCAAACAAGTTGGACAGAGGAGCCCAAGCAATGTACCCAAATGCTAAGGAGGCAAGAGTTCGTTTCCAGAAAGATGTCACTTTAGAGTACACGGACACCATCGCAAACTACTGAGATTGGTATCAATTCGCTACTGTCGACCACCATGAGGATGTCGAAGAGCTGGTCTTCTCATAGTTGCCTGAGTCATATTGATGTCTTGCATGGCTTGCTCAAGTCTATTTTGTCTCACATGGGTACATGTGCAAATTATATGTAATGTCTTGTTAAGTGTAATTTCAAGTGTTGACAGTTGGATGTAACAGTCATAGGGTAGATGAAGAGTCATGAGGGTAGATGAACTGTCACAAAGGGGAATGTCAAAGGCCACCCCACCCTTTGCTATATATAGTCCCTCATAACTCATTACATAGGCTTTTGGTCAATTAAGCTTCCGGTAGGAGTATATTAGAGAGAACTTGGATAGTATTGTAACGAGCCTTGGCTTCTCCACTGTGTAGAGCTAGTATATCTCTTTGGAG
The DNA here is from genome assembly GCA_031772625.1 of Pinus tabuliformis. NCBI lineage: Eukaryota > Viridiplantae > Streptophyta > Pinopsida > Pinales > Pinaceae > Pinus > Pinus tabuliformis. The sequence continues at coordinate 928,576,732 of CM062812.1, read as the reverse complement.
GAGTAGGTGGTTGTGGCTGTAACATTCCACTATCAAGACTAGTGGTTTGACATGGATGTATTGTATGATTGGAACTTACACTTCTTAATATAACAGAGCCAACACGTTTCATTCATATGTTGTATTGTATTCGAGCTATCTTGTTTACTCTAAATGATATATGTATTTTTTTACTTACGCATGCATGTGTGGAATGTTTTGTATAAGTATGTATGAATGTTACTGAAATGTGCTGATTGGTTTAACCATCACTTTGGATTTACTGCTAACTTTCTTTCCAGTTTGTGATGCATCTTCGCTCGTGTGTTCCCTTCCAACCCGCGTGCTATCATAGGTTTCCAAGGGGCGCATTCACCCCACCTTCCGTGTGTTAGAACCATTAATGCACCTTCCTTGACTTGTCGCATCTATCACACCCTTGCTACCAATAGGGACATCATACTTTCCTCTGTGCGAAACCGCGGTCAAGGCGATACCATACAACCCATTGTTGGGACTCCTACACCAAATGGTCTGAGGTCTAATTGGGACTTCTTATTGGGGAGATCCCTTGACATTTTGGCGGGTCCAACACCATCAACATTTATGGCGCTAGAAGGAGGGCCAAATGAAAAGATATGTCCTCTCATCCTATTTTGAACCTTTGCACATCTATCATGGACCTTGTTACACTCATCCCTCCACGATGTCTTTCGCATGCTGAACCACTCCACATCATGAGGGAGTTCAAAGATCTCTTGTCTGGCATGTATGATGGTGAAGGCGAAGTGGCCTGGCCTGTGTTCTTACATGACTTCCTTTCCATGCTTGATGAGGAAGATGGACGTTCTGACGAACAGGCTAACCTGCTGCTTGCACACGCACTTCATGAATCCCCACGACGATGGTGCTGAAGCTTACCAACTGACAACATGCACTTACTTGAGCATTTCTATGATCTCATTGAATATCATTTCCATCATTTTGATCCAGAATATCTTGACCAAAAAATGTTACAACAACGGAAGGCTCCGCATGAATCGCTTATGGATTTTTGGCAGCGCTTGTGTAATTTGAAATTTCAAGCTCCGAAAAGCCAAATGAAATTTACTTATCTTTGCGATAGATTTGAGTACTGTCTTAACAAATCAGTCCATCCCAAGAAGAAGTTTGAGCCCAAGCCTCGCTCAACATACTTCAATGATGGAGTTGCGCAATCACAGACGAACATGGTCACTGTCATAAGTGATTTTCCACCGTTCCCTCATCAAACAACTTCACCACTGCAGAGTGATGAGGGAAAGCATGCTCACACATTTGTTCAACTGTCACATCTTCCCAACATCACTTCACTGAATTTTTACACAGATTTGGTTGTGAGTACACTGAGTTGTCATATGAATTTTGTACCACAACCTCTGTCTTTGTACTCAGATGATCCTTTGGATGATATTGTCTTGTGTTCTTCCACTCTAGACTCTATACTTGTTGTGAATGAGGATCAATCCATCAATGGAGTTGGTGTTTCACAACGAACATGCACTGTCCTTCATGAACAATATGATTGGGAGCTTGAGCATCAACACTCAGTGAAGGATGAATCCTTTCTATCCGAGCGTCCTCCGTTCTTTCCTGACCTCTTTGGTGAACCTACCATCCATGATTTCTCATGTGTATCTCCATCTATAGATGCGTCCATTGTTGATCGCTCGTAGGAACACCAGATGTCAGTCCATAATCCGACAATGGAGGGCATAAATTATTCATTGAAAATCCACTTGACTTTTCATCTTCCTTTTCCAGAAACATAGAGGGTGAATTTGTCCACTTCTCATCTACCCCTTTGTTTGATTCACTAGATCATGAGGATGTTGATGAAATCATTGATTTTACTGATCGTAGCTGTCGTGATCTATTTTCTCCCATATTTGATCATGATGATGATTCTATCATAGTTGATTTTTTGAAGCCATTGGTTTATGATGATCTATCTATTGACGAAGTCGAAACCCCCCAGAAAGGCAAGGCACTTTAGCCCAAGCTGATTTTTATGTCAAGCCCTCGCTGTCCTGAGGTTGGTTTCACTTTCGATCAAGAAATTGTTGAAACACCAAAGGCTTCTCATCACTCATCTGTATGTGTTAAAGATCAATCTCACACACAAATCATACTTCCTCCACTCGAACTGCACGATCCCATCGCTCATGTATTGGAGGAATCTTACATTGCAAGCACACGTGCACGACACAAGTTGTCTTTGTTTCTTTTGTTTGCTTTCATGTCACAGTGAAGAGTATGCATATGCTTCATAGCTGCACGTAGTGTCGCACAATACCGTGATAAGTCCACGGAATGCATGTCATGTACTTGCACTCACTTATGTTCTGTGGACACATTGAAACACAGAATTTGTTTGTCTTCATTGTTATATCTTTCTTGTTTGCTGGTTTGCACAACCAAGTTGCTCGTAGACCATGCCTTCACCAACATGGGTCAACCAATGCACCAGTGGCTGCATTAGAAGTGTCACTTCATGTGATCAGGCCCATGCATCATTAGCTTAGGAGTAGGAGCAGTGTTTGATTTTGCTTGTTTTCTTGCATTCTTGTTTGCTTACTTACCTCGCATGTTTGTTTGTTTTATTACCTTCTTTTCTTTCGCATTTACTTCTTCTTTCACTTTGTCTTATGTTTGTTTGATTGTTTTACGCTCCTAGGTTAGTTTCACATGAAACCATGAGTGACTCTTGAAACAAGCTAGGTAAAGTACAAGAGGACTTGTAAAACTATCACTTCTTGGTTATCTGTTGTCTGACATCTGTATGAAGAACTTATTATCTTCAGTCGATGATACTTCGATGGAAAATACGTATTGTTCGACGTGAACTTTGGTGAAAACACAATGCTTGCATGCTAACTAGTATCACCTACTCTAGTCGGTTGTTTTTGGGTTAACCCTTGGCAGCTCAGTCAAGTAGAGTAAGGTGAGGGGGAAAACCTTAACAAGAATGTGAGAGGTATATAATAAACTACTTCTCTGAAGGAATAACCTTTTTTGCTCTCAATAAGTCAGGATCCCTCTTCCGTCTTTGAAATGAATAAGTGCTATACACAGTTATGAAAATGAAAAAATGAAAAGTGAAAAATTTCTAAATGAAAAATGAATAAAACGAAAGAAGAGAAAGGATTCCTGTGCAGAGAGGCGATGCAAGTAACTCTTCCAGGGTACTGACCAGGCTTGCTGGCAGTGGAGCAATGCTTGTGTTCCTATGTGGCTTCATTGGAGTACTATCCAGGCCTGCTAGTAGCGGAGCAACACCAGAGGTGAAACTAAGACTCTGACGACTATACTTCTTGTGCACTAATATACACCTTTACCCCAATCGAAGCAACTGTGTTGGCTGGGCTTCGAATGTGTGTCGACCAACCAAGAGTTTGGCAGATGCTACATCTTACAATCAATAAAGTGTGGAAACCAAGGTGAACTGAGAACTGAACAATACTTCCGAAGGTGTTAGACTTATTTTTCACAAACAAGGTCCATTCAGAGAGCTGGAGTTCTACCAATGTGTCACCAAGTGTTGTAACGGCTACAACCACCCTCCAAAATTTTTCCTTAGCTTCCTTTTGGAGCCTCCCTACCAACCATCCTCAACAACATGTCTTACACTATCAAGTACACAAGCTTCGGTGGTTTTCTAGTAGATTGCCAGCCTATGCATGACAGCTTGTTGCATCCCCCTCACAGGCTCTTTCTCTGGAATTGGTCCAGGTGCAGGCTGAATAGCTCCCTCAAGAAATTGTGCAATTATGGAGGGGAACCATCCTTCCCTCCAAAAATTGTGCAATCCTGTTTGGCAGCCCGCTGGGCTCTAGAATTGCACAGTTCTTCCTGTCAACCTTCACTAGTAAAACTAGGCAATCTCTCCCAGCAGGACTGCTCAGCCCATAAATTGTGCAATTCTAGGCAGAAGTTAGCTTCTCAGCCCATAAATTGCACAATCCTTCTGGGCAACCAACCCAACTCCCTCCCAGAAATGTGCAAAATTTCCCCTCAGTTAGGTAGGTGATGAGCCCCAATTTTGGTACAATTTGGGCTCATTTTGGCCTATTCTACTTGCTCAAACCATTCATTTTTTTATTGCTTATGCATGCATCTCTTAGTTTATTCATTTTGTTTGTAGGAAGAAGGGTAGGCACTCTATCTACGTGACTAATGCATTGTGATTCCAGGTTTTGGCATTAAAAGGGAGCAAAAGACAACGAAAAAGGAGACAAGGAGACAATGAGGTGGCACTGCTGACTTTTAGGAGAGGATGTCCACGGTCTTGGGGACATTCCTCGTGATTCCCACCAAGAACTCCGAGCTCCAATCCATCTCCCCTCCGAGCTTAGAAGCAGCCAGCTGTTCTACAGGAACAGCAGTTATAAACTGCTCTACAGGAACAACAGTTATGACCGTCCTACAGGATCAGCAGTTAAACTCTAGTTGGACAGCCGAGCTCCTAAAATCAAGGACACTTGTTGGATCATCGTTTTTGTATAAGTATAGAGGCCTTAGCCTTAGATAGGTTGTTGAAACTCTCGTATTGCTATTGTAATTTTCGAGCACAGCTCAGTTTTTGTTCCTTTTTGTAAGCCAATTTGGCATGATATCAGATTATGAATAAAGAAGGCAGATTCTGATCTAGTTCTGAGTTTTTCTTAAGGAGACTATAGCTCTCAGGTTAGGGCCCAACCTGAGAGCCATAGATCCCCTCTGCTGTAGTGTTGTTTCCATTTCATTTCAGCACTTTGAGCTTTTCATTTGCACATGCAATTCGAATTACAGGTTGTTAAGTTGGTCTTTTTCATGAGTTAGATAGGAGTTGCTTATAATGAATTTGTTTTCACTTTCTTAGTGTAGCAGAGGATAGATATAATCGATTGGAGCTCCAACAAAAAGGTTGTTAAGGCTCACTACCGTCTCATCTGGGATTGGAGTGAAGTCCATGACTAACCACCAAAAATACGCATTTCTTGATTCCATGATTGCTGCAAACACAGTCACGTTATGTTAGATGCTTCCACATGATTCACACCTGCACCACACTCCTTTACCACAGCTTCATGCACATTCTCCTTCGCGTTTAGATTGTTGTTCATTGAATTTATAAGCACAGATAGTTAGGTTGATGCATTTTCGGTTTGGTGACAGTCATAAGCATTTGTTTCACTTACACTGCTCTCTCTCTCGTTCCATCACTTCGTCCTCCATCTTGATCACGCATGCAACCACATCTTCGACCCCTGCTCCGCTCTGTTATCTCCCAAAGTCTTTCACTCCTCACGTACTTCCATTCTCTAGCCCTTTCATTGACCTAGCCCTCTATCTTCCAACCTACTCCCTACATTCACTCCCTATCCTATTCTTCCACTTCTGAAGCCATCACCAGCCTTATTCCTACCTTACACATCTCCTCCTACCATTCCATTACTCCTCCATCACTCCAAACACTCACGGTAGGTCATCCTGTAGCCATTTGTAGACATCCTGTAGAAACCAGAGTATCCTGTAGGATCCCCTGCAGCCATCCTGTAGGAGGCCACTCTCTCGGTTGCTGAGCATCTGAATGCGAGGAACCTCTGTGGATGGATGCTAAGGATCCCTAGGGACCTCTCCTAGCCTCCCCAACCTGTCCCACGCTTTCCTTCCTTCTCCATCCCATCTGCACAACCAAACCCTAGTTAGCACAAGATCACCATCATTCCACACACTTAAAGGAAAAATACAAAAACATAACTTTCATGATGCAAGTAGTTTAGATCCAGGCATTTTCATTTATTAGAGGTAGTGACAGCATTGGTAGAAGTTGCATTTACATTCCTTGCACTGTAGAGGTCAGACTAGTTAAATTAGGGTTTCCTAGGTTTACATGCTTTGATTTGCTTTCAGTTCATTTTTGTCAAGTAAAGTATCTTTCCTTTGAGATTAGCTTTCGTCCATCAATTAGCAAGCTTCTTCTGAGAGCCCATAGAAGTTGGCTTGAGCCCTAGCGGACTTGTGCCAGCTGACCAAGTGACAGCTGCGACAAGAGCTAGTACTTGTGCATATAGCACCGTCGCTTCCAAGTTTGTACGAACTACCGGGTTGATAAAATGAGAGACAGGAAGCCCCAGGAGTTGTAGCATTATTGCTACAATACTGGAGCTCACCATCTTTTTGGCGCCGTTGCTGGGGAAGCGTCAGAGTATTAGTAATTGTTGCTTTTCTTCTACTTTCGTACTCTTACTTCTGCTCAGTAGTTTATTTCATTTCCATTCTGCAAAAGTAGCTTAGCATTTCCTGCTTTCCTAGATTAGCATTTCCTGCTTTCATAGATTAGCATTTCCTGCTTTCCTAGATTAATATTTCTTGCTTTCCTAGATTAATATTTCTTGCTTTCCTAGACTAATATTTCTTGCTTTCCTAGAGTAATTTTTCTTGCTTTCCTAGATTAGCTTTCCAATTCTGCAATTTCATTTGAGCAATATAGTTAGTTGTAGATCACTTTGTTTCAGTTTTGCAGGTACCAAAGAAAAAGCAAAAGCACTCAAAAAAAGAAAAGTCCTTTCCATTTCATGCCTCGTAGGAACCGAGATAGATTAGGCAAATTCCTACCAAACACCCCCACCACATCACTGAGTCACCCTTCTCTCTTCTTTGGTGACAGTGACCCAGAGGAACCTATAGGTGAACATCCTGAGATATACCAAGACCCTATAGAAGAAGAAGAGTTAGAGACCACTCCATCTGAAGCCATGGCTGATAATAGGAGAGAAGATGAGAGAATAGAAGGAGCTTTCCCCATCCGAGAGACCAATGGAGATATGAAAATGAAAAACATTAGCCCCTCCGCCTTGCCTCACTTCCATGGACTGACCACTGAGGATCCTGATACCTTCTTGTTTGAGTTTGCTGTCCTTTGTAGAACCTATGACAATACTGAAGATGAGCAAAAGCTGAAGCTTTTCCCTTCCACTCTTAAGGATGCAGCCCTACGCTGGTTCATGGGATTACCTGGGAATAGCATAGCTACTTGGGCTCAGATGCAGCAAGCCTTCAATACCAAGTATAGGGATTATTGTAGGTCCAAGAAAACCAAGGGAGAGATCTTTCGAATGACCATGGGGAATGATGAGTCTTTAGAGGATTACGAGGAGAGGTTCCAACTTAGCTATAAACGGGCCAGGTGCACACTTGACCCTGAATCCCTCAAGTTGGTTCTACTCCGAGGAGTCCCTGAAGATCTCTTAGACACCCTTCACATGTTAGCTGGGGGGGACATTTACCAACTGCCTTATGAGGACATCAAGACTGTGTTTCGAAATCATTCCAGGGCAGCTAGAAAACGAGGTAGGGGAAATCTCCTCTCCACTGGTGTCCCTTTCTCCAAACATGAGTTTACAAACCAATTAGAAGATCTTAAGAGTGAGGTGAGACAGACCATTGCCATGCAGCTGGACACATTCAGGATCCAGCAGAAGAAAGAAGAAGCTGAGAGAGCCTTGGCTGTCTTCTGTCCTAGGTGCACCAGAAGACACCCTAAGAACGAATGTCCATTGCATTCGGTTGAAGTGTGTTTCGTTTGTGAGGAGGACCACCCAACAAATCAGTGTCCAACCTTACCTGGGTTTAAAGCCATGTACCAAGGAACCGAAGCCCCCACTGAACCTCTCTACTTCATCAACCAAAGGAGGCCTCAAGGATCTAGACCTAATCAGCTGGGGATGCAAGGGGCATCTCAGGCTTATTACAACCCCAACCACTCGACTCCTATACCTTCCTGGGGTCCCCCTGCTCATCCTTCATGGTCCATGCCTCCTCCATGGTCTTATCCACCTCAGTACCCTACTCAACCTCCTTCTCATCCATATCACTCACATACCCAGTCGCAACCTCAATGGAGTGCTCCTCAGTCGGGGTGGAGGCCCCAATACAACACTCCTCCTGCCATTTTGCCTCCACCACCAGTTCAACCTCAGCCTTTACCTCCTGCTCCTCCAAGGCAACCTCAGATGCCTGCTCAACCGAACCCGAACCCCAACAATAGACAGGCTCAGCAGGTATATACTGGGGAGACCTCATGCCCTACCTATGCTGTGGAGATCCAGGAGATCAATCTTAGATCTGGAAAGACTCTTCCAGATCGCCAACCTCCTCCCCTAGAGGATGAGGAAAACCATCAGGAGAGTGAACCAAAGCCTATTCCACCCTTTCCTGAGAGACTAACAGCCACCACACAACCTAACCCTGAAGAAGATGAGCTTTTGGGTGAGCTCAAGCAGTTGTGTGTAAAAATCCCACTTCTCCAAGCCATCAAGGATGTGCCTATATATAACAAGCTGGTTAAGGAGAAGTGCTTCAAACACCCAGGCAGACAGAAGAAAGATGCCTCAACTATCAATGTCATAGGACAGCTGTCTGACCTTATGCTAGGACAAGTCATCTGCCCAAAGTACCTAGATCCTGGAAGTCCTGTAGTAGATGTTCACATCAATGGCACCATTATCCCCCACACCTTGATTGATCTGGGGGCAGCCATCAATGTGATGACCAGGGATACCATGCTTAAACTCAACCTTCAGGGTTCCTTGAGGAAGACCTCGACAGTACTGCAATTAGCAGATCGCTCCACCGTGACTCCCGAAGGGATTGTGGAGGATGTCTTGGTCTCTATTGATTCTTGGGAATACCCTGCAGACTTCCTGGTTCTGCAACCAAAGGCCAAGCTTACTGGATATCCTCTCATCTTGGGAAGGCCCTGGTTAGCTACTGCAGATGCTTACATAAGTTGTCGGGCAGGAAACATGACCATCAAAAATGGTCCCATTTCCAAACAGCTAGTCCTATACCCTCCTGCCCAACCTTCTTTAGAGCATGATTTACCACTCTGGTTGGAGGAAGGAGAGGAAGACGAGGTGTACTCTGCACCTCTGTGCACCCTAGATACCACTAGAAGAGACCCTCCTACCGAGGATGATTTGATTGAGACCCTGATCCAGAATCCACCTTCCAGTGCACTATCTTTAGAGAAGTTGGTGGAGGATGCCCAAGCTAGCACCTCAGTGGACCTTTGTACAACCGGCCCTGTCACTCCCAGAGTCAAAAGTGTGGAGTTTGGCCCTGAGAGAGCATTAAAGATCAGCTCCTCCCTATCTCCTTTCCAGGAGAAGGAGTTGTGTAGCCTATTGGCTAGCCACTTAGATGCTTTTGCTTGGAGCTATAAGGAGATGAAAGGAGTCCATCCCTCGGTCTGTACCCATCATATATACATCAAAGAGGATTGTAAACCAGTTAGGCAACCCCAGAGGAGAATGAATCCAGCCCTTAAGGACATTGTCAAGGAAGAGTTGCAAAAACTGTTGGATGCCGGATTCATCTACCCCATCTCAGATAGTGAATGGGTGTCCCCTCTAGTGTTGGTTCCCAAGAAGAATGGGAAGTGGAGGATCTGTGTAGATTACCGTGAGCTGAACAAAGCTACCAAGAAAGACCATTTCCCCCTACCTTTCATAGATCAAGTGTTGGATGGACTGGCAGGAAAGAAGTTCTTCTCTTTCGTGGATGGGTTTAGCGGGTACAATCAAATCCAAATCAGCCCGGAAGACCAAGATAAGACCACCTTCACTTGTCCTTGGGCTACCTTTGCCTACCGAGTCCTTCCCTTTGGGCTATGCAATGCTCCTGCTACTTTTCAGAGAGCTGTCTTGAGCATCTTCTCGGAGTTGGTCCATGATGCAGTGGAAATATACATGGATGACTTTACTCCTTATGGGGCCAACTTCCAGGAAGCATTGTCCAACTTGGGAAAGGTCCTAACCAAGTGCACCGAGATGAACTTGTCCCTTAGTCCTGAAAAATGTGAATTCCTAATGACTGAGGGGACCATGCTAGGCCATACTATTTCTTCCCAAGGATTGCAGGTGGATCCCAACAAAATTGCTCTCATCAAGAGGGTTCCACCTCCTCAAAAAGTAAGGGATGTCCGGAGTTTCTTGGGATTAGCAGGATACTACCGGAGATTCATTAAGGACTTCAGCAAGTTAGCCTCACCATTGTTTGGTCTGTTGGCAAAAGATGTGGAGTTTAAGTGGACTGACGATTGTCAGAGGAGTTTGAATGAGTTAAAGGACAAGTTGGTGTCAGCACCAATCTTGAGAGGTCCAAACTGGGCCCTACCTTTCCACATCCACACTGATGCCTCGAACAAAGCCATAGGTGCAGCCTTAGGACAAGTTGAGCAAAAACTTCCATATGCCATTTACTTCGTTAGCAAAAACTTGTCCAAAGCAGAGCTGAATTACACTGTAACCGAGAAGGAATTCTTAGCTGTGGTTCATGCACTGAACAAGTTCCGACATTATATTACTGGTTACCAGACTTTTGTACATACTGACCATGCTGCTATTAGATATTTGATGAATAAACCAGATGTGAATGCTCGTATTATTAGATGGTTACTTTTATTGCAGCAGTTTGATCTAACCATTGTTGATAAACCAGGGAGAGAAAATGTTGTTGCTGACTTCTTGTCTAGATTGGATTTGTCTGCAGATGAAGATGGGACGGTGGATGACCAGATGCCTGATGAGCATCTGTTTGCTATCTCAGTACTCTCTCCATGGTTTGCTGATATAGCAAACTACCTTGTTTCAGCTCAGTTCCCTCCGCACCTCTCTTCAAAAGAGAAGAGCAAAATCATCAGAAAGAGTGCCTCATTTACATGGATTGGGGGCAATCTGTTCAAGCTTGGCCCCGATCAGATCTTAAGGCGTTGTGTAAGGGAAGAGGAAGTCTTTGACATCCTCCTCACCTGTCATGATGGGCCTTGTGGAGGACATTTTGCAGCAAAGAGAACTGCCTTCAAGATCCTGCAGGCAGGCTACTATTGGCCCACACTTCATCAAGATGTCAGAAGATATGTCAGTCAGTATGACCAATGCCAAAGAATGGGGAAACCGAACCAAAGGGATGAGATGCCTCTCCAACCTCAAGTGACTCTTGAGCCATTTGAGAAGTGGGGCATGGACTTTGTGGGCCCAATCAATCCCTCTTCACGGCAGAGATCCTACATCATTGTGTGTACTGACTACTTGACAAAGTGGGCAGAGACTAAAGCAATCAAAGCAGCAACAGAAGAGAAGGTGGTCGAGTTCTTAAGAGAGAACATCTTCTACAAGTTTGGCTACCCAAGAGAGCTGGTGACCGATCAAGGGAGCCAGTTCACATCCAACTTGGTTGAAGATCTACTAGCTCATCACAAGATCAAGCATAGGACTTCCACCCCCTATCATCCTCAATCAAATGGGCAGGTGGAAGTCACCAATAGAGCATTAGAAGGGATCTTGACTAAAGTGGTGAGCAGCAGCAGAAAGGACTGGGCAGATCACCTGGTTGAAGCCACATGGGCTTACAACACCACTTGGAAGACCACCACCGGCTTCACACCTTATGAGCTGGTCTATGGGAAGAAAGCTTTGCTGTCCATTGAGTTTGAGTATAACACGTTGAGGATGGCAGCTCAGTTGGACCTAGATCTCAGCCATGCACAGCAAGAAAGGTTATTGCAGCTGAATGGACTGGATGAGCACCACATGCAGGCCCTCCTTCACTCAGAAGTGGTTCAACTTCAAAGGAAGGTGTGGCATGACCAACATCTCCATGACAAGCAATTTCAGCCGGGAGATTGGGCTTTGTTGTATGATTCCAGATACAAAGATTTCAAGGGGAAGTTGAGAACCAGATGGCTAGGACCATATTCAGTGGAAAAGTGTCATGACAATGGATCTGTCCTCATTCGAACCATTGATGAGGAAGCCATTCCCATGCTTGTCAATGGGCATCGATTGAAGATCTACAGGAAGCCTCCCTCAAGACAAGAGTTCATCAAAAAAATGGAGAAGGCAGTATTGGTCATAGAGAAGGGTCCTGCCCCTGCTTTGGGCACACCCTGAAGGATCTAAAAAAAAAAAAAAAAAAAAAAAAGGAGAAAAAAAAATAAATAAATAATAAAGATCCTTGGGTGAAAACCTCTCTGAGGCACCCAAGGCAGGTGGTAGGGGTGAAAACCTCATTGAGGCACCCCTGCTATCTTTCAAAAAAAAAAAAAGACAAAAAAAGAGGAAAAAGAAATGAAGATCCTTGAGTGAAAACCTCTCTGAGGCGCTTGAGGCAGGTGGTAGGGGTGAAAACCTCATTGAGGCGCCCCTGCTATCTTTCAAAAAAAAAAGAAAAAAACAAAAAGAAAAAACAATAAGTCATTATGTGAAATTTGCATGCAGATTGCAGGTGTTCTATGGAGGAGAGGAAGCCTCTCAAGTCAAAGTCAAAGGTCCTTCTCATGCAGCCAGGACACCTCACAAGCTCCTCCTCCAAGAACGCTTACGTTTTTCAAGGTATGTGCAATTTTATCATGGTTTGAATCTTCTACAGGAAACTGCTGTCTTTCTACAGGAAGGCACAGTTTTTCTACAGGAAGGTGAAAATTTCTACAGGAAGAGCTGCCTGTCTACAGGAAGCTCTGTACTTCTACAGGAGACTTCCTGTAGAAGCTCAGAACGAGCCAGAATGCGTTTCATGAGCAGATCTGATGACTACGGATTGGTGTGGATGCATGCAAGCCTCTTTTGGGCCCATGCACGACGCTGATACCTTGCTCCACCATCCTCGTCACCATGCAACTAAGATCCCCGCACCAGCAAACCAGATCAATGAATTCTCGTGGAAAAATCAGTTGTCAGAGAAAAATGAACACCGAGAGCTCATACCATGTCCATGACGAGCATCAGAAGCTTCGGGAGCGCGACTAGTAGGTCATCTCCATTATCAAGTAGCATGCACCCAAGGAGGTGAGACTGTTGCAAGGCCCCCGCGGGAATCCTGTAGCAGTCAAACCTGCAGGAGTGGATACCATTCATCGCCCAGCCATCTGCAAGCAACACGCGGGCGCATGCAACCAGAGCGTCCACCACAGCGCCAGCATCCTGTAACCACGAGCCTCTGGGACTGTGTAAGCCACATGCAGCAGGTAGATCCGTCGTCCAAAAATCTGAAAATCATGTGCAGACGCGCGCAGGTAAGTGTTCTAATCATTCCTTCCATCAAATCGCATGAGTATTGCTTTGATTTGTTTGCATGGCATAGAAATGAATGGTTGAGCGGCCGTAAGGCCAGTTGACTGGCCACGTTGGCTAGTGAAGGGATAGTCAGATGATGGGTGGCAGCCACGACAAAGGGAACACGCAGCACGCACGTGAAGATCAGTCCCGTCAACCGAGAAATGAGTTTAACCGAAAAGGGCGACGGCAGATCTGTGGGAATGAATGCGGCAGCAAGTGAATGTGCAGGCGGATGGTGGGTGACGTCACCCAACGGTCCGGCGGGGACAGATCACCCTCCGCGCCACGAGCTGCGCCGATTCAAAATCTAATCGGCTAGATTGTGCACGTATATCCATCCACCTCCACTTCAAAACTTGAGTAACTCTTCTGAATACCTCTGCATGTTGATACGCCAAGCTTTCGGCCAACTGAACACCAGTGAAGCGCACCTCAACCGCAGTCCAACTACCGTTCTCCCCGAAGCTTGCGCACTGCTCCTACAGGAACAGTTTCTACAGGAACGCAGTCCTACAGGAAGCAGTTTCTACAGGAACGCAGCTCTACAGGAAGGTGAAGTCTTCACGTAAGAAAAGGTGGCAGAAAAGAGGTAACCCTGAAACTCCTTCCGCAATTGGCTTTCAAAGGTGGCAAAGTCATTATTCACAGTCTGGTCATAAAAAAATTATTGGATTGCCGTGCCTATACTATCGCTTCTACAGGATAGCAGTATAATTAGACTGTGGTCTGTGAATTCATTGCATGCTCTGTCTATAAGACCGAATTTCCTTTGTATCTACCGCCTTTGGTCAAAACCACTGTGTTCATCATGCCTGGTGGGTTTATCAGGCGAGAGCCCACTGATTCAAATACATTAAGGAGAAACCCGACAGTGGTTGAGCTCTTCACTAGAGCACAATGGATGCCTTTTTGTGATAAACTACAGGGCTACGATGATGAAGTAGCCGAGGAATTCTTGCAGGCCTTGAAGCCTAAATCCCTGACACTGGCCACGGTAAGCTTCAGAGGTCTCAGCCTCCAACTCACCCCAGAGTATATAAGTCGAATCACAGAACTGCCCATGGGTCTGCCGTGGGATAAAGAAGAGCGGAAGCAGAGCCAGCAAGCAAAGAAGGAGTTCTTCCCACCTGAAGAATCATTCACAGAGGACAAAAATGGGGTGAAAAGGACAAGCCTGTTGCCACCGTGGAACGAAGTCAGTTTGCAGATTATGAAATACATCACCTGTGAGGGTCGTTACAGCATCATATATGCGTATCACTTCAGGCTGCTCAATGAACTAAGACACCAGATTGACCTCCCTGCAGCACAGAGGCTGAGCATTCCTTACTTTTTACTGCAGTCCTTGATGGAATGCTCTACAAAGCTCAAGGACGGAATCCCCGATCAGATAGCCCATCATGGGTTGATAAAATTGCTTGTGGAGGATGCTCTCCACTCATATAAAGTCCCCCTCGCATGGGAATCATTTAGGAACTTAACAAGAGAAGGGGACATAAAAATGTTGCTTGAAGAAACGGGGTCCTCTAGCGGTGAAGAAGAAGAGCCCGTAGCCAAGAGTAAGAAAGGGAAAAGCAAAAAGGTCCCGACTCCAACACAGAAGAAAGAACGAAAGGAGAAGGAGGAGGGAAAGGATGACAGAGCAAAAGAGGACACCCCCATCCTGTCAGCAAGGGAACAGAGGTTGAAAAGCAGGGCAGTCAAAACTGAGGTGGTCCCTGCCAGCCCAAGCACCTCGTCAGCTCCTGCAGTCAAAGCCAAAAGCAAAATCCATGCAGCCAAGCAAGAAAAGGTGGCGAGAGTTGCATCTGCAGGAACGCAAGCACAGGCTTCTACAGGAAGCCCGAAAACACAAAAACAGGCTTCTACAGGAAGCCCGAAAACAAAGACAAAGGCTTCTACAGGAAGCCCGAAGATCAGTAAGGAGCAGGCTTCTACAGGAAGCCCAAGAGCAACGACCAAGGCTTCTACAGGAAGCCCGAAAATCATTGGAGAACAGGCTTCTACAGGAGGCCCAAAAACGGAGAAAGAGGCTTCTACAGGAAGCCCGAAAGTGCAACCACAGGCTTCTACAGGAAGCCCGAAGACAGAGACACAGGCTTCTACAAGAAGCCCGAGATTGGAAAGAGGGGCTTCTACAAGAGGCCCGAAGGTCATTGAGAAACAGCCTCCTATAGAGAGTCCGAAGACAAAGAAAGAATCTTCTACAGGAGGCCCGGAAGCGGGCAAAACAGGGTCTTCCACAGGAGGCCCGAAATCTAAAAAGGAGGGGCCCTCTACAAGGAGCTCCGAGAGAGCAAAACGCAAGAAAGAGAAGGCTGGCATCCTCGAAAAGGAGGCAGTAGTGGCACTGGCTGCCCTCGGCACCCCTCCAAAACCGAAAGAGAAAAGGGAGAGGGAGACCCCTCTACCACCTGAAGCCAGGAGAAGCAAGAGGATGACCACGGGCAAGCCACAGCCTCCACCCAGCAGCCAAACCACTTCAGGGGATGTCCCTAGTTCAGTGCAAGGACCCCCTCTAAAACATCAGCTACCCCCGAAAAGGGGAGCCCAAAAATAACTTCCTGGACACAAAAGATAGGCCAGTCGCCTTCCGAAGCCCGACTCAAGGAAATAGAAAAGGGGAAGGAAGCATCACCCTCGTCACCACCAGGGGCAGAGAAGGCAGGGCCATCAAAAGCAGAAAAGAAAGAGCCTGCTCCGGTCCCGAGTCCTCGGCCAAGGACAAGGAGCAGGAGCAAGGTTGCTCAAGGATGAGCAAATGGTTCAGCTGGGGGGTGATGATGAGCCCCAATTTTGGTACAATTTGGGCTCATTTTGGCCTATTCTACTTGCTCAAACCATTCATTTTTTATTGCTTATGCATGCATTTCTTAGTTTATTCATGTTGTTTGTAGGAAGAAGGGTAGGCACTCTATCTACGTGACTAATGCATTGTGATTCCAGGTTTTGGCATTAAAAGGGAGCAAAAGACAACGAAAAAGGAGACAAGGAGACAATGAGGTGGCACTGCTGACTTTTAGGAGAGGATGTCCATGGTCTTGGGGACATTCCTCGTGATTCCCACCAAGAACTCCGAGCTCCAATCCATCTCCCCTCCGAGCTTAGAAGCAGCCAGCTGTTCTACAGGAACAGCAGTTATAAACTGCTCTACAGGAACAGCAGTTATGACCGTCCTACAGGATCAGCAGTTAAACTCTAGTTGGACAGCCGAGCTCCTAAAATCAAGGACACTTGTTGGATCATCGTTTTTGTATAAGTATAGAGGCCTTAGCCTTAGATAGGTTGTTGAAACTCTCGTATTGCTATTGTAATTTTCGAGCATAGCTCAGTTTTTGTTCCTTTTTGTAAGCCAATTTGGCATGATATCAGATTATGAATAAAGAAGGCAGATTCTGATCTAGTTCTGAGTTTTTCTTAAGGAGACTATAGCTCTCAGGTTAGGGCCCAACCTGAGAGCCATAGATCCCCTCTGCTGTAGTGTTGTTTCCATTTCATTTCAGCACTTTGAGCTTTTCATTTGCACATGCAATTCGAATTACAGGTTGTTAAGTTGGTCTTTTTCATGAGTTAGATAGGAGTTGCTTATAATGAATTTGTTTTCACTTGCTTAGTGTAGCAGAGGATAGATATAATCGATTGGAGCTCCAACAAAAAGGTTGTTAAGGCTCACTGCCGTCTCATCTGGGATTGGAGTGAAGTCCATGACTAACCACCAAAAATACGCATTTCTTGATTCCATGATTGCTGCAAACACAATCACGTTATGTTAGATGCTTCCACTTGATTCACACCTGCACCACACTCCTTTACCACAGCTTCATGCACATTCTCCTTTGCGTTTAGATTGTTGTTCATTGAATTTATAAGCACAGATAGTTAGGTTGATGAATTTTCGGTTTGGTGACAGTCATAAGCATTTGTTTCACTTACACTGCTCTCTCTCTCGTTCCATCACTTCGTCCTCCACCTTGATCACGCATGCAACCACATCTTCAACCCCTGCTCCGCTCTGTTATCTCCCAAAGTCTTTCACTCCTCACGTACTTCCATTCTCTAGCCCTTTCATTGACTAGCCCTCTACCTTCCAACCTACTCCCTACATTCACTCCCTATCCTATTCTTCCACTTCTGAAGCCATCACCAGCCTTATTCCTACCTTACACATCTCCTCCTACCATGCCATTACTCCTCCATCACTCCAAACACTCACGGTAGGTCATCCTGTAGCCATTTGTAGACATCCTGTAGAAACCAGAGTATCCTGTAGGATCCCCTGCAGCCATCCTGTAGGAGGCCACTCTCTCGGTTGCTGAGCATCTGAATGCGAGAAACCTCTGTGGATGGATGCTAAGGATCCCTAGGGACCTCTCCTAGCCTCCCCAACCTGTCCCACGCTTTCCTTCCTTCTCCATCCCATCTGCACAACCAAACCCTAGTTAGCACAAGATCACCATCATTCCACACACTTAAAGGAAAAATACAAAAACATAACTTTCATGATGCAAGTAGTTTAGATCCAGGCATTTTCATTTATTAGAGGTAGTGACAGCATTGGTAGAAGTTGCATTTACATTCCTTGCACTGTAGAGGTCAGACTAGTTAAATTAGGGTTTCCTAGGTTTACATGCTTTGATTTGCTTTCAGTTCATTTTTGTCAAGTAAAGTAGCTTTCCTTTGAGATTAGCTTTCGTCCATCAATTAGAAAGCTTCTTCTGAGAGCCCATAGAAGTTGGCTTGAGCCCTAGCGGACTTGTGCCAGCTGACCAAGTGACAGCTGCGACAAGAGCTAGTACTTGTGCATATAGCACCGTCGCTTCCAAGTTTGTACGAACTACCGGGTTGATAAAATGAGAGACAGGAAGCCCCAGGAGTTGTAGCATTATTGCTACAATACTGGAGCTCACCAGTAGGCTGTTGCATGTGTCATTGGGTTGACCGGTTCCACCTGGGACCGAGAAAACTTGACTTGCATGCATGGGCTTCTTTTTCCCGAAATAGAAAAAAGCAACATGAAAAAGCATCCCTAGATTTTAGGGAGATATTTTTAGCAGCTGGAGGTTACATGCAAAGATCATTTTAGAATCTTTCCTCCAAGTGTCACTTTTTCGTAGATTTGTGGCATGCGCGCCATGAGCCTCAAACTTATTTATTCAACACTTCAAAGCTCATTTATTCACATCGATCTTGGAGCTTTGACATCCCACAACACATCTAGGACTCTTCGACACATCCAACTCAGCTATTTACCGGTAATTCCTCTTAACTTGTCTTTTGCAGCATTTCTGTTGCTTTTTGTGTTTTTGCTTGTGTGAGTGTTGTTTTCTTGATTTCTGTGAACGCTTGCTGTTGTTTGCATGCATATTAGCTTGTACTAGCACCATTTCAGTTTTCGTTAGCATCTCACTATTGTCGCATGCATGACACTATTTTACAGGAACAGTCACCGATTCGATGTCTCACTTCTCACACATGCATGCTGTTTCATTTTCTGAATCTTTCATTCACTGTTTGCATGCATGATCATTCACCCCTGCTTACACTCAGTATCGCCATGCATTCACATTCACATTTTCTTTCAGTTGTTGGTCGGTGGGTCTAGGAAACCTTGGCCCGGACTCTACCTCACCAAGGCAACATTGCATAATTGTGAGAGGGAAGACTCTGCCTTCCTCTCAAAAGATGCGAACTTCTTCCCAGTGACTGTCCTCTAGTCTTGCATTGCACAATTATGAGAGGCAATGACTACTGACCCAGAATATTTCACAATGTTGTCACTGGGCCTGCAACCCTTACCAGTTGAAATTGCGCATTGCGCAATTCCAGCAGCCAATAGGCCAGTTTGGATTATGCATTGCACGATTCCAGTAGCCAACCCTCCCAGTAGCCTAGACTACCTTTTGCACAGTTCTGGTAGCCAGTTTCCCAGCCTCCCAAGAAAAATTGTGTAATCCTTTCTACTTAATCCCCATGTATGTTTCATTTCGTTCCTCAAGTTTGCTTTGGTTTTAGTTGACATATTTCTTGCCATGCATGTCA
This sequence comes from Pinus tabuliformis, assembly GCA_031772625.1. Classification (NCBI taxonomy): domain Eukaryota; kingdom Viridiplantae; phylum Streptophyta; class Pinopsida; order Pinales; family Pinaceae; genus Pinus; species Pinus tabuliformis. The sequence goes on along the minus strand of CM062812.1, from coordinate 928,557,575 downwards.
CTATGTCTCTAGATCTAGTAGGTGTTCATCCACCTCTCAACAGTTCAGGATCAATGGCCTCCAAGAGGGCAGGATCAAATGACGCTGACAGAAATGCAACTGGAGTAGGAGTTGAGTGAGTGTCTACAAGTCTGTCAATCTATGAAGACACCAAGCTGATTGTAGACAAGGGCATCAAGATGAAATGGAAAGAGGCCAATGATGCATTTGCAGGCACATTTGGGGAAGACCTTGAAGACCACCAGGTCTATGTGAACATCCACAAGTCTAGCTTGTACCGGATTGCATGCAGGTATTTTGTGCTCCCATGCGCAAACATGATACATTGGATCGTCTCACACACTAAACCTGAGATGATGACATTGGGCAGTGTCAGCAGGATGGAGATTGCAACCTTCAGGGCATAGGATCATGAATAGATGTATCATATGTCAAAGCTAGTGACCACCATGGAGACACCCTTCAGCATACCCAGTAGTGATGTCAACTCTAGAGATATCTTAAAGAGCTATGTGAAGTAGTTGGCCAAATTCAGGATGACACCCAACCAGGTCTACAAGATGAAGATACTACGAAAGGCGTATCAATACTTGGTCATCTTTGCATGTCTCTTGTATGGAAAAGAGAGCACAAAAACCTTCCCGCAAAGTTGGGTGATCGCGTTGGACCAACTGGCCAGAGAAGGAAAAGCATGCAACTGGTTCAACATGTTGGCTCACTAGCTAAAGGAACAGGTAACAAGAGCTCGACAACTGCCCAAAGGTCAGCAGGTAGAAATCTACATGTTTGCTGACATCTTGGATGAAATCCATGCCTGTAAGGAGTTATCGGGCTTGAAGTGGGCATGGACATCGACGGAGACCTCTGTGAACACTTATTGTAAGATGTTGTCCAAATGCAACTTCAAAGGAGTTATCACACAGATGTTCGATCATGTTTTCCCCCTGGTATACAAGATGTTATTTGAACAAGATCCACCCTGCATGTCAAAGGCAGCAATGGAGGCACTGATTGATATAGCAGATTGGTATGCCTCACCGTCTGACACCTTCATACAGATGTACATCGCAGAGAAGCCTCTGCATGTTCTACCAAAGTTTTTCTTGGACAAACTCGTCATGTAGGAAGTATCATATCACATCTCGATAGGATTGTCAGCTAGGCTGTACTAGAAGAAGAAGGCACCCTGGCCCGCTCTTCCGTTGTGGATCGGGTTATACGAGATACATAATTTCAAGCATGTGGATGTTGAAGCAGAGGAGATCAAGAAATATGCCTTCAACGCCTAGAGCTTCAACTCGTATGACCCACATTGCCTTGTGGAAGACCACTGCATGAGAGTACAATTTACTTGGATCCACGGGGCATGTCATTGGGCGGAGGAATACCCATGGAGATATTGTCATAGCTTCTCCAGACCCAATGAACCAGTAGGAATCATTATGGAATTGTTAGCAAAGCAACGTGAAGCAGCATCCCATAGAGCACTAGCTGAAGCAACAATAGAGGTAAACATACCAATGCACAACAAGGGCAAGAGGAAGATTACCAACACCATGGAGGAGGAATAAAGTTGCAAGTTCTGGGCAGACCCACTTGTGTAGAAATAAGCTTTGGCAATAGAGGCGAAGAGGCAACAACGCGATAAGAGGAACACTCAAAGGTAGAGAGAAAAAATGAGAATGGGGGAAACAGAGAACGAGTTGCATGAGTTGAAGGAGAAAAGCCAGAAGGAACAGGAGCTGCCTAGACAAGAGAAGGAAGTGCAGCAGGAACATGTATAACAAGGGGTGCAACATGTATAGACAGATGAAACTGCACTCGTACAGGTAGTCAACTCATCCAAATAGTTGGCATTAGGCAGACAGGGTGAGCCATCACAAGAGTAGGACTTTGCTCAAGAGATTGAACAAGCATTTGGGCAGATGGATACAGACATGGAGCAACAGGAGTTAGAGAAAGACATCAACCTCATGCCTCACCACCAAGAGGTTGATCCACCAGCTCCACCAGATCTAGAAGTGGAGAAAGTCCCAAGTGACCAAGGAGACACTGAGATCCTTGGAGATAATCTGGAAGAGGAGATGCACAACATCTCATTCGATGAATCCCAACATAGAGTTGTGCAATCTCGTAGAGTGTTGACTCTAGATGATCACACATATCCTGCGCAGTTTGGGGAATGAGTGATCATTTCTGACATGTGCAAACATCCAACAACAATGGAAGATGCTACTAGAGCATATGTTGAAGCCACTAGCTCGAGTGTTCACTTCCTGATAGCTGAGAATGAGCGAATGGCTAAGGAGTTATAGATGGCCAAGAGTTGAAGAAGGAAATATTAGATGAAGTAATGTCCCTCGACATAGTCATGCAAGTGTTATATTCCAAGTTTGGTACTGTGCATAAGGTAGTTGTCCATTTCAATGGTTTGTAGCAACGATGTACAAGGAGAGCACGCATCTTATCGAACATGCATGCTGCTATTGATTACATACAAACATGGACAATGAGATACAAGGGAGCCTTGCTACACTTGCCTAAGATGATGAAGCCCGGAGCGGTCGAGATGAAATCATACATCTGGAGTCAGATCCAGAACTATGAAGACCTCCTGTAGCTCATCACTAGTCTATAGGCTTCCCATGCATGAGTATTCAAGAGTATGGATGTTGCCGTGCATGCACATGCGATCCCATCTATTGGGACACTCACCTAGGCAAAGACAAAGGCATAGGTCCAAAAGGAGCTTGACTCGTACTTTGACGAGTTGATGCGCATAGCCACCAGCCTAGAATTGCTGATTAGTGCAGACACCATGCACAAGTATGTTGCTGGTCCGACCATGTTAGGGCCTAAATCTACCTCAGGCTGAGAAAGGCAGGTCTAGGGTAACATCAAACCATGCTTAACCTGGTAGCTAGCCCTACCAGGTTGGGAGAGGGCTCTCTCCTTGTCAATCTCAAGGAAAATATGGAAAGTAAGGCTTGAGATGACTGAAATGAATACTAATTTTAGGCTAGGTATATGCTCACAGGAATTTGATTTATTTTAATGGTTGTTTGCTGGATCAGATGAGGAAGGCAGCTTTGGGTCCGGGAAATCAACTCAGATTTGTAGAGGTTTCTGTGGGGCGAGGTAGGCAAGTGTTTTAGCACTTTGAAATGAATGTCATGGTGAGTCTAAAGAATGGTGAGGATTTGGAGAGGGAATGAAAGTTTCATGAGTCCTCTTCAAATAGAAGAAAACATTTAAAACTAAATAAAACCCCAAAGCAGAGCACTGAACACCAATGGATTCCACCCTTTAATCTTGATTCATTTAGTTATATGGAGAAAAAGATAGATGATGGCACATACACACATAAGATAAACACTAAATAATAGAGGAGATAACAATGCTAATTCACCTTGCCACAAGAATCCCACAAAATGCTGCAAACTCTAGTTCATTTCCTTGCCAAATTGCAGAAGTGATTTACAAAGTAGCTCAATGCATCCACAAGAGTCCAACCTTGACAAATGACTAAGAAAGTACAAGATATAGGCATCAAACCACCTATGCTAGCCATCAGGGGTCGAATCCATGAGTTAAGGAGCTGTTTCAACAAGATCTAAATTAGGAATTGAAAAGTAGGCAGTGGAACAGCTTGCCTCTAAAACTGTGGAAACTGATTCATTCATCCTCAAACCAACTCAAACTGATGTATCTACCTTCTTAAGTCATTTTTCATCATTTTTACATCATGGTACATCATCTTAGATCATATTACATCATTAATTTACCCAAGATAGAAGAAAAAGTCAATACTGGCAGCAAACTAGGCAAAATTCTGAGTTTTTAGGCAAAATTGGCAAAATTTTGCCTGATGCACAGCGCCTTGAGCTTGATGCATAGTGCCATTTAAAGGTTGAGTTTGAAGGCCTTCCACTTCACCAAATTAGGCCCAAGATAGCTTGCTGGAAAGCTCTACCTGTCTAATTTCTAGGACAACTGGAATTTTTGGATTTGGAGTCCATTTGCCCCTTCAAAAATCATTTCTCCCAAGACTAGTTCCTGTGGGTCCAAAAAGTGGCAGAGAGGGCATTTTTTAGGTGTTTTTTGCCCTTTATGTGACCCAGATCTCCTCCAGAATTCATGAAAATTTCTGGGTTTCATTATTTTTCCATGAGGAATCCAAAAATGCAAACCATTTTTCAAAATTCCTATCCAACGCAATGCGTAGCGCGGTGGCGCTGCGCATCAACTGAAAATTCCTGTGTTTTACATTTAAAAATTGTGAAATGACAAAATTTTCTCAAAATTGCTTCAAATTTGGCAAGAGGCAAGCTTACTAATTGCTTTGCTGAGCCAAGGAAGCTTCAGCCAAAATTTTAAGTTTGTCTTGTTCCTTTTTGGCTTTTAAGGCTCTCTTCAACTTAGCTTTTAGGCCATTTATCCTTGTCTTGCAAATTTTATTCCGAGCTAAGTAATGATAAGCCATGTGGCACAACATTTTATTCTCCTTGTTAGCCTTATCAAGCAGCTTCTCAAGGTGGATATTCACTCTTTCCAACCATGATTCTCAGTCAGCCTCAATTTCTTGCTCTAAGGATGTCATCTTGATTTTTCTTCTTTTTGCCACTTGCCGGTTTTCTCTAATTGTTTGCAGCTCCATGATTGATTGTTTCTCCTCTAGTTGCTTGTTCTCTTGCTCAAGAAATTTAATGATCCATTTGGCCCTCTCAAGGTCAAGTGATAAGGCTTGAATTTCAACCTCCTTCTCTTTGATGATCACATCCTTGAGTCTTGAGCTTTAAGAGCCCAAATCAGTGTCATCTTCCTCAACCAAAGCAAAATCCCCGTCCTGCCCTTTAGTAGGGCCTTCATCATGATTTTTTTGCTTTCCTTTGTCCTTGTCCTGTACCTATTCAGCTGAAGAAGAAGGTAAATCCCCTTTCACTTCAAGTGAAGATAGCATATGCCTATGATCCGGTGAAGAAAACGAGACCCCTTCCACCCCTGGTGGAGATAATACTCATTTGGCAGCTGCAAAAAGCCTCTTGGTGCCTTTCTCATAAGTTATAAACATAGGAATGTGAGCCTCTTCAGTTTTGCTTTCAGGCTCTTTTTGTTGCCTGGAGGGTTCACCTTCCTCTTGATTATTTGCAAAAATTTGAGGCCCCTTGAAGATTTCATGGGCAATGAAAGCTTCCCATGACACTCCCAACTGAGTGAGCTGATGCAAAACAACAATTTTGATGATAGAAAAGTGATCAATACTGTTGAGTTGTTGTGGGTGTGGTTTTCTTTTTGCAATCATAGTCATCCTCTCTATGTTTTTGCATATGAAATATGGAATACTCATACTGACCCTTGTGAAGTGCATAAGTAATCTGATATGGTAGGCATAGAGTCTAGAGAACTTACCCTCACATGTGAAGTATTTGATGATAAGTTTCATAAGTGGAACATATCGGTCCTTGAAGAACTTGAAAGGAAACACCCTGCTCAGTTTACCATGATATTTGGCCTTAATATATGGTTCATAATGCTACTTTCTAATATTTTGCCTTTTGTTCCACTTTTCCCCTACATCTAGCATTTTAGTGGTTTCTGCAATAATAGCTGGTGAAAGAGTGAAATTGATCCTAGCAAGGTGTACCACATTATTCTCCATGTTTATGACAAATTGCCTTGCTAACTCATGATGATACTTAACCCTCTCAACCATCTCACAAAACTCAAAGCAAGACTGGTATCTGAAACAAGTGGTAGCAAGGGGGCAAGCAAGGAGTTTAGTCATGCTAATAAGTTCTTCTCTTATAAATTTTCCACCCTTATGAGGTCTCATAGGCTGTACATTTCTTTCTCTTGAGTTGTCACTTAGTGTTTATTCTTCATAGCTTGACTCACTGTTTCTTGCCATGGTGCTTGGTGCTTGTCTTAGGGAAGTGATGTGATGATAATATTGTGGAAAATGGTAATAAGGGAGGACAAGGGAGATGAGTATGAAGACATTTTACTAATGGGAAATGGATTTTGGGAAATAAAGGGATAGGTTTTGGGAAACTAGGGTTTGGTGAGGGATTTAGGGTTTGATGAAGGGAATGAGTTGTCTTAGGGGAGTGGGATATGGAAAATGGGATTAATGGATTGATTTAGGACAATGTAAGATAGAAAAGGGAAAAATGATGTTGATTGTAGTTATGGAGTGAAAGTTGTATAATGAAATGGAAAATAATGAAGACAAGCTAGGGTTTTCTTTTCAAAATTCAAAACTCATGAAGAACACATGGAGAAGATCAAATTCAACTCAAATGCAATGAGGACTTACTTGTAGAAGAGAAATGCAGCATTTTTGAGGTTTATTGAGTGATTTGGAATGTTTTGGCAACTTCTGAACTGATGGGCAGTGCACTGGGCCCAATGCGCAGCGCCCTCCTGATGGGCAGCGCCCTTGCCAATTAACACTGGAAAAAACCCATTGATGCTTAGCGCACTGCCTTTGATGCGCAGCGCCAGACAAATTTTCTTGGAAAATAGGGTTTTCAACTTCCTTTGTTCAATTTGCCTCAAAATCGCGATTTTAGCTTTCCAAGGGTATCTTGCACAATGAAATAGATGAATAACACTCCTTTCACTTTATATATGGATGTTTTTTAATTTTTACTTATTTCAAACCCACTTTTCTAATGTCAAAGTCATTTTTGGTCATAAGCTCTGTTTTTCATTTGAATTGACTTTTCTTGATCACTTGATGAACTGATGCATTGATGCTTTTGTTTTTGTCTACAGTGGTTGGAGTTGGCAAGGTGAGCAAGGGCAGCCGCTGGAACTTATTACATATAAAAACACTTTAAATTACATAAAATTTGTACATAAAATAAAAAACCCTGTTTTCACCTCAAAACAAAGTTTTGAGGTAAAAACCATTTATTGAGCATATCATCAGTGAATTTTTGATCTTATGAACTTATAAAACTTCCTCATGTGCCTTCTGACCTTTTATTAAGGTTTGGATGACCATGATGGAGAACCCTAGACCTAGTGAGACTAAAACCATAAAACTGATTTTGGTAAATGAAATGAAACACAATGACAGTAAATGACCTAATCATGTGAAAACATGCCAACAAATAAATGCCATGAGGGAAATTGACAATGAACCACTACCATCATTTGATCCATGACCTAATGAATGCAGCTGATCAAACGAGACACCTAATATGCATGCAAAAAGAGAAATTTGTTCACTGATGGAGGGATGAAGATACCGACACTAACATACCACACTCAAGACAATGATGCGCATGCTATCAGATGAGTTTGACAGAGGAGCCCGAGAAGTGTACCTGGATGCTATGGAGGCAAGAGTTCGTTTCCAGAAAGATGTCACTTTAGAGTACGCGGACACCATCGTAGACTACCGAGCTTGGCATCAGTTCGCTATTGTCGACAACCACGAGGATGTCGAAGAGCTGGTCTTCTCATAGTTGTTCGAGTTATAGTGATGTCTTGCATGGCTTGCTCAAGCCTATTTTGTTTCACATGGGTACATGTGCAGGTTGTATGTAATGTCTTGTCAAGTGTAAGTTCAAGTGTTGATAGTTGGATGTAACATTCATAGGGTAGATGAAGAGTCATGAGGGTAGATGAACTGTCACAAAGGGGAATGTCAAGGGCCACCCCACCCTTTGCTATATATAGTCCCTCATAACTCATTACATAGGCTTTTGGTCAACTAAGCTTTTGATAGTAGTATATTAGAGAGAACTTGGATAGTATTGTAGTGAGCCTTGGCTTCTCCACTGTGTAGAGCTAGTATATCTCTTTGGAGGAGCAGACGGTTGTGACTGTAACGTTCCACTATTGGGGCTAGTGGTTGGACATGGATGTATTGTAAGACTGGAACTTACACTTCTTAATATAACAGAGACAACACAATTCATGCATATGTTGTATTGTATTCCAACTATCTTGTTTAATCTAAATGATATATGTATCTTTTTGCTTACGCATGCATGTATGGACTATTATGTATAAGTATGTATGAATCTTACTGAAATGTGTTGATTGGTTTAACCATCACTTTGGATTTCTCGCTAACTTTCTTCCTAGTTTGTGATGCATCTTTGCTCGTGTGTTCCCTTCCAATCCACGTGCTATCACAGGTTTCCAAGGGGCGCACTCACCCCGCCTTCCATGTGTTAAAACCGTTCATGCACCTTCCTTGACTTGTCGTAGTTGTCACACCCTTGCTACCAATAGGGACCTATTACTTGCCTTTGTGAAAAACCACGGTCAAGAAAATACCATACGACCCACTGTTGGGACTCCTACACCAAACTATCTGAGGTCTAATTGGGACTTCTTACTGGGGAGATCCCTTGACATGTTGGTGGGTCTAGCACCGTCAACAGTTTGGGAACAACGTGAAGTGCATAGGAAGAAGATGGAAAGGTACATGTGCAGATGGAAATATGTGCCCACCCTTGCAGATCAACACAACCCTACAGCACCACCTGGCCTGTGCAGCAAGAGGAGGGAAAATCCGTTCAGCTCCAAGGATGAACCCTAGTTCTGCCGCCTCCATGCCCTTGGCCGCCGGCGGGTCTCTGTTCGCTCTAGCCGCGAAGGGATTCGAGAGATTTAGGCAAAGATCAAGGGTCTTTCTTTCCGCTGCAGGTTTGCAAGATGGCCACACCAGGAAAGTCGGCGCCGCGGACTCAAATGCGCTTGCAGACCTCTTGGCCGAGAACTCAGGGGTTGCATGGCCCCGATCCCCTGCTTCCACAACGCGTTTATACAGCCCTCTTCAGAATGACGGAGCAGCGGCCAAGGATGATCATGCAGATCCCTTAGCCACTTATCCTCTGACTGTGGCTTTCGGGAAGGAAGGGCTTGCACCGAATGGCTGTACGCCTCTGTTGCCCATGAGGCAAATCCAGGAAACGAGAATCAATCAATGCATATGCCTGCCCTCTCCACAGATCTGCAGGGGAAGGAGGCGTTCGGAACCCTCTTCATCATTCCAGATACAAATCAAGCTTATTACAGGCAAAACTATGTTACTATGGGTAAGCCAGACGGATCTAGTGCAGCATCTCAAGCAGACACTGAACATCAAACTGGGGATCCCCTCTGCAGCACAACGGCTTCTCCACGAAGGTAAACAACTTGAGGATCTCTACCCTATTTCTTTTTACGGCATTAAGAAAGATGCATCTATTATTTTAACCCTTCGTTTGAGAGGAGGAGCTGCTGGAGAGCCATCCTCAGCTAAAACATTTTCATATAAAGATGCAGTCCATGCCAAGAAGCCTGACAAGACAGCTCCACCAGTTCAGGCTTTACCCAAGCCTTTTTTGGTGGACAAAGTGGAGGAGGTTCCCTTTGTTGAGATCTCCCACTCTAACCTGGCAGACGACACCCAAAAATTCGCAGAAAGGGCCATCATATGCAGATTCAATGGGCTCTGGCCACGCTCAAAAGATCTTTTGGACTGGATCTATGACAACTGGACACACAGTTGCAAGATCTACTTCTGTGCAAAGGGATATTTTATAGTGCTGTTCGACAATCTCGAGCACTACGAAAAGGCCTTAGAGGAAGGCCCTTGGTTCATGGGTACGGCAGGCCTCTTCCTAACACCATGGTTCCCAGACTTTGACCCAGCTTCTGCAGTTATCACAAAAGCCCCTGTATGGATCAGGCTTCCAAATCTCCCAATATATCTGTGGAACACAGAAGTATACAGGCAGATAGGCAACGCTTTGGGCTGCTTTCTAATGGGAGATTACCAGAGGGAACTGCAAGGCCTCTACACATACGCCAGAATTTGTGTAGAGCTAGATCTAAGCAAGGGTCTGCCAGAGCAAATCAATCTCAAGATCAATGACACTGTTTGGACCCAGTTTCTAGATTACGAAAATACTGCCTTCCGATGCCGCCATTGTCACCTAACAGGGCATCTACAGACCTCCTGCCCATCGCTGACAGCAAGAGCGAAAAAGGGAATCTTCGCAAAAACCAAACCCAAGCGTTGGGCTCCCTGTACTCCGCAGCCAGCTCGAAGCTCCAGCTCCCCAAGTTCGGAGGACGGGGAAAGCGATTCAGAACCGGACCAGGCGCCTCAGCCGATGGATTCACCCATGAACACCATGGGGCACACCCATGACTCAGCTATAGCCCAGAAACGCGTCCATGAGACCTCCTCGGAATCAGAAAAGGAATTCCCGATGAAAGAGAATTCCAGTCTTCAAGTTGTCTTAGCTCATTCCCCCCAGGGTGGCTGGACAAAAGTCAACAAAAAGAAAGGGAAAAAACAATGTGTTGTAGTTTCTGCCCCTATGGGGGATTTAGGCAGTCTGTGATTTCTAGTCATCTGATGTAGCTATGAGTTTGAATCTTTCCTCTGGAACCGAGGTTGATGGATCCATCATTTCCGGTCTGCCGGTTTTTTGCTTATCCTGATTGTACTATATTTCACTTAATAGAATTAGTCTTTACCGAGAAAAAAAAAAAAAAAAAAAAACACAACCCTACAGCTAGCCAAATACATGCATCAAATGATCAATAACATAGTGAGATAAACTATCATGGAAAAGATGAGTTGAATTTGACTAAAATCTATTCTATTCCAGAACACTACTCTGATCAACGGACTAACTCCTAAGTTGCAGAGAATAAACATGCAAATGGATTACAACTAACATATATCTATTTCCAAGAAATCATAAACAAATGTTTTTGGACTGAGATTGTAAATCTTTCTAATCACTCTTCCCACAAGAGAGGTGATAGGGAAGCCTACAATCACAAGTTTTTATATCTTAACGTCTACCAAAACAAGAGAAATACACGAAATGTTGTGAAATAAGAACAAGAAATAAATATAGAAGAGGGACTAAATCCTTTGGGTTGGACCCAAACCCAAGGGTTTCATCCCTCTAAAACTAGCTCTGATGCATATCAATGGAAAACTTCTCATTAGTAGAAAATAATAGTCCATACATCACATAAAAGTTAAGAATAAAAATGTCAAGCACTAGGCTCAATATCTACTCTTAGCTGAATCAAAAACTCGAATCCTAATGAGCCTTTCATGTGGTTTATTTATACAAAAAGGTAGATGATGGAAAATCCCTTGAAAATAGGAGTTGTTCCCTCTAAGATCTCAAGAATTTTGGATCTGGTTCTCCTTGATCTTCACACGGACTTGGATTCCCTCATTTGCTAGTGAATTTAAGCCATGAGTGAGGATCCTGTGATCCTAAGATGATTTAAAGAGTTAAGGAGGTGGACAAGCCCCCTAGATTCTCTCTTGGTTGTATCCATTAAGCCCCTGAATAGTAAATGCCTAAAAAATGCCTCGTTTTCCTGAAACTTAATCACATTAGGCATCATAATATGAAAAACAAATTTTAATCTTCTTACTAAGCATATTATGACTAAAAATGTGAATTAATGTGAGAAAAGGATAGTTTTAAGGGTTGGAGGATAGCATAATGAACTTCAAAATATACCTATTAATGGGACTCATCATCACCCCTTGCTAAAAGTATTTCTCACCCTCTGAGAAACTTAGTCATTCATATAAAGTTCATTCATGGCCCTGGTGGCCTCTCTTACATCCCAAGGCACTTCAGATGCCGTGCCTTCCTATGGATAGAAACCTGTAGTTTCCTCCATGTCTGCCCATTTTTTTTGTTCGTCTTCTTGGTTTCTACCTTCTTGTAGGTCCAATAGTAAGGGAGGACTGAGTTTGAGGCCTTTCCACTTGATCCTCAACCTTTGCATGATCCTTTTTTATAGTGGGGTCTTCTGCAATGCATCCCTTAGCCTTTTTGGAGAGTGATATTCTTTTATTTGTAAAATATGAGGCAGGGCCTGCCATCTTGTTTGAAAAGCTTTCCAATTCTCTATCCCCAACTTCCCAAAAGTGTCCTCATAATTTAGGATCGATTTCTCTTGGGTTACTATGTACCTAGGTGCCAATTCAGGATCACAGGACATGAGATTGTGGTTGCTAATGACATATTTGGGGCTCACTAATTCTGCTTTGATATATAAGGGCTCCTTTTCTTCTTTTGTCATCGCCCTTCTTAATAATCCCACCCTTGTCTCCTCATGAGTTAAATAAGATGTTAATACCATGAGTTTCATGTCTCCCAATCTTGAATTGGGTTCCAAAAAATTTATGTATGTGAGGATTAAGTTGTGCATGTAAAACTCAGCTAGTTTGGTTCCATCCCCAATACTTGACCTTTTGCAAAAATCGATAAATTTCCTGTAATCTTGGAAAGGCAATGAGCCATATTGTGCCAATGTCTTAATTTGGAACTATAGCCACTTCTCTTTGAGGAAAATAGCATATGATTTGGATGTCTGCCTACATTTTATAGCTTCCATGGATAAACTTGCCATAGTGGCAAGTTGTGTCTCTTTTTCTTGTAGATGCTCTCTTCTTAACCTTGTGTTTTCTACCTATAGTTTTTCCCTCATGACTGACTCTCTTAATTTCAGGTCATTCAATTATTTTCCCATCTCATTTACTTTCTCCTCCATGAGACCCATATCCTCTACACTTTTGGACTTTGAAATTTGCATCCATCCATGTATCCTTCCTCATTCCTTTTCTAATTCAAAGAAGAGTGGGATGGCAAACTTCTAGGGTATAATCCTACCTCCCTCAACAAATTTGTAGTATGATTATAGATTGGGATGTGGCTCAGGCTCCTGTAGCTATTGGAGACATTTTTCATCCTTTCTTGAGGTGGCTTCTCCTTCCTGTAACTTCTATTTCTTCTCCTATAGCATCCCTTGTTTCTCCTATAACTCCTCTTTTTCTGCTTGTCCAATGGCAGTTTGTGTCTTGAGTCTCTTGAAGGTGACTGCCCTAGTGGTGGGCCTTCCCATAGACATCATAGGTGGCTTGGTTTTGGCCTTACAAGAGGTAACCTCCTCAATATTCCCTTCACTAGGTCCTACTTCTTCCTTTTTGCTTAGTGAATCATCAATAGTGATAAGGATTTTTGAAGGAGGTTGTGTTTTCCCTTGCCTAATATCAGTTCTCTTTCTTATTTTAAAGTATAGGGGACCTTGCCGTGGCTGCCTCCTTTTAGGATTGATAGGTGTGCCCAATGTATCCAACGTTGCATTCACTTCTTGCTCAGTACTCCCTGGAGAGATACTTGTTTGATGTCCTCACTTCTCTATCTGTTGGGGATTAGAAGTCTCCTTTAGGCTCTCTTTTTCTTTTACTCTTTTACTCTCCTTCTTCTTCCTTAATCTCCGATTCATCTTCCTATGTTTTTCTTACGTCTTCTTCCTCTATTTTTCTTGCCTATTCTTCCTTTATTTTTCCTGCATCTTCTTCCTCTATTTTTCCTTCACTACCTCCAGTGCTAGAGGATGGTGTTTCTCTAGGTGTGATGGGTTGGGTTTCAATGAAGACCTCCCTATCTATGTCTACAAAATCAGTCGATATCACAGGGTTACTTAAGTGATTTAAACAATCCATCACAATTAAATTAATGAGGCCATGGTGGGCAATGTGTTGATGCTTCCCTTCCCTCACCTTCTCACTCGTTTCAATGACTGATTGTAGGAGGAAATGGGGAACACTTAGTCTCATTGGGATTGGTAAATCTGCTTTAAATCTCAGCTCATGGAGTAGCCTGAAATGATAGGCATATACAATGCTCAACCTCCCCTCGTAGGATATGTATTTGAGAATGTGGTAGGCCACTTCATCCCAGGGTTAGGGTAGGCTCCCCCTTCTTTCTCCATTCTTATCTTCCACAAGTTTTTCTCTCTGAATGAAAAAGTTCTTCCTGGCTCTAAAACTTGTTTCTTTGTCCTCATTGCCCCATCGAATCCCTAAGGGTAAGGTGCTCACTCTACTTATGGTTTAAGGACTTAAAGAGATGGCCAATCCTTTGACAATAGTAGTGGAACTATCTTCTCCTTCAGAATGTAGTGCCATGGGAAATTATTGAGTGATGTCATCATCATACCCTTTTAGCTGTTCAAAGAAACCCATCCATTGATGTCTTAGAAAAATGTTTACTACAGGAGGGTGTTGGTGAATTCTCTTTGTATATGTGGGTTCTCTTCTATTGAATCCTCCCCCCATTTCTTCTACTTCTCCTTCTTGGTGTTACTTACGTGTGAATTTCAATGTTTCCTCAAATCAATCTCAGTGGTAGAAATAGTATTAAACTTCCTTTTTATCAGTGAGGGAGACATATGCTAGAATTTATATCAAAGCACATTATTTTTTTCTCCCTATATTTCCTTTAGATACAAAAATTTCCAAAAGGAACTACTGATCAATTGTTTATTACAGGGAAAAGGAGGGAGAAATCGACTTAGTCCTTTTCAAAATATCTTTGTTATGTGCATGAGGATTTGAGGAAAACTTTGGGACACTTTGGCTCTTTTTAACCCTTCAATTCCCTCATGTACCTTCTTCTCGATCCTCATGTAGTAGTTTAGACCCTAGTGTAGCTACTCCTGTAGTTTATGCTTTAGCACCTGCAACCACAGTTTGAAGCAGCTTGATAGCACCCTAGGCAGTTTGATAGCACTAGCTCATCCTTCCTATAACTATATTTTTTCTAGAAATGAGTGATGGTGCAAATGGAATCAAGCCTAATAATTAATATTCCCTTTTGTGGTAAAGGCTCAGAGCGCTTTGGTGACATGGTTCATGCATGAACTTCCTTTTTTGAATCGTTGTCCCCACTCCTTGCAATCATTACCTTGCTCCTAGTTATCATCACCTCACTCCTCATAATCACCATCTCACTTGAGTTGACATTTCCACATTGCATGTGTGACTGAATGAACTTTAGTTTACTATTCGAGGGTGGCCAAGTTCACTGGCCACCTCTAGCCCATTAAAATTCCTCTCTCGACTATTAACACATTTTATCATTATATGCATAGGGAAGAGGTGAGGGTTATCATACCTAAGCCTACATGTGGATCAAATTGTTGGAGATGCTTTCATGCTAGAGTTAGATCTCATAACATTATGATCTTAATGGTTTTGATTTTCTTTGCTTGTTTTTGTTTAGGTCTTCATAACTTGATTGTATTTTGACTGATAACTTTATTGTGTGTGCAGGTCCCTTCTCTATGTCCAATCTGCTAGTGGTGGAGTGGATGGACTGCTTCCTAAGCATGATGTAACTCTTATCTACTTCAAAAATGGCTCCATGATGCTCTCTGTGGGTGGAAAAAATAATTTTAAGGAGTTCTGTTGTGATTGTACAAGATATTACAGGAGTCTCCTTCATGTATCAATCATTTAATGTTGGATGTGTGTTATATTCTTTCCACGACTAGCCCCACACACGAATCCGTGGGGTTAGAGGGGGTGCTACCAGCCCACCGTTTATTGCGTTTGGCCCAGTGGGGGGGTCATAGGGGGCAAGGAAAATTTTAAGGATGGAAATTTTTCTTGAAGTTTAAAAACATTGGCGAATCTCACTAATCCATAATATGCAAACTATAAACTGCTTATTGATATATTTGTAAAATTATTCAAATTTATAATGATTTTAAGTCTCTATATAATGTTGTATTTTTTAAGGTAAAATAATTTTATATTCTAAAATTTGGGTGAATCATCTTTTATAAAAATTCGAAATCGACAAATATTTTTTGTGGAAAAATCATGGAAAATTAGCCCACTGGGCGAACACTAGCCCCTAAAATTTTCAATGACAGGGGGGGAGCTAGGTGGTAGGTTGCCCTTTCAGACAGTTTGAGGGGGGTGGTAGCCCCCACTACATGGTCTGGGGCAACCCCCAAATTTTTTTTTTGGACCCTATATTAAGTGGGTGGACCTACCTATGGTTTTGTGCATGGGTTTTTCACATGGTTTTGGGCATGATGGTTTTCTTCCCATGGTATCTTGTAGATCCAGTCAAGGGAACTACGATTATGTTCTAATCCTGGGTTAATGGATTGGGGTTTATGGATGATTCGACATGTATATATATGTATTGTAACATTGAAAGGAATATAATGAAAAATAAATCTGGTAGTCCTGGTTTTTGGATCCAGGGGAAAATCTCTGTGTATATATGTTTTATGTTTTATTCTCTCGCCATTGTTTATTTTCTGTTTTTAGAATTCGTATGTAGGTAATTTTTGTACATGGTTAAAACCTACATTTAATCCCATTTTTCATGCATTTCAGATTGAGGGCAAGTCATGAAAGGTATGAGGATGGTATTAAGATCATGAGGAAGTGGTGTAGGTGGTGGAAGAATGGAAAACAAAGGTTTTCTGTGTTTTTTAGATGCATGACAAAGAGGAAATTTGAGATAACTTTGACTAGATGGAGTGGATGGGTGATAAAATTGACATTGGTGGACCTCTCTCAACATTACCGAAAAAAAATACAATCCTCTAGTCTCTTGTTCCCATCTGATCTCCTTCATGTAGAATTTCAAGCTCCTCCTGTAGCATTTCGAGCTCCTCCTACAGCATTACCATGAGGAGGAAAATTTTGATTCTTTTGTTTGCTAGATGATGAAGAGAGGTAGGAATATGAGTGGGGAGTGTGGAAATGAAATGTATGGTAAAACAAATGGAGGAATATACTTGTAGATGCTACCCTATAGCCATGATTCTGCCAACTATTTGGAGTCCTACAAAGGAAATATGTTAGCAAAAGTAGTGTAAGAACTCCTTCCCTGTGTTTTTTTTTTTTGAGACAAACAAGCTGCCTCTGCAGAGGATTTCAACGTGCATGCCTACCCTAGGTGCCTCAGAGGAGGTTTTCATCTGGGGATCTTTTCATCTTTTATTTATTATTTTCTTCTCTTTTTTTTCTCCTATGCTACCTAAGAAAGGTTTTCATCTCAGGAGTTGGCCTCAGATGCCTCATGGAGGTTTTCATCTAGGCCCTATTATTATTATTATTATTATTTTTAGAAATTTTGTGGACTAAGGGCTATGAGCCTCCCAATGACATTTGACTCCCTGCTGACTGAACTAACAAACTCTTCCTTGGACAGAGGTTTCTTATAAAACTTCAACCTATGACCATTGACAAGTAAGGGAATCCATTCCTCATCAATTGTTCTGATTTGGACAGACCCATTCTCATGACACTTCTCTATTAGATAGGGACCCAACCATCTTGTCATTAACTTCCCCTTGAAATCCTTGAATCTAGAATCATACAACAGGGCCCAATCTCCTTCTTGAAAATTCCTTTCTCTGATGTGTTTATCATGCCAAATCTTCCTTTGTAGCTAGATTACCTCAGTGTGCAGAAGAGCTTGCATTATAAATTCATCTAGACCATGGAGTTGGAGTATCCTTTCATGTTGTGTTGTAGTGAGATGCCAGTCTAACTAAGCTGCCAACTTCAAGGTGTTATACTCAAATTCAATAGACAACAGGGCCTTCTTCCCATAAACCGGCTCAAATGGAGTGAATCTAGTGGTGGTCTTCCAAGTGGTGTTGTAGGCCCAAGTGGCTTCAACAAGTCTATCTGCCCAACCTTTTTGTTGCTACTGATAACCTTGGTAAGAATTCTCTCCAATGCTCAGTTTGTGACTTCCATCTACCCATTTTATTGAGGGTGATAGGCAGTAGATGTCCTATGTTTGATGTGGTGTTGCTTCATAAGATCTTCAATCAAACTTGATGTAAATTTTGCTCGTTGATAATTCCCTTGGAAAACAAAATTTGTAGAAGATGTTCTCCCTTAGAAATTCAGCCACCTTCTACTCAGTTGCTGAATTTACTTCTTTTGTGTCAGCCTATTTGGTCAAGTAATCAATCTGTACAATGATATACCTTTTCTGTCCTCATGAGGGATCAATAGTTCCAATGAAATCCATGCCCCACTTTTCAAATGTCTCTAGAGTCACTTGAGGTAGTAAGGTAATTTCATCCTTGGGTGTTGTATTACCCATCCTTTAGCACTTATCACACCTAGTGGTGTACCTCCTTGCATCCTAATGTAAAGTGGGAATATAATAACCTGATTGTAGAACTTTGAAAGTTGTCCTCTTAGAAGCAAAATGGATCCCACAGGGTCCATCATGGCATGCTCAGAGGATGTCAAATGCCTCTTCTTCCCTCAGACATCTTTTCAGGATTTGATCTGGCCCTAATATGAAAATATTTCCCCCAATCTAGGTGAATGGGGCACTCTTCTTGAAAATATTCATTTTCTCCTTGGACGATAGGTTAGGAGGGAACCTCCAAGCAACCAAATAGTTGGATATATCGACAAACCAAGTAGAAAGCACCATGATCGAAAAGAGATGTTCATATGGAATTCAATCATCTATCATTTCTTCCTTTCCTGTAGGTAGGGTTAGTCTTGACAAGAAATCTGCAACCACATTCTCTTTCCCTAGTTTATCAACAATAGTCAAATCAAATTGTTGCAATAATAAAAACCATCTAATTATCCTAGCATTGCAATAAGGTTTGTTCATTAAATACTTAATGTTTGCATGATCGATGTGAACCAAAGTTTGATAACCAATGATATAACTCCTAAACTTGTTCAAAGAAGGCACCACAACCAAGATTTCCTTTTCGGTGATAGTATAATTTAACTCAGCTTTAAAAAGGTTCTTATTAATGAAATAGATAACATAAGGAAATTTGTCTTCTATCTGTCCTAAGGAAGCCCCTATGGCTTTGTTTGAGGCATCTGTGTGTATATGTAAAGGTAATGCCCAGTTGGGACCCCTAAGGATGGGTGCAATAGTGAACTTCTATTTTAGTATTTCGAAGGCTTCTTGGAAGTTGTTTGTCCAACAAAAATCTGAATCTTTAGCCAATAGTCCAAACAAGGATGAAGCCGGTTTGCTAAAATATTTAATGAACCTTCTATAATACCTAGCTAATCCAAGAAAACTCATGACATATCTTTTCTTTTGAGGGATAGGGACCTTTTTTATGTTGGAAATCTTGTTTGGGTCAACCTGCATCCCTTCCTTGAATATGGAATGGCCAAGGGAAGTCCATGCATTCATAAAAAACTCACATTTCTCATAGCTCATTGAGAGATTCATTTCGATACATTTCTTCAATATTTTGTACAGATTGGACAGAGCTTCCTGGAAGTCACATCCATAAGGAGTGAAGTCATCCTTGTAAATCTCAACAGTTTCATGAACAAGTTCAACAAAGATACTTAAAACAACCCTCTAGAAAGTAGCAGGGTTTATTTGACAGACCGAATAAAAGGACCCTATAAGCATAGGTATCCCAAGGACATGTAAATGTGGTCTTATCTTGGTCTTTAGGGCTGATATGGATTTGGTTGTATCCACTAAATCCATCGAGGAAGGAGAAGAATTTCTTTCTTGCAAGGCCATGTAAGACTTGGTCAATGAAGGGCAAATGAAAATGGTCCTTCTTTGTAGCCTTGTTAAGTTCTCGATAATCAACACAAATCCTCCACTTCCTATTTTTTGTAGAAATTTTGAATAACTAATCACTTATTCATAGAGATTATCCCAATTATACACTATTGCGGAATAAATGCACAATACATAACCTCCTATATGTTGATCATCAATTTAGCAGCAATAAAAACAATGGAACATCAATCACATGCACACATTAACACAGTATGTAACCCGAGGAAAGCATACAGCTGAAAACCCCACACTATCTGTATATTATAATGATAGAGAACATGTAACAATACATAGTACAATACTCCTCACAAGTGCTCAGTACTATCTCCACCTGTTACACACAAAACTAGCTCAGATCTGATCAATCACAACTCAAATCTCCTCCACTGCTTTGCCTGCCTCCACTGCGCAATCCTGTAAGGGAATCAATCACTTTGTGAAATCGAATTCCTTTGGTTATACTACGCAAGCCTCATGAGAAATCTCCATCCATGCATGTGCATATCTTATGCACAACTATAGTCACATCTATAGTCACAACTGATAGCAATCTCAACCTCTAACACCTGTCTTCACTGAACTGTACATGCACTGAGTTAACTGATGTATTCTTCAGTTGCTTTATGAGTTAATAATTAGTGAATTAATTAATAATTTAATTCACACAACTCATCACTAGTGTATTCTTTAGTTAGACTAAAATACAACTAGTTTAACCAAGTCAAACTGAACACAACTCCATCAACTCCACAATCAACTCCACCAAACTCAACCACATGAGTTCTAACTGATGTCTTGCATGCAATAGCTCAACTGACCCAAAAAGAAAGCGTATTTCCTTCTGACAGCTGCATGTGTCACATCTGTATCTCAAACTGAAGTGCTCCAAGAGGATAAGATAATGTTTATAGTCCAAATATTATTATGAGACAATAATATTTGACTGTTCTATTTTTAGACTGCCTGGCAGTCTAAAAATAGAAACCGCCCATATGTCTAAAAATATAAGTCCATCTATTTTTACCAACTTGACCAGTCATCCACAAATAGCATCCTGCAACTCATAGACCATGATCCATATGCCTCAAAATAGACATAGTCTAAAAATAGACTTTGCGCCAAAAATAGCCTGCGGGCCCACTTAGTCAAGGTGACTTCTTTCCACTAAGCTCCATCATCTTGTTGCATTCTCAACATTTTTCTTGGGGGCTAAAACAAGAGGTGACACCCACTTACTATCTAAAATGGGGTATATGAATTCTAAATCCAGTAACTTCTGCAATTCTTCTTTCACAAGGTCCTTAAGAACTAGGTTCATCCTTATATGGGGTTGGTGCACAGGCTTGCATCCCTCCTTGATGTAAATATGATTGGTATAGACTAAGGAATGCACACCTTTCATTTCCTTATAGTCCCAAAAAAAATCATCCAAATGTTGCCTCAACACACTACATAATTTTTCTTCCTGCTCGGCAGAAAGAGAGGGTTTGATATTTAGAGTTATGGATGGGCCAATCTCCATAATCTTGGCAGGTTCCAGGTTAGAGTCAACATAGCACAATTCAGTCTAAGGACTATTCTCAGATTCTTTCATCAGTTCCTCTACTGGTATGGTAGTGGGAGATTGGTTCTGTAAGACGTGGTCAATAAGGTCATTTTCATCAATTTGTCCCCCTCCTATAATAGTGTCTAGAGTGCAGACTCGGTAGAGGGATGTCTGATAAAATTATTCCTCTTCCCATTCCTCTAACCATAAGGGTAAATCATTTAGGTTGAGTAGGAGGATACAACACAAGTTTGGATAAATTCCCATTATTAATAGTCATGTTCCCAACCCTGCAACTAATGTAGGCATCAACAGTGGCCAACTAAGGTCTTCTTAGAATGAGAGGGTAGGCATTAAACTTGGTTTTGGGCTAGAATACCAGGAAATCAGTGGTTTACTCCCAAGAGTCAAAGGAGACCATCACATCCTCAATAAATCTCTTAGGAGAAATTGTGGACCTATATGCAAGTTGCAGCACTGTGGTTGTCTTCCTTAAAGCCCCTTGGAGGTTGAGCTTTAGCATGCTTTCCCTGGTCATTACATTGATTGTAGCCCCAAGGTCAATCAAGGTATTAGGGACCACAATTCCATCAATGTGCATATCCACTACTAGATTACCAGGATCCAAATACTTTGGGGAGATTACTCTTCCCAACATCAGATCAGATAGTTGTCCAAAAACATTGATTGTGGCAGTATATCTTGTCCTTACCTCAAGCATTTTGAAACATTCATCCTTGATAATATTGTTGTAAATGGGAACATTTTTTATGGCCTAGAGGAGGGGTATCTTGACACACAAATTCTTCCACTCTCACAGAAGTTCAGCCTCTTATGGGGTGTGTTGTTTAGGGTGGAACAACCTTTTAGTATAAGGAGATGCATTGATTTGAGGGTCACTCTCCTCCTCTTCTTAAAGCTCTTCAGGTGGAGAAGGTGGTTGGTTATCTAGGGTAACTCTCCCAAACCAAAGGTTGATCTCTTGGATTTCCACAACATAAAAAGGATAGGATGTTTCCCCATATATACCTATTGTGCCTACTTATTATTCGGGTTCAGATTTGGTTGAGCAGGCATTTGAGGTTGTTTAGGTGGAGTAGGGTGAGGGAGCTATGTTTGAGGTGAGGTGGAGGCAGTAAAGTAGGATGGGTTGCCCCATTGGGAAGATTGGGGTGGGTATGGCTTAAAAGGAGGGTTGATAGGTTGAGAAGGATATTGAGGAGTATAAGACCAAGGAGGAGGTGTGGACCATGATGGATGAGTGGAAGGGTACCAAGGCTGGAAAGGTGCATTTTGATTTGGATTATAGTGAGGATAATGTGCACCTTGAATGCCTTGTTGATATGGTCAAGGACCTGGGGATATCCTTTGGTTAATGAAGAACAACTTGTCGGACCCACCTTCTACCCCTCCTTGGTATACAACCTTTAGAGTTGGCAGAGGGGGGAATTTAACTGTTGCATGACTCTCCTCACAGACTAAGCAGACATCTATGATATTCAGTGAGAAATCATTCCTAGGGTGTCTCTTAGTGCATATAGGGCAGAAGATAGCCAATGCCCTCTTTGCTTCCTCTTGCTTTCTTTTGATTGCATAGTATCCATATGCAAGGAAAAGGTATGCATTATTTCATGCTTAATTGTTGTTGGGGAGGGAGAGGAACTGACTAAGCTTTGGCTAGACCTACCCTTCTTCCTAGCAACCCTAGAGTAATTCTTGAATACAATTTTTATGTCATCATAAGGAAATTGGTAGATATATCCTAAATATAACATGTTGAGGGCTTCCATTACATCTTCCATGATCCCTCAGAGAAGAACTAGCTTGAGTCACTCAATATCAAGGGTACATTTGGCCCTCCTATAATTGAGTTGAAACCTTTCCTCATAGTCCTCCAAAGGTTCATCAGTTCCAAGGGTCATCATAAATATTTCCTCCTTTGTTTCTTTGGATCTACAATAATCTTGATATTTGTCATTGAAGGTTTGTTGCATTTGAGCCCAGGTAGTAATGCTTCCTCTAGGTAGACTCATAAACTAGTGCAAGGCTGCATCTTTGAGGGTAGAAGGAAATAAATTCAACTTCTGCTCATAAGAGGCATAGTCATAGGTCCTATAGATAACAACAAACTCAAACATGAAGGTGTTAGGATCTTTAGATCTTAGGCCATGGAAATGTGGAAGGCATTCACAACTTATATTTTTCATTCTATCCTCTCCATTGGTTTCTTTGATAGGTAACAACTCATTGTTATGGTTTTCAACCATAATTTGTGTAGGTGAGATAGGTTCTTCTTCTCCTATACATTCTTCAAAAATTTCAGGTAGCTCTCCTAAAGGTTTTTCCACTCCTCTATAGTCAGAGAGGGAAGTTCACAGTTACTGAAGAAGAATCAAAGTTGACTACTTGAGGGGGTGGGGGTTTTCGGTAAGAATTTCCCTTGGTTATCCCTACTCCTACGAGGCATGAAAGAACATGTATATTTTTAGAAATTTTCACTTTTTTCAAAATAATAAGACTAATGGAAAACAAAAAAAACAATGCTTCAACATAAACAACACCTACTTAGACACCTCCCTAGAAATGGCGTCAAAAAGTGGTGAGCCATGATATTGCACCAAGAGTATTGCAACTCCCAAGGGCTCCTCAACTCAAATTATCAACCTAGGGTTCATAAAAACTTAGAGGTGATAGTGCTATATGCATAGTAGGTTAGGTTCTACTCATGTCACCCTCAGTCATGAAATCATATCAAGATGTTCAGAGACCATTCCTCCAACTAACTATAGTGAAAAATTCTTATGAAAGCATAATTGAACCTGATTCTAACTATGAAAGTGAAAATGCCATTCATTCAAATGTAGATGCTAATTAACATTGCATGAAAGAGAAAGGGCTAGTCTACTTGCAGAAGTAAAGCTAATCTACTTTTCACATTTAATCAAATCAGTAACCTACTTGCATGTATCATTGATCTACTTTACATTTGCTTGAAAATAAGGAATCTAACTTTTAACATGCTTATGAAAAAAAATACTAATTCTAACTATGTTTTGCAGTGAGAAAGGAGGAGGTTGGAGTGGTATAAGAGCCTTCCTTAATAGTCAAATCAAAATTTGGGGCCATTATTTAAATTAACTAATCTAGGATCGAAGTGGAGATAAAAACTAGTTGAAAAGGACACTACTACAGGGTTACTACAGGAGGTCCTGTATTGCTACAGGAGGCCCTGTTTTTCTACGGGAGGGGTTTTGAAAGCCTTTTGAGGGTAGAAATGGTGTCTTGAGGGCAGGAGAATATGAATGAAGGTAGTAGGAAGTGAATGAAGGTTGGGGGATCCTCCTAGCCAAGCCTAGGACCTCTCAGAGGTATATCTTTCACAAGGGTTGATGCCCATGAAGTCCTATATTTGTCTTAATAAAATGATTGTGGAAACATAGTTTGGGAGTAGTGTGAGGTATAGAGGAAGATGAAGGAAAGCTCCAGGTGGAGATGGAAAGATGTTCCCACCATCGCAGATCAACAAAACCCTACAACTAACCGAATGCATGCATCGAATGACCAATAACACAATGAGATAAATTATCATGGAAAAGATGAGTTGAATTTGACTAAAATATATTCTATTCCAAAACACTACTCTGATGATTGAACTAAATCCTAAGTTGTAGAGAATAAACATGCAAAAAGATTACAACTAACATCTATCCATTTCCAAGAAATCACAAACAAATGTTTTTGGACTGAGATTGTAAATCTTTCCAATCACTCTTCTCACAAGAGGGGTGATAAGGGAACCTGCAATCACAAGTTTTTATAGCTTAACATCTACCAAAAAAAGATAAAGACATGATATGCTTTGAAATAAGAACAAAAAATAAATATAGAAGAGGGACTAAAGCCTTTGGGTTGGGCCCAAACCCAAGGGTTCCAACCCTCTAAAACTAGCTTAGATGTAGATTAATGGCAAACTTCTCATTAGCAGAAAATAATAGTCGGATACATCACATGAAAGTTAAGAATAACAATTTCAAGAAATGGGCTCATTATCTACTCTTAGATTAATAAAAAACTCGAATCTTAACGAGCCTTTCAACTGGTTTGTTTATACAAAAAGGTAGTTGATGGAATCTCCCTTGAAAATAGGAGTGATTCTCTCTAATCTCAAGAATTGTGGATCTGGTTCTCCTTGATCTTCACATGGACTTGGAGTCCCTCTAATGCTAGTGAATTCGAGCCATGAGTGAGGATCCTGTAATCCTAAGCTGAGTTAGAGAGTTAAGGAGGTGGACACGCCCCCTAGATTCTCTCTTGGTTGTCTCCATTAAGCCCTTGCATAGTAAATGCCTCAAAAATGCCTATTTTTCTTGCAATTTAATCACATTAGAAATCATAATATGACAAACACCTTTTAATATTATTACTAAGAATATTATGACTAAAAATGTGAATTAATGTGAGAAAATGATAGTTTTTAAGGCTAAAGGATAGCATAATGAACTTCAAAATATACCTATTAATGGGACCTGTCATTTGGGATAGGGTGATGTTCCTTATGTAAAAACAACGATGAAAATGTTTAACATCTGTTCATGACATGCCCCTTATTCCAAAAAGTATGGAAAGAGTGTAATATTCCTAATGAGATTATTAAGTTATAACAGAAGAAAAAATATGGATACGCAACCAAAAATTCCAACACGCGCACAAAATATCATATTACACCTGAAATTGCACCAAAATAATAAGCCATTTTATTAATTTGAGCATAATGGAGTACAAATATCTATGAATAGAGGAATTGGGCTTGCTACAACAAGGAAAAACCTAGGTGATATAAATGATGCCTAAGTGTTGGAAAACCTCATCTCCAATTTATGTGCTAACTGAATAATTTTTTGTTGCTGCTTCCAAATAGGAAATGGGAATTATGCCCTCAAAATTGCTCAGAAAATTCTAAAATTTAATTTGGTCCACTTTCTCAATAAGGCCGACAAAACCCAAGAAGGGTTTGGGCTCCTTCCAACCAACCCCGAGACCCCCTCAAAAAGTGTGAGTTCCTCCTTCAGCCATAAATTCACACCACTTGGAAATGAAAATACAATACGGGCTCCCAACTCCTAAAATTCCTCCCAAAAATTTCCTATGGAATTCCACCAAGCCTAACTCCAATTTATCTACCACAACACCGCAACAACCCAACTCTCCAAATACCTTCATAGACCCATCTAGTCACCCTCTACATATTCCTTGAATAAGCAAAATTATTCTTGATGAACATCCCCACAATTGGCCTTGCAAACCACCTCAAATCTCCAGAAAAACCTTTAAACAAGGCCCCTCTAAATCCTTAAAAGGCAGCAAGCACTATAACTGCTCCTCCAATAAATTTTTCCTCCCTTTATGACGCCTAGTATACATGCAGAACAGGTTGAATGCCATCAAAAATCAACTCTGAAACAACTCCAAGTTGTAGAATATCTCTTCTAGGGTGACATTCGAGGTTCACCAAAGAAGAGTTGGAAATTTTCGCCTGGAAATTCCCTTGTGTTGAACAACACTCATTGACCTGGTTCAAGATCTCAAGTGAAAAAAGGTTAAGTTATCAAATTGGCAAAATACCCCAAAACGAATCACCCCTCTTCTATTTATCCTTGTTGCCATTCTCTCTCCTTGTGGGCCCTCCCATTCAAACTCCTTCTCTTCTCTCTTCTCTCCAAGTTGAATTCCTTAAGGGAGTTCAAATTTCTCCTTTGGGGTGGTCGCCACATTCCACCATCCAAATAATTTTTCCTTATTTACAATGATTTGGAGCCTCCCTTCTCACAAAATTGAATTTGTTGTCTCTTACCAACTTTTCCTAATTTTTATGCCCAAAAATTGCCCACTAACAAAATTACAAAAATTTAGAACTCACTTAGTATAATTTTAACTAGAGGTAATATTACAGTCCTCCCTGTTATCAATCGAATATTTATCTAGAGTTGTTAACAAAGAAATGATTAGAGGTAACCACAAACCAACTTTGGATATTATCATGTAGCCTTCCTAATTCTCAAAGAGGGCTCTCTCTTTATGTTTTAACTTTGTTTTAGTTATTTGATTTTAGGCTAGTTATGATTGTACTTGGGTTTTGATTTGGATTTGTTGGTGGGATCACTTACTTAGATGGATAGAGGTATGCATTTTACCATTGGGCTATGGAGTCAAATGTCAAGCATAGATGATTGGATCAAGTTCTGAAAATAGTGTCTACAGGGCAAGGTAGCTGAGTTATTTCAGATCTTAAGGCTGGATGGTGAAGTTGGTTTCAATTGGATCCAAAGAGAAATTAAGGGTTCCTTAGGCTAGATTATGAAAGAAGTGAAAGAGGTCAACTGGAATGGGAGAGAAATTAAGGATTCTAAGATCCAGATATCAGAAGAAAACATAGAAATGATCAACTGTTCAAAACAGAGTGTACTTAAAAAAAATATGAGATAAATTTCCAGTTAATTCATTCACTTTAGATAACATGTAAGTTTGTGTAATACATAAGAATATAACAAATTTGACAAAGAAAATACTTCATTGTAATAGCTCAACACATGAATCCTGTAATGCAATCTTTTTTTTACTCAGTCTAGTTTGCCGACTTGAAAAATTGTTACAATAACCCTCAAGTTTCTGATCAATACAACTCTACAAATGTCTAGCAATCCACCCCCAATACTTCGAATTATGAAGTATTTATAGAAAAATAGTTTACAAAATATCCCAAACTGTCTTGGGAATTAACTTAGGAGAAAGAAATATCTTCATGAAAGAAGATAGAGACAGATGTTTAACTGATGTATGCTGTCTCTGTTTATTTGGTTGTGCTGTCTTTATGCTCTGATATTTTGCTATTTATTATCTGCCTTGTTGTTGGTCTTCATGCCGACTGTTCCTTTTACTTTTCCCTTTCTCAACTGATACACTTGATACACTTTCATCTGGCTGGCCTGTTATTTTTTCTTTATTGTGCTTTTTCATTTTGACTGTTCATTTCTACATTTTGACTGTGCATTTTAATAGCAAGTCATTTAACTTCTCCCATGTGTCTGCATCTGGTAATTGAGTATTTACCATTTTCCTATAAATTTCATCTTCTTCTGTATACTTGGCAAAAGTGGGCCTGTTCACAAAAAGGTGTTTTACCTCATGCTGGGGGTAAAATAGGTACTCAAATGTTTGAAATAGAACATTTCCAGTAGGCATCCCCTTTATAGATGAAGTATTTACCTGATCTCTGTCCACCTCTTTGATTCTCCTGTTGTAGTCGTCCTGCGGCATCAATTTATCATTTATCACCAGAGGATTAGGCAGACCTTTCTGCCTCAAAACATCAAACTTTACCATGAACCTGTCTATAGCTAGTTGCATGGTTTAGCATTTGTCTTCAAGGTTCATCATCAAATTCCTCTTGGTGAGCACCTTTTTTTTACTTCTAGTATGGTGCCAGTCCTATCAAGTATCTCCAACTCTTGCAATTCATATTTGTTTTTGGAGTTGAGGAAATGAATTATTCTAGTGGCTTCCTTTGGCATGTCTCCCAGTTCAGCCTTAACTCTCTGAATGGCTTCTGTAGCCTCTTTGCCTAAGTCATTGTGTTTAAAAATTACTTGAATGGATGGCTAAGTATCATTGACAGAGTCAATGATATTGGCCCATAAATGTTCCTTAGCTTGGCCAAGTGGCTCCTTTAATATTAATTACTTCTCCAAGCTTTTCATCCTTTCAGTCAACCTGGTTGACTTTTGAACTTCTTCCTTGTGCATAATCTGTGCAAGCTTGTTATCATTCTCTAGACTAGTTATATTTTCCTTAAGCTTGTTTATTTCTGTGGTCTGAATGGACATGTCTTCCATTGCCTTGACCAATTTACTTGCCTCATCACCTGGCTGAGCTGTTGCTGTTGTCGAACTTGTTGTTGATGTAGATGTTGCGGCAGTTGGTAGTGCTGTAGCCAGTGGAGCTGTAGGAGCCAATGAAGCTGCCAATGTGGATGGTACAACTGTGGTAACTGTTGGAACGACAGTGGCAGTGGCAGTCTCAAGGCTAGCTTGTTTTAACTGTATCAAGCTATCCAAATCTTTCTCCGTTTCCTTCAGCTGATCATTAAGTTGTAAAACAAGGTCCATCATTTCCTCCTGATGTGTTTGGCTTTCAAGGACCTCTTTTGTCTATGGATGCTCTGAATGAGGCAATTTGAGTTGTTTTTTAAGAGCAGAAATGTCCTCATTCTTTTTCTTTATCAAATTCTCAGCAACCTTGATATCATTGGGATCATGTCCTAGATCAATCACCAAGTCTTCTAGTGACTTGATTCTGTTATCTTTGGCCTGTGAAGAGGCCTTTTCCAGCTTGTACTATGCAGTGATATTATCTAATGAACTTTGTAGTTTGTTTGCAGTCATAGCTTTACCTGTCAAGGTGGAATAGATCATCTCACCTGCCTGCTTGTGAAACTCAATTTGGTTAATGGGATGAATATCCTTGGCCAAAACCTCAAAATATGTTTTCCTATAGTCTGATAATGTTTTTGGCTGCTGGACTGTAGGTTGCATAAATTTCATCTGCACTTTCCCTGTTTTGATGTCGAAGGCTGACATTAATATGTTTTGATTCGCAGGTGTCTGCATGAAGTATTGAGCATAAGTCTTAGCCTTCAGTTTCTCATTTCTCAACTTTATTTCCTTATACCTATCTTTAATGTCTTTCTCTTTATCCACAGGCTTGGTGAATGAAGATACCTCCATGCTGAGCTGTCTCTCAATAATTTGAGTGTTTGATGTTGAGGGATGGTGAGTTTCTCCTGAGGTTGTTGGGCCTTTGCTCCTTTCCACCATGGTATCAGTGTCAGTGATTTTTACTGAGTCAATGGTATCTTCTTGTTCAATTATAGGATTAAGCTTGGGCCTCTCGCTGTAACTGATTTCAAACTGTTCATATGTGGTTTCCATGGCTGAACTAGAACCTTCTTCCCTGGTTCTCTTTGTATTTTTGTCTTCATTTGCTGGAGTCTATAAAATAGGAGGAATATTCATTGGTTCTCCTAATTTTAGAACCTGCAGGAAGGAACTTATATCAATATGTTTTTCTACATCAATTAATGTATTCTCTACATCAACTACAGTACTGTCCATGTCTATCAAAGTGTTTTCCAAATATTCTGACTAGTTGGCAAATCTCTCAATGTCTGGCCTAGGATGATGGATGAAAGGACCCAATTTAACCTTGATCCTGAACTTATTTATGACTCCATGAGGGTCATATTTCCACATAAAACTTTTTTTGAATTTCATCTGTTGTAGAATCTTATCTTCCTCTGGTCTGACTTCCCTAGTATTACAAATGAAGGGCCCAATTGATTTTTCATTTTGAACTGGGTCTTCTTCCTAGTTGATAGGAAATTTACTTCATCATAGTTTATTATCTGCCTAAAGTATTCTAGTGAAAATATCCTCATGGGGGGGTATTTAGGCAGTTTGTAGGGGGCAAGTCTGCATCCATATATCCTTATTTCTGTGTGGTTCTGGTACAAATACCAGTCTCCCATTTTACTGTTCTTGGCCAACTATAAAACTCTTTTGATCTCTTGACTGATGGCTACTGGTTAGCATATTCATAACTAGATGGAAAAATGAATCAATGAAGTCCTTATAGGAAAAAATGGTGGAGAATTTCTAAATCAATGGTGTCTAGTAGATGACTGATCTTGGATTTCCTTTGGTATCCAATTTCCGGATGTTGACAGGAAATTTGTCTGACTGATAATATAAAAACATGTGGAACAATACAGATGAGTAGTTGAAGACTCTCTCAGTAGGTAGTTTGATGAATTTCTCATGCATTCTGTCTGCTATGAACTGAGCATAGTTATACATTGTAGCAGGTGGCTTGACTGGGCAAAAGATGGAGAGGAAGGCAAGAACAACCTTAGCCACATGTTCATCAAAGGTGTAACCTAAAATGTAGGAGAGCATGGTTATGATTTGTCTGCCTCTCTCAAAAAAATGGTGGCAGCATATGGTGGACTTTTTGTAGGAGTATGACACTCCTCTGTGATGAATGTTTTGGAAAATTTGGGCTATCCTGGGAAGGTCTAACTTGTTATAGAGATCAAGAAAGCCTTCAATATAAAGTGGGGTCTCATTTGGGCTTGGTTGGACTTGCAAAATTTGGTTAATGGATTTTGTAATGATGGTGAATAAGACTTGCTTGTCAAGGGTAACAATTGCTCTTTGACTAGGAATGTAGCAAGCTTGGCAAAATTGAATGATTTTTGGGAATGGGTGAACTTTTTGGAACAAATACTTGGGAAAACTAGACTCCTAAAGGTGAATGTCATCATTCTGGTTTAAAAAGTTGTCCTTATTCCAACAGTGGAGCTTTAGAAGGTAGGCAAGGGAAGTAATGTCCTTAATTTGAAATTCTTGGTCTACTAGGGAAAGGTAGTCAATATCCAGGTGAGGGGTTTGCAGAGGTCTCACGTCTAAAGAGGTTTGGGAACCCATAATTGGGTTTACAATTTTGAATTAGGCTTTTAGTGGTTTCAGGAGTGAGGCTTAGAAACTCTGGAATAATGGGAGATAAATTACAGTCTACGAAACAGGGTTGGGGATGCACAAATGAGTTTATCTTCAATTTCTGGAAGGTTTCTTAAGTAATTTAATTAATTAACCACTTAATTACAACTATGCTTTTGCAAATTCAAGGGTTGTTCTAGTTTTTTTTCAAGAATACCTGGAAATTGATGGTTTGGCGTGCAGACTGGTTTCAGTGGTGAAAGCAGAAGGTGTTGTGGCTTCAACTGTCAACTGGTTGCTTCAATTGGGTATCTGGAGCATCTTCAGGTGACAGAAGGTGGTCAAATTGGTCGCAGAGGTTTAGGGTGTCGCAAATGGCTAAGCAATAATTTGCAGTGAAAAACGAGCGAAAAGAGCAATTTGGGTATTTTTCAGCCTTTTAACAGTTAACAGTCACATTTTGGCATGGAAATTATTAAATGAACACTGGGCAGTTTACGGTTTAGGCGGGAAGGTGGTTTCTGGGCCATCGCACTGCTTTTGGAGGGGGCAAGCGGTATTTTTTGCGAGCATGCGATCTAACCCGGTGCCACCACATAGTAGAATAGTGCACAGGCAAAACCATGAATCTCGCGTGCTCTTGAGCTGTTATCAGTTGGACAATGAATCAGCATGATATGGTTGTACACCGTAAGATCTGGGGGTAGGAGATCGAAGGGATATCACGTAGCTGAGTTGCACAGATGGAATTGGGAAAGTGATTTGGCGGGGCCCGAGGTTTAATTACAAAAATGTAATTTTTTTTTTTTAGCGAGGTCGATTACTTTTCTATTACAAAAAAAGAAAGGAACTAAGTCCTATTACATTCCGGGAACAACTGGTCTTTAATAGAGGTACAAAATGGGAGCACAGTCCCTACCTCATCCTTTGATACCTTGATTCTAAAATTCTGTAAATTTATGACAATATATTGTCTAATGAACTGCCCAAGCAACAAACAGAATTTACAAAGCATAGTTAGATGATTGCATGATGTTCACCAAAATTGGTTCACTGACTCTTCTGGCTGCTGTCCTCTTTTCTTTCTGTACCTTGAGGAAGTCTCTCCTTGCTGACTTTGGTTCAGTGAGTTGATGTAATCCACGACATCCTCCAAGTGCTTGCACTTATCCTTCAGTTCTTCAATTTCTGCTCTTTGCTTGTCTATTTCACTTTGCTTATGGACATTTATAATCTTCATCTCAGATCGCAGATCTTTAAGAGTTTGGATGAAGCGACCTATCATAAATCTATTAGCCCGACACATTGAACAACTCTCATTCTTTTCAACTTTTTCAAGTGGATTGAAAGACATATTTCCTTTCTGGTTTGATCTTTCAAATGGATTGCTTTTTCCTGGAGGAGGTCCTCTGTGCTTGAATTGGTGAATTATTTTGTTTTTGCTTCTTTGGCCTTCTGTCTAAACTCTTTGCACTCTCTGCTTAGTTTCTTTGTTGGTCCTATAATATTGCTTATTATGCAACTCCCACTTATAATTACAGAGCAGATTGATGGTCTGTTTATGAGAAATTTGAGGAGAAAAACTTGTGGACTCAGGGTTTAAGAGTTTATAATTGATTTTGGAGGTGATGCGAAGATGGATGGAATCAAAAGAAGTCAGAATGTGGCTCGGATGTAGTTTATGGGGCCAGTAATCAAGCAACAAGACAACACTAAAAAGGTTATCAGTCCTAAAGCTGGAGAGTGGATAAAATTGAGGATGAAAACAAAGACATAAAACAATGCTTTTACCTTGAGACTGATTCTGCTTATGTAAAATTATAGGGAAGAGGATTTTGCTCTCTGTATCTAAGAACTGGCTTTTGTTGCTGAGAATGATAAAAATATGGATGGGATCGAATAAGATCGGAATGCGGCTCAGGAGGGGTATATGAGGTCGTTTTTCATGTAACAATACCACACTAACACTTTTATCAGTCCTTAAACCGAAAAGAAGAAAATGTTGTAAGTAACAACTGAGAAATGTGGCAATGTTGTTACCTTGTTTCTGAGTCTGGCTATTATTGATTTTACCCAGCTTGCAATCAGCTCTTGAGGCTCCGACTGCAAAACTTCGCTGGCCTCTGTTTCGCTTGGACTTGTGATACTCTCTGCTTCTGCACTCTTTTCTCTTATCTCTTATGTTTCCAACTATGACACTCTCTCGCTGCTTTCCCAAGTGTTGTGATTTCCTTTGCTGATACTTCATTTTATAGCTCCCTGTGCCATGCGTAAACCTGTTACTGTAGGTTTTCTTCACGAGTTTTTCCCCCATACCATCACAGATGTCCACTACCCAATTCGACTAGCAATCAATGTTTCTTGTGGTGTGATCATGCTCGATATGACCTTTTCCTACTTCATTCAACACACAAGGACGATTACCGACCTGTTTCAACTCATGATGAGTCCTTTTGGAGATTATTTGGATCCTCATCTTTGAACGAGGAGGATGGTGTTTGATTTTAGACCTTGACATTTGCAATGGAATCTCTTGCTCGTGGGGGGCTCCAGTATTGCAGCAATAATGCTGCAACTCCTAGGGCTCCCTTCTTTACTTTTATCAACCCAGTAGTTTGTAACAAACTTGGAAGCGATGGTGCTATATGCACAAGTACTAGCTCTTGCCACAACTGTCACTTGATCAGCTGGCACAAGTCCACTAGGAGCTTAAGCCAACTTCTATGAGCTCTTAGAAGAAGCTTTTAAATATGATGGACGAAAGCTAACTCAAAGGAGGCTAATCTACTTGAAAAAAGAAGCGGAAATCTGAAAGGAAATGCAAACCCTAGCAAACCCTAGTTTTATCGACTAACCCTACTAGTGCAAAAAGAGAGATGAAAGCAGTGGAAATGGATGCCATTGAATATTAGAAAGGTAAAATGCATGTGACTAAGCTACTTCTGAAGTGAAATCTGAAAAGAAACATCTTTTTTTACTTTTGAGCAATCTTGTAGAATTATTATGCATGTGTTTTAACTATTTTTTACTGTGCAAAGGTTGTTTGGCGAAAGGAAATGGGATAGGCGCTTTCAGGAGGTTGGGAAGGTGAGAAGAGGGCCTAAGGGGTCCTAGCACCCTTCGAGAGAGTTTCACAGTGTTCAAATCCCAAGAAACTACTCACGTGATCTTTTACAGGAAGTCTGCAGGGGTTTTACAGGATGTTCTGTAGCTTCTACAGGATGTTTCTACAGGATGTTCCGAAAGGGGATTTTGAAGGGCTGACGGTGGAAAAACGGTGGGAATTGGAAATGGAGGATGGATAAGGATGTTAAGGGGTCTAGGACCTGGTAAATGAAGCTAAGGAGTGATGAAGATGGTTAGGTTTGTTCAAGGATGGAGGGAGCAGTGATGCACAAGAATGTAGAAATTAGGGCAAAGTGGGAAAATGTGGCAAATGAAGGGCAAGAATCTGGAATTAGAGGTTGGATCAGGTGGGATGATGGAGGAAGGATAGACAGGGAAGTATCAAAGATGCTCTGCACACTATTTCTCAAAACTAATCAAACAAAGACTATGCAAAACAAAGATCTAGTTATCTTGACCTAATTTGACCTAGAAACCCAACAATCATGATGAACAAAACTTTATTGGTAGGAAATCATGTAAGATAACTATGAAAACTAAGCAAGAACAGATCTACGCATGTAATCACAACTGGTATCAACTTTTACAACTAAGAATCTAACACTAGCAATTGCATGAAGAAGCAAGAACAACGTTTTTGTGGCAGCAAGGACACCTTGGTCTCAGCTCATGGTCCCGAGGAGGGAGAGGTGAGATCAAGGGTTGCTTGATGGCCTTTTTCGAAGATATTTTCTATTACCAACCTATCAAATCAACCTGAACATGAAAAGCTATTTCAATCATCAAAAGCAACCTAAATAACAAAGCAATATGTTAATCTAAGTAACAAAAATTATTCTAGGAATGCAGCAAAGACACATAAAAGTACACAAAGGAGGTACTGGGCACTTGGGTTGGGCCCAACCCCAAGAGCTACAACCTCCTAAGAAAGGTTAGAGGTGGTGCAAAGCTGGATTCATCTTTATTGATCAAAAGAATAGTTACATCCCAAAAACTGTCTACAAGAAAAAGCTCGAAAATGCGCTGAAATGCAGAGCTAACCTACTGACTAAAATCTAACTAACAAATGACTAAAAACTGACTAAAAAATGACTAACATCTGATTTCCTTGTAGCTGTAACTGTTGTTTCAGTAGCTCATTCTCTTCCTGTAGTTTGGTCCTTTGACTGCTTCCCACATGCCTTACCATGGCCAATTCCTTTCTTGATTCCTTGAGTTGTTCTTCTAGGTGACCTATGTCTGCCACACCCTTGGACTTGGCAATCCTCATCCAAGTGTAAGTCCTCACCATTTCTTGTTCTAGTGCAAAGAAGAGTGGTACTGTAAATTTCTGAGGAATTATCTTCCCAGCTTCTAACAGGCTGTAGTATGAGCCCAAACTAGGCTGAGGGCTTGGTTCCAGTATCTCTTTGGTCTTTTCTTCTCCTTGTGATTGTTTGGCTGCCTTCTCCTCCAATTTCTTGGTCTCTTTTAACTTAGCCAGAGTTTCTTGTAGAACCATCTCAGCTTCCTATAGAGTTGTCTTTGAGTCCATCATCCTAATTCTCTCTCTCTAGGTGGAGGTTTTTGGGCTTCCTCGTTCATAGGTGATGGATATCTTTGAAGGGGACTTCTCCTTTTGTTTAGATGTGGTGTCCTCAATGATAATTGGCTCCTTTGACTGTGGCTGGGGTCTGCCCACTTTGATCCTTGTGCTCCTCCTTGCTTTAAAGTACATGGAGGTTTTCCTCTTTCGCTTCCCTTTTTGTTTTGGAGGTGTGCTTAAGGTAGCAAGCACAGCTGTTGCTTCCCTTGCCCATATCTCAGGTGATTTCTCCTCTTGTTGTTCTCTTCCTGTAGAAATCCCTGTGTCAACTATTTCTGTGTGTGTTGTTGAGATCTCGGGGTGTGTCTTTTCCTTTTGCTTTTGTGTGCCTTCTTTGGCTGTGGTAGCCTTCACTTGGAATTTCTTGGCCTTTTCCTTCCCAACCTTTTTCCTTTTTCGCCTTCTCTGTTTTTGTTGTTGTCTCCTTTTCTGTCTCATGCTCAGCGGTCTTGTCAAATTCCTCTTTTTCCTTCTGTTCTTCCTCTGTTTTGCCCTCTGCTTGAATGTCCTGTGCTCCCTCATCAATGTTCTTCTCACTTTATTCAATTGGCATGGTGTTGAGTTTGTGTTGTAACCAGAAAAGAAAATGCTCAAGTGGGAAAAAAACACAGTCAATCACTGAAGCAGAGGATGACTGAATTCGGTTTTTTTCTGAACCCAAGAAGGAATTTTTCATGTGTCCAATATCAACTAGCAACAATTCCCTTGTTTTAAGACTGCTGTCACCCAGAACTCGACTGTTTGCTTATGAAAGGAAGAATTTTGTTTTTACAGGCAGAGCACAGAGATCAAGTTTTCTTCTTAGCACATAGACAAAAATGCAAATTCAAAATTTTTTCACACACGGGCTGGCCTCCACAGCTGCATATATCTTCCCTATGGAGAATTTTTAAAAAGGAAATGTGGAGGAGAATTTTGATGCAGAAAAACTGGGACACTCAGTGCAATACATAGGCAAACATTTTACTTCCAATACACATGCAAATTTTTCACTGATTTTCCAATCTGATGCCATGTTTAATTCACCACCTTGCACAAACAAATCATGCACAAAGAAGTTTTCCTGAGCCTACCTCGTTTTGAGCTTGAAATTCGCTGAAAATCCCGGGTTTTCTTTCTGCACGGCTGTTTTTTGCCTTTCCTGTAGAAGCCTTCCTGTAGAAGGTTCTCGTTTCTTGTAGAACGAAACTACGCTTCTTATAGAACCCGATAGGCAGGAGATTTTTTAAAAAACAAAATAAATCTCGAAAAATCAGGTAGGAATCTTGCAGAGGACCACTGGTTAGCTGATCTGGAAGTGGTGGATGCGTGCTTCAGTTGTGAATGTCGTGAAGACACAGTGAACAAAGAGTGGTGAGAGTTTCATCCGAGCATCATTTAACTGCAGCGTGATTCGTGTGAGAAGATGAGGTGGTAGAAATGTGCTTTGCCATTATTCAGACTGTTGGTCCCTACTGCAGTGTCATCATGGGACGAGATTTTTCCTGCTTGTAATCCCTTACCATCAGTTGTGCTGGAGTTCAACATCTGCCACCACCTGTTTTTTTTTTTTTAATTTCCTGAGAATGACTATACACGTGCTAGGTGACCTCCGGATGAGTGCAATCGAACTGGCTGAGGGTGTCGGGTTAACTTGCTAGCTTCCTGGCTTAATCCCACCATTTCATTCGTTTATGCACTTTCGAATCATACGGATGCAAATAGAGGAATTGGTTTAGACACTTACCTGTAAGTCGACGTGCTGCTTGGTTCTTTTTTCTGCTGCATGCTCATATTTTGTGGATGCATGCTGGTCTGTTTGTTGATACATGGCTTATTTTTTGGTGTAGGTATCCTCTGGCTGGATCTACGTTGCAGGAGCCTGCTTCAATGTTCAGATTTGCACCCTCATGTTGTTGATGCTGAATTTTTACAAGACAACAACTTGTTTTCTCCATAGATCCCAAGCGATAGATCGGATTGACCTGAAACTTTCTGAGCATGCTTCTATCATCGTTATGCACCTCCCATAGAAAAAATGTGGTCAATGGATGTACAGATTTGGAGAAAAACTGAAAATGGCTGAAGATTACAGAGGACAATTTCTCGAAAATCGTGCATCGGAATTGGCTGAAACTGCTTGGGTAGGTTACTATCACCTATATGCATCTCCCCATGAAACAGGTTTTGACATGGATGCACGGATATGGAGAAAATGCAAAAATGGCTAAAGGTGATGGAGGCTAATTTCTTGGAAACTATGCACTGGAATTGGCTGAAATTGCTTGGGCATGTTGCCATCATCCATATAAAACTCCCCGTAAAACGGTTTTGTAAATGGATGCACAGTTTTCACGTGAGGGAAAAAAACAAATTCCAGCACTATGTATTTTTGTTTCAAAGCATTCTGCAGTTTTTTGCATAGTAAGAAAAATGAGCTTAGGCTATAATGCAGACTTGGAATTGATGGGATAGGTTTGAGGATTGTAGGAGGACTTATGAACGCTTTAGGAAGCTATCATGTTCGCCAAACTGCCTTTTAAAATCCATTACTAGCTTCCTGTAATTTCTACAGGAAATTTCTGTAGAACACACAGTTTTTAGGAAATAAGCAAAATGCGATGGAAAAAATAATGGAGAAGGGTGAGGGATGGAAACATGGATGTGTGCAGGCCTCGTGGACATATTCCCAGCCTTTGGGTCCTCTTTAGAGATCAATTTTGGCTTGTTTGTAGGCTTCCTGTAGAAGACACAGAACTTCCTCTGTCTTTGCTTTGAGCGATCCTCCTAACCTGCAATGTCCTTGCTGCAACCTGCAATTATTCAATGGAAATTAGGTTTATTTTTCTTTTTCTCTTTTCTTCTTTCTTTTTCTCTTTTTTTTTGAAAACAACTAGGGCGCCTCATGGAGGTTTTCACCCTAATTGCCTGCCCTGGGCGCCTCCAAGGGAGGTTTTCACCCAGGGATCTTATTCTTTTTTATTTTCTCTTTTTTTCCAACCCATTGACTGCCTCATGGAGGTTTTCAATCAATGAGCCAATCTGAGGTGCCTCCGAGGAGGTTTTCACCTTAGATTTTTATTTTCCTCTTATTTTCATTTTTTTTCTACCCTACCCTACTTGAAAAACAAAATCATTTTCAAGTATAAGAATATTTCCAATTGTGCCATGTGCACATCGAGATTAGAGACAAAATGATGCAGAGGCTTGAAATGCATGCTTTGACAGGTATCCAGTTTTCAGAGACCAAATGATTTGACTTTGAAAGGATCAAACATAGTTGAGGAAGAGAGTACTGCTGCAACTTAGTGACCGTCTGGAACCATATCTCAATATAGCTTTGATATCCTTGGTCCTTTTGCTGATCTGGATCATTCTTCATGTCACCTTCTATCATGACCTTCACATCTTCCTCTTTTTGCTGATTTTTCTCTTCACTACATGGAGGATTTGATGGTAACCATGAGGGAGCTCTCTCGATCTCTAATTCTGATGTCTTCTCTTCATCATGTGCAGCCCATGGTTCTTTGATCTCCTCTTTGAATCTTCTTTTGTTGGATGTGATCCTTCAGTGCTATCAATATAATCTCTTTTCTCCAATGTAACTCGTCCTGAGCTATGGTGAATATCATTGAGCTCAAGAGGAGTTGTTTGGAAGTGTTGTACCTTAGCTTTGCAATTGGGTTGAGCTACTCCAATGGGCGGGTTTGGAAATGGTTGTATGGGTAGTTGAGTGGGGGTGTATATTTGAGATAGATGTGGATGGGGTTGTGGTTGGGAAGGTGGTGGAGGCAAAGGAGCGGGAGGAGAGTTGTACTGGGGCCTCCACCCCTGATGAGGTGCATTCCACTGAGGTTGTGGCTGAGCATAGGGGTGAAATGGATGAGTAGCTGGTTGAGCATGATATTGAGATGGATACGACCAGGGAGGGGGCGTGGACCAGGAAGGATGAGCAAGAGGACCCCAAGAAGGCATGAAAGTGGCTTGATAGGGGTTGTAATAGGTCTGGGATGTCCCTTGCATTTCCTGCTGGTAAGGTATGGGTCCATGTGGCCTCCTTTGGTTCATATAATAGAGTGGTTCAGTGGCTCCTTTGGTCCTCTGATATGCAGCTTTAAGCCCGGGCAAAGAAGGGAACTGATTCGTAGGATGGTCTTCTTCACAGACAAAACACACTTCTATGGAGTGCAATGGACATTCGTTCCTAGGATGCTTTCTAGTGCACCTGGGACAAAAGATGGCCAAAGACCTCTCGGCTTCCTCTTGCTTCCTTTGGATCTGCAATGTATCCAGTTGCATGGCAATAGTCTATCTGATCTTGCTCTTGACATCTTCCCACATGTTTCCAATTTCACCTTCAATGGATGAGTTGCAAGAAAAGGTATTGCTCCCAACATTTTTGTTTCCGGCCATTTACTCCAGAGGAATGCTTTCTTCTTCTTCTCCCCTAGAGGTTCTTCAAAATATGTCTTGCTATCCACCTAGGGGTTCTTCTTAATCACGACCATCGATGAAGAGAGAAGGTTGGCTGTGTGAAGCAGTGGGGGTGTTGTGCAAATATTTTTCTGACTTAACTCTACTCCTACAAGGCATGAAAGGAAATCTTTTTGGTTGATTTTTGTTTCTTTTTTTTTCTTGCTTGTACCTGCAAAAGCTAAAATAGATTGAATTGCAACTAACTAAAATCTATCTTGCTGAAATGAAAATGCGGAATTGAAATGAAAGCAGGAAAGGACTAATCTATTTTGCTGAAATGAAATTGCAAGAATGAAATGTTAGGCTACGCTTGCAGAATTGAAATTGCGGAATTGAAATGCCAATCTATGAAAGGAGGAAATGTCTAATCTACTTTTGCGGAAATGAAATTGAAGAATGGAAATGAAACAATCTACTCTATGTTTGCTGAAATAAACTACGTAGCAGAAGGTTGTAGTAGAAAATAGAAGAAAAGCAACAATCACCAGTACTCTGACGCGTCCCCGGCAACGACGCCAAAAAGATGGTGGGCTCCAGTATTGCAGCAATAATGCTGCAACTCCTAGGGTTCCCTTCTTTACTTTTATCAACCCGGTAGTTCGTAACAAACTTGGAAGCGACGGTGCTATATGCACAAGTACTAGTTCTTACCGCAGCTGTCACTTGATCAGCTGGCACAAGTCCACTAGGAGCTTAAGCCAACTTCTATGAGCTCTTAGAAGAATATTTTAAATATGATGGATGAAAGCTAACTCAAACGAGGCTAATATACTTGCAAAAAGAAGCGGAAAGCTGAAAGGAAATGCAAACCCAAGCAAACCCTAGTTTTACCGACTAACCCTACTGGTGCAAGAAGAGAGATGAAAGCAGTGGAAATGGATGCCATTGACTGTTAGAAAGGTAAAATGCATGTGACTAAGCTACTTCTGAAGTGAAATCTGAAAATGAACATCTTTTTGTACTTTTGAGTAATCTTGTAGAATTATTATGCATGTGTTTTAACTATTTTTTACTGTGCAGAGGTTGATTGGCGAAAGGAAATGGGATAGGTGCTTGCAGGAGGTTGGGAAGGTGAGAAGAGGACCTAAGGGGTCCCTAGCACCCTTCCATAGAGTTTCACAGTGTTCAGATCCCAAGAAACTACTCAAGTGATCTTCTACAGGAAGTCTGCAGGGGTTCTACAGGATGTTCTGTAGCTTCTACAGGATATTTCTACAGGATGTTCCGAAAGGGGATTTTGAAGGGCTGATGGTGGAAAAACGGTGGGAAAGTGGAAATGGAGGATAGATAAGGATGTTAAGGGGTCTAGGATTTGGTAAATGAAGCTAAGGAGTGATGAAGATGGTTAGGTTTGTTCAAGGATGGAGGGAGCAGTGATGCACAACAATGTAGAAATTAGGGAAAAGTGGGAAAATGTGGCAAATGAAGGGCAAGGATATGGAATTATAGGTTGGAGCAGGTGGGATGATGGAGGAAGGATAGACGGGGAAGTATCACAGATGCTCTGCACAATATTTCTCAAAACTAATCAAACAAAGACTATGAAAACCAAAGATCTAGTTATCTTGACCTAATTTGACCTAGAAACCCAACAATCATGATGAATAGAACTTTATTGGTAGGAAATCATGTAAGATAAATATGAAAACTAAGAAAGAACAGATATACGCATGTAATCACAACTGGTATCAACTTTTACAACTAAGAATCTAACACTAGCAATTGCATGAAGAAGCAAGAACAACATTTTTGTGGCAGCAAGGACACCTTGGTCTTAGCTCATGGTCCTGAGGAGGGAGAGGTGAGATCAAGGGTTGCTTGATGGCCTTTTTCGAAGATATTTTCTGTTACCAACCTATCAAATCAACCTGAACATGAAAAGCTATTTCAATCATCAAAAGCAACCTAAATAACAAAGCAATATGTTAATCTAAGTAACAGAAATTATTCTAGGAATGCAGCAAAGACACATAAAAGTACACAAAGGAGGTACTGGGCACTTGGGTTGGGCCCAACCCCA
Organism: Pinus tabuliformis; assembly: GCA_031772625.1. Taxonomy (NCBI): domain Eukaryota; kingdom Viridiplantae; phylum Streptophyta; class Pinopsida; order Pinales; family Pinaceae; genus Pinus; species Pinus tabuliformis. Next base: position 928,514,899 of record CM062812.1, on the reverse strand, counting down.
AGAGCTATAGCCTCCTAAGAAATATTAGAGGTGGTTCAAAGCTGGATTCATCTTTATTGATCAAAAGAATAGTTACATCCCAAAAACTGTCTACATGAAAAAGCTCGAAAATGCGCTGAAATGCAGAGCTAACCTACTGACTAAAATCTAACTAACAAATGACTAAAAACTGACTAAAAAATGACTAACATTGAACTAAAAACTAGCTAACTCAAATGAGGCCCTAAGCCTTCTTATTTATACAAATTGAGGACCCCAAAAGTCCTCTTAAACTTTAGGGACTTGGCTGCCAAAACTTGCAGTTAACAACAATCCTATTTGACCCTCTTGGCTGCCCCTTGTGCTCCGAGTTTTTTTGATGGAGAATTTGAGGTAAGGCCTCATAAATGAAGGGGACACCTTCCTACAAATCCTCTCCTTTGTTCTTCCACGAATTTAGCTGCTAAGTGCTCATTTAAACCTTTGATTTTGTCTCAAAATTGACCAAAAATCTGCATAAAGCACACATTAGACTTGTTGGCATAATGACTAACCCAATTCACTCTATTAGCATAAATATAATAAAAAACATGCAATAAACTAATGGGAATGGTGGATTAAGTCGAATTAAGAGGCTGAATGAGCCCATATAATTACTCATTTCCGGGGCTCATCAGCTCGTTGATGCAAGCTTCCTTTCCTCTTCTTGTTGATTTGATGTTATTTGTCCTTCTTTGGTTTTCAAACCAGTCCTCCAAGGAGAACACTTTATGGGATGTTTTCTTCATAGATTTTTTTATTTTCTTTCACAGTTCCAGCTTGTCTATCCACTGCCTTGTTGGCTATTAAGTCTGCATCTTTGTTTTGTGTTCTTAATACATGCTTATAAGTTATTTTCCCCATGTTTTTTGTGTTTGATATGATTCTCTGTCTTATTTTGTTTAAGGCTACACTTTGAATTCCTTCTCTGCTTCCATCGTTGCTATAATAATTGCAGAGTCCCCAATTAATATTGGATCTTTTATCTCTTTTTTTTGTAAAATCTTAGTGCCTATCAGCAAACTATATGCCTCTGCCCTGTTATTAGTCATCTTTCCTAGGCCCCATTCATATGTTATTATTTTCTTACCATTCGGATCTAGGATTAGGCCACTTGCCCTTGCTCTGCCTGGATTATTTTTTGAGGCTCCATAAAAAAATAATATGTACTTTTTCTATTCTTTGATCCACTCTTCCATTTCCATGTCATTCAAACGAAGCTTCCAATCCCTGTTTTTTGCCCTACCTTTTTTTTTTTTTGTAAACTCCATATTTGTCTTCAATTAGAGCTTTGCTATACCATTCCCTTTCTTCTTGCTACAAGCTATTCTAATCGATTCTTACTGCTCCATTTATACTTATTATTTCTGAAACTTGTCCCCAAGTCTTCGATATAATAATCCCTATGCTTGGCTTTTGTCCCTTAAAGATGCACTTGTTTCTAGCTAGCCATAGTTGCCAACAAAGAATAGAGGGCAAACATTTCCAAATTCTATTTATTACTGCTTTTTTTCTTCTTGGTATAGGGGTAGCTTTGGACCCAATTTTTGTGGAGAATTGGCAGTTGCACTGTAGTGTCTATGCTTAGCTCTAGTTGGTTGATTAATTGCTTCCAACATTCCATTGCCATGGTGAAATTCATAAATAAATGTTGAATGTTTTCCTCATCCCTTTGGCACATGACACATTTGGAGGGTCCTTGAAAGCCTTTCTTTTTTTAATTTTCCGCAGTGAGAATTTTTCCTTTCAGCAGTGACCAAGTAAAGAATTTAATTTTAGGCAAACATTCATTTTTCCATACTGCTGTCCAGAGATTCCAATCCTCATAAGTATTATAATTTTGGAGATAATTGTAACCTGATTTCACTATATAATTTCCTCCAGTTGGATCCCATATAAACTCATCTTGATCTTCTTTCTTTATTGGCGTTGCTCCTACTAAGAAGGTTTTCAATTCTTCCCATTGGCTTCTCAATCTAGAAGGAAGTGTCGACACTCTCCAATTTGTCCAGATATTTTGTTCCCATTCAGAAATAGAGTATAAGGTGGTTAGGCTTGTCTCTTCCATCCAATATTTTAATTCTCTTAGATTTTTCTATTGTCTTAATGGATTTGCTCCCATTATTCTGTCATCCCATATTGAGATTGTTTTCCCATTCCCAGGATTTTTGGAGATTTGATCTCTTATATGTGGAACGATCTTTTTAACCAATTTCCAGACCTGTGTACAAGGCCGATCTGGAATTATTTCAGTGAGAATTTTTGTCCTTTGGAAGTTTAAATATTTTCTTGTTAAAGCTTTACCCCACCACTGTGCGCTATTCATCAGTCCTGGTATCCGGATTGAAATCCCTCCTTTCTCATAGGGGAGAGTTACTTGTTCCCATCGAACAAGGCTGAATTTTTTATTTTCTTGTTTTCCTCCTTGCCAAAGAAAGCTTCTGATAATTAATTCCATTTGTTTGTGGGCACTTGCTAGGGCCATTATTATGGCATACTGATATATTGGCAGAGCTGAAAGGAGGGCCTTGATCATTATTGTTCTTCCTGCAAGATTGAGCCACATCATTCCCCAACTCTGAATTTTCCCCCTCATTTTTTCCACATGCTTATTCCAAACTTCTGCCTTGACCACTTCTTTTGCTAATGGTAGTCCCAAGTATATAAAATGGCTCCATTTTAATTGTACTGATATTTCCATTATATGGGATATTCTCTGCATTGTGTTTATTGAGACATTCCAGCTGTAAATTCTGCATTTGTTGTTGTTTAGGAGTCCTCCTGAAACATGAAGAAAGTCATCTAAAACTTTTTTAAAATGTTTTGCAATGATACTAGAAGCTCCCCCAATGAGGAGGGTGTCATCTGCAAAGAGGGAGTGGTTAATCTCTTTGATTCCTCTTGAGATTCGGATACCTGTAATTTTTTTTATTTTCCCTTTGTTTTTCAAGCTATACACTTAATGATTCTACCATAATAATGTAAAGGAAGGGGGAGAGAGGACAACCTTGTCTCAATCCTCTTGAGCTTTGGAAGAAGTTGCTTGGCCTTCCATTAATCAAAGGAGCTATCCAGGGATTGGTGATGCAAGTCATAATGATGTTTATAAACTTGGAAGAGATGCCGAACTTTTGAAGGATAGCAACAAGAAAGTTGTGGTTCACTCTGTCGAAAGCATTGGCCATATCCAATTTGATGACCATTCCCTTTTCTTTTCTTTGTATACTACTATGTATGGCTTCCTGTACAATTATTACATTGTCAGTAATTTGTCTTCTTGGTACAAAACCACCTTGATTTTCTGAGATGATGCATGGAATTTTTTTTTTAATCTATTTGCCAAATTTTTTGTAATTATTTTGTAGGAAGAGTTACATAAGGAGATAGGCCTGTATCTATCAAAGGAAATTGGGTTTGTCTCTTTAGGGATGAGAGCCAAGAATGAGGCTTTTGTATTTCCCCCAACTTTATTTTTTTTGAAGACATTTTTTATCATTCTCACCAAGTCTTTCTTGATAGTTTCCCAATGGTTCCTATAGAATGCAATTGTGAATTCGTCCGGTCCTGGGGCTTTTTCCGGGTGTAGACTCCACACTACTTCTCTAATTTCCTCCTCAGTGACCTCTTTATCTAATTCTCTGTTTTGCTGCTCGCTGATTTTTTTTTTTAATTTGCTGTAAAAATTCCTCGCTGTCCACCTGCTGATCCCTCGCTGAAAGGAGATTTTTGTAGTGGTTGTGGGCTGCCTTTTTAATTTCTTCTATTCCTCTTATTTCTTGCCCCTCTACTTGAATTTTTTCAATCTGATTTCCAGCTCTCCTTATTTTCATAATATTATGAAAAATGGCGGTATTTTTATCCCCTGCTTTCAACCATAAGCATCTTGACTTTTGCCTGCTCTCTTCTTCCTCTTGCCGATTTTGCTTGTATAAGTCCAAAAAAATCTCTTTTTCTTGTGCATAATCTTGCTCACTCTCTTGTTTGTTTTCTTTTTCCTTACTAATGTTGTCCAGTTTTCCTTGAAGTTCTATTTTTTTTGCTTTTTCTTTGAGTGTATTTTCTCTTGCCCATGATTTTAAGCGAAGTCTTAAATTTTTTAACTTCATTTCCCACACATAGTGAGGAGAGCCTGTTACATTGATTTTCCAACTTTCTCTTATTTGTTTGTTGAAGTCCTCTTTGCTGTCCCATATTTTATTATATTTGAAAGGGAGCGAACCTTGGTTTTCCAGCCTACCCAAGATCAACACCACTGGCTTATGGTCTGAAGCTGACACATGAACAATTTTACTTTTCACTATGGTGAATGTTGCTGCTATATTTTCATGGATCATAATTCTATCTAATCTTTCCTTTATGTTATGTTTTCCTATTCTTTTATTGCTCTAGGTATACTTTCCATTACTTGGGGGAATGTCAAGTAATTTTTGTTCTTCAATGATTTCTTCCAGCGCTGCTCTTGAAGGATCATTGTAGTAGTTACCTCCCAGCTTCTCATCAATATTTCTAATCAGATTTAAGTCTCCTCCCATTATTAGTTTGCCTCTTTGCCTTTATGCTGCTTCTTCTTTCACTGACTTCCAACATTGTTCTTTGTCTCTGTAGTGGTTGGGGGAGTAAATATTTATGATGCAATACTCCTCCTTTGTACTATTATTTTTCAGATATGTTCTTACTCAATGATTATTGATTTTTTGGTTGACTACATCCCATTTCCTTTTGTTCCACATTATGCATATTCCACCTGAGGTTTCATTAGAATCTATAGTTGTTCCTTCAACTTCTTTTTGTTTTTGAATAATTTTTTGAAGTTCTTGCTTGCTTACTTTGGTCTCTTAGATCATAAAGATGTCTGGCTGCTCCTATTTTATTATATCCCTGACTGTGTTGATTTTAAAAGTAGTTCCAAGATCCCTACCATTCCAAGAGCCCGTAATCATTACTTATTGTTTTTACGATGTGTCCCTCCCTTTTCTTTGTGCTGATATTTTTCTCCACTTCCCATATGTTTGCCGAGGAAAGAATCCATTGGCTGTTGTGTTCCTATGGCCATTTCCTTTTCTCCTATCTCATCCCTTATTTCTTTATTAGATTTCCTTCCCACTTTTTCTAGCTATTCCCATACTTGGGTGTTTTCTTTTGCTTTGTTTCTAGTTTGTATTCGATCTACTGTGGGCAGAAGAGGGGATGGGCTCTGGATAGGGGAGGTGATGAGAGCTAATGCATTGGATGGTGGAGGAGATCTTGGAGATGGCAAGTCTTCTCCCAGAGGTTCAAATGGATTTGAGGAAGTAATAACTGGAGGGGCGGTATTTATTGGAGGAATATAGGTTGTTTCATTGGTCTCTTGAGGCTGTGAGGGATTCAATGCAGTTTGTTTATTGAGAGGCTTCTTTCTTTTAACTTGTTCCCATGTGTCTTCTTGGACTTCACCACTTCCAACTTATTTTTTTACTACATCTATTTGCGAAATGACCATATTCATGACATACCTTGCATTTGAATGGGATTTGCTCGTAGTCCAGTTGCTGAATATGAGTCCATTGATCCACCTTGATCCTTATCGCCTCGGGTAGACCTTTCCCCAGGTCTACTTCCACACAAATTCTTGTGCAGGCATGCATGTTGTCTTTGGGTTCACACCTGTCAATGTATTTTCCTACCACATTCCCAATAGCTCTTACCGAGTCATCACCCCAGCAGTGGAGGGGTAGATGTGGCAACCTGACCCAAACCGAGACCGCGCTTGGAATATCCATCTCTGGATCGAAGTCTGGTGTCCATCTATTCAGGTATAGTCCTCTCGAATCCATAAAATAAGGTCCATTTCTGAATATTAAGTCTCTGTCTTCCTTAGTTTCAAATAGGAAAGTATAGTATCCCCTTCCACAGAAACGAATAGCTATCTTCCCTTGTGTATTTGCACTCCAATTTCTTTCCACCCATTTCTGAACTGATCTTGGGGAAGGCTAGAGCCCTGTGAACTGTCCCACAAGACCACGTTTTGCTAAGGAAATGGCAGCTTTTCTTGGGAGAGTTGGCGGTAGTGAAATCTCTGGGATGTCCGCTAGCTTCTTCACGAATTTTTTGACCGATGGCCTAGTTCTTGGAGCTCTGTTTTCTGATATCAGAGTTGCAAATGCTACTTCATTTTCATCATTCCCTTGTTGGGAGGAGGAGTCTCCCTCTGCCGAGGGACGCATTGTTTGAAAGAACTCAGCAGCAGGAGGCTGCCGAGTAAGGGGACAGCGTGTGGCTGCAATGGGTGAAGGAAAAGAAGCTCGAAGATCTCATGAGCGGATCGATCGAGAGAAGATCTCTGTGGAGACTGGGTAATGCCAGAGAGGGCTTAGTAGCAGGTGGCTGCCAAGCGGGGAAGCTGCAGGAGGCAACAACAGTGGCTAGGTCAGGGGCATGCGCACCAAAAATTTGCTAATTACAAAATTGTAATTAATTAACGAATAATGTCATGGTTTTTAATATAAGTAGTGGGTTAATAAGGTGGGACCATGGGTTATGTGGCGGGGGTTTTTTAACTGCACCAAGGGTTGGTGGGTTAAAAAGGGTATCGGGGAAATATGAAGTGGGGGATGTTAATTACATAATGCAGGGGCATAAAAACTTAGGATAAGGGGGTTTTTGTGGGTTTTTGAGGGGAAAAGGGAAATTAATAAGGGGGGAAATTGATATTTGTAATGGGGAATGGGTTTCACACTAGGGAAAGGGGTTTTGGGAAGGGGGGATGATTTTTGAAGGGTAATTTCTAGGGAAATGTGTGAAACCAAGGGGTAAAGGTCAAAATGAGGGGAAAATGGTATTTATAAGTAATGAAGGGATAATGGGGAAATTAGGAAATAAGTATGTGGGGGTGTAGTGAAATGAGGGGAAATTAATAAAAAAGCTTGGTGAATATCCTTTCTTTCTCACATTTCCTCCTGCACATGAAACATAGGCTTAAGCATGATAAATGAGCTTTTGAATTAGCAATCTTGTGCATTTGCAACATTTCTTCTACCTACTCTTTATCTACCCTAACATTTTCTCTTCATTTATTGGGTGCATTTGAGCTTGCTGACCCTTTATTACCTTTTCTTTTGATAAGCAAACTATCTAATTCTAACCTTATAACTTCCAATGGCTCAAATTAAACTGATGAGATCATTTATATTCCCTACCTAACTACTAATCCACCAAGGTTAAACAGTTTGGCTAGATCTTTATTCTCTATCCATTAACATAAAATTTAAAACATGAATGAGTCAAGATTAAGCTATTTGACCATCATGGATTGTGGCATTTCTGACAAGCTACACACAATCTTTATTTTTCATAGTAAAGTAAAAGTAGGGGCATTTGAATTTGCACACTTCCATGATCTATTTTTATTTCTTTTTGGGGTTCATATTTTTCACTTTTTTGATCCTTTCTCTTTCTTTTTTGTCCTTTAATTACTCTTTTAGGACACACCCTCTTTACGTTTTTTATTTTTCAATATGGAAAACATTTTACAGAAAGAAAAATTATGTACAATATTACAAAACTAACCATAGCCAATTCAAAATTATGAATCCTATTATTATAGGACCCTAACAGTGGCTCCACATGGGGATGGTATTTCCTGGTGAAATGTCAAGAACTTTAAAATCAATAGCCTTTGAAATTTGACTGTAGTTACCTTGTAACTTACTCCTCTATGATTCTTCTTTATTCATACTTATGATGGTGGACCTTTCAAAGCTCACGGCCTTCTCTCCGGGCTTCAACCTCAAAAGATTACCATCCAATTCGATCTAAAATCTGCAATTTTATATACAATGAGCAAAGTAAAATGAACTACTGTTAATCTGTGGATAAGTAGTGCTTCAAAATTCTACCATTGACTGGTTCTCCTGGTAGATTTGTTCCATCTAACTGTCTCAAGAAAAATGCATTGTTACATCGGTAACCATAAATGACGTAAGGGAATTGCCATAGGAAACCAATTTTTCCATGTTTACCCTTCTCTTCTCTTCTAGTCCCATTTGATAACTTTATCAGCTATGTAAATCATCTGCTTTGATATTTTTGTCAAAAATATTTTTAATTTTATCTTGGATCACTTATGATTTGACATAGACTTCTTCTCTGGTTTGTAGCAAGTGTATTGTCTAATTTATCCTCCTTTGGATATCATTTGGTTCTACCTGCAACTCTTGAATGATGTTCATCACTAGTACTCCTAAAGAGGATGGAAAAACATCATCCATTCCATATACTAGCTGATAAGGAGATGTACCAATGGACTTTTTAGTAGTTAGTATGTATGCCCATAAGGCATTAACCAACTTTTTGTTCCATGTCTTCTTGTTGTCTTCTAGCAGTTTTTTGATGATATTAACCAAGCTTTTATTTGAGGATTCTGCAAGTCCATTACCTTGAGGGTAATAGGCAGTGGAATGGCCAAGGGTAATGTGATATTTGTTACAAAAGTCTACCATTTTCTTGGATTTAAAAGTGGCTGCATTATCAATAATGAGCTTTTATGGGCATCCAAATCTAGAAAGGATGTTATTCTCAAGGAATGAAATGATGACAGAGTCTGTGGCTTGTCTAGAAGGGATGGCTTCTATCCATTTAGTAAAATAATCAGTGGCTGTCAAAATCCATTTATGTTGGGTAGAGGAGGATGGGTGAATTTCCCCAATGAAGTCTAAACCCCATTGTTGAAATGGCACTTTTGTGGAGATGGGTTTGAGAGGTAGTGGTAAGAGTTTCCTTTTGCGCTCAAATATTTGGCACTTGTGACATGAGGTCACATGTTTCTTGACATCTGCCAAAAGGGTGGTCTAGTAAAAACCTGCCCTTAGGATCTTATCAACAGTTGTTTTCCAATATAGGTGTCCTCCACAATCTCCTACATGAAATTCTTGCATGACTTTGTCAGCTTCATCTTTCAATAAAAATTTTAATAGAATGCCACCACTATCTTTCCAAAATAAAGCATTATCTATGATACAATACTTCATTGATTTCATTTTCTAAAATCTAGATTTAGTTCTAGATAAACCAGGAGGAGCTTGTAAGTTTAGTAAAACAAATATGATATCTGCATACTAAGGTGAATCTATGAAAGCTTCACTAATCTGTGGAGTTGCCATCTCTTCCTGGTCATCTAGGAAACCAATGAAATTTATATCTAAGGCCTGATAGTTTGATTCAGCCATGAGTTTGGATAAACCTTAGCCTTTGATAAGTTTTGTAGGCTTTATTTCTATGTCATATTCCAAAATAGTTGGCAGTCCATTTGCCTCTCTTTCCTTCAAGCCCATCCTGTGTCAGAATGTCCTTTACTACTAAATTTTGAACATAAGAAATGATGTGTGAATACAAGATGTACACTCTGAAATCTTTAATAGCTTTCATTAAAGCAAGTGCTTGTTTTTCCATTATGTTGTACTTTAGTGTAGCATCTCCCAAAGATTTGCTGAAAAATGCAATAGGCTGCTCATAACCTTGATCATTCTTTTGCAACAAGACCAGTGCAATAGTATGTTCTGAAGCAAAAGAAAAAATTATAAAATCTTTTTGGAAATCGGGACTTGTGAGGATTGGAGTTTTGGTAAGGGCTTCTTTGATTGCTTCAAAATATTGTTTAGCCTCTACTGTCCACTTAAGTGATGAATCCTTCTTTAACATGTTGTTTAACTCTCTAATTAATTCTACTAATTTTGAAATGAATCTCCTGAGGAAATTTATTTTGCCTAAAAATGATTGTAATTCTTTGATGTTTCTAGGATGAGTGATGGTTAGGATTGCCTCTATTCTCACTGGATTTATTCTAATTCCATCTTTGGATATTATATGTCCCAAGAGTTTACCTTCTTCTAGACCAAAGAGTGTCTTTTTGGGATTTAAAGAAATACCAAATTTTCTGCATTTAATGAAAAATCTTCTTAGGTGATCTAGATGTTCGTTATTTGATTTGGAAAAGACAGTGATGTCATCTTGGTAAAAAACTAGAAAGTCATGGATTTCTTTGGCAAAGGATATGTCCATAGCTCTTTGGAATGTTTCTCCTACATTCATTAATCCAAAAGGAATTTTCAAATACATGAAAGTACCCCAAGGAGTAGTAAATGCAGTCTTTGCTTGGTCCTATGGTTGAACTAAGATTTGGTTATATCCAGAGAATCCATCAAGACATGAAATTATGGATGAGCCTACTACCCTCTGAAGAATGTGGTCCATTTTTGGGAGAGGATAGTTGTCTTTCAATGACACTTTGTTCAAGTTTCTGAAATCAACACAGAGTCTGGTTTCTCCTGTTTTCTTCCTAGTAGTGAATAAGTTAGAGACCCAATCTAAATATTTCATGGGTACTATGATCTGTGCATCATACATCCTTTTTACTTCCTTTTCAATGAGTGGCATAAGAACTGTATTAACTCTCTTAAGCTTCTGTTTAAAAGGTCTATGGTATTCTTTGATAGTTATCTTATGTTGAATTATGTTGGTGTCATAAGACTTAAGGTCTTCATAGCTCCAGGAAAATACATCTTGAAACTCCTTGAACAGATTTATGTATTTCAGTTTTTTATCTGGAGGTAATGCTTTGGACATTTTGATAAGCTTAGGTTTTTCTTCAATTCCTATGTTACATTCTTCTATGTTTTCTCTTAAAGGCTCCATTTTTGGTTTCCTAGCTACATCATTTGAATCAAACAAATATTCTAATGGGACTAATCCCTTGGGCAAAAAGTCACATTTAAGGTTTAAAATTTCAGGATCATCATTCATTATTTCTTCTATTTCTACTTTTTCTAAGTTATCTATTTCTACTTTAGTGAAATTAGTGGGTTTATTTAGATCTAAAGAATTTCTATTTCACTATCTATGTTATTGTCTATTGTGTAATCTGTATCTATATTACAATTTTGAAACTCTCCTTCAACATTCATGAAATCATAAATTTGAGAATCTTGTAAGAAAATTTGTCAATATTTCAAATTATCAGGTATAACAGGCGTATGTCTCGCTTCTGCAGTGTACTGGTGGTTGGGTTGAAAAGGCAATTTACAAGTACTAGCAAAAGTGGCCAGACTATGAGCTTGCATATTCTGTTTCCTAGGAATGGCAGCAAAGTGAGTTTCGAGAAGGTCCTTAATCAAATCTAGGACAGTCTCTCTATATTGGCTAAGTCTGGGATTATTCATAGAGTATTCCCCTTTGATTTGTTTTATAATCAATTCTGAGTCTCCCATGATAGAAACTCTCCTGGCTCCCAATTTTCTAACCATTTGTAGTCCTAAGATCAGAGCTTCATATTTTGCCATGTTGTTTGTGCATTTAAAGTTTAATCTAAATGCATGACCTTCAGAATGATTATTTTCCACGTTGTGAATCCAAACTCCTGCACCTGCTCCTAATATGTTCACAGAGTCATCAAACTCTAAATGCCATAGAGACTCATGAAAAATGTTTTCACTATCAGGTGCTTTGTATTTTTTTTCTATAGCTGTTATTCCATTTTTCCATTGTATAAATTGTACAAGATAAAAGAGTCCATATCAGAACGCATGGAGTATATAGGGAAATTCTGTGGTTTTTCTACACTACTCACCATGTATTTCATCAACGTTTCTCTGTAAAATTTCCTTTGTTGACCAAAAACAGATATGGTGGCACATGCCATGTATAATTGTAGAGATCCTTGTAATTTTGCAACCCATGAGCAAGATAATAGCATTCCATATTTGGGTGGGATGTTAGCAACTACTATGTCCATCACAATACTCTTTGCTAAGCACTGGACTAGAGTCACACACAAATCTTTAATCAGGCCAAGGCACTTGACTTGGCTAGAATAAAAGGAAAACAGGTCCTTATATGGTCTGGTGATATCTAAGTTTAGTCTCTCCATGATTGCTTTTGGCATTAAGTTATGGGATGCCCCTGAGTCTAGCATAGCATTATGTAAGATTTTATCATGAACATTCAAGCTAATGTAGAAGGGAGGAATACCCCCTTGCTGATGTGTGCCATTTACTTCAGGACCAAACAATAACTCAGGTTGATCATCATTCAAGTTTACAGCATCCTCTCCTTCACCTATATTTAATGTTTCAATGATTTGTGTTCTATATGATTCATTTTTCACTAGTTTGGTCAAAGGAACTAATATTTTCAATTTTTCTATCTCAATCTTAATGTTGAATGGCAATTGGATGAGATCTTCCTTAGCAAATGTGGTATGTGTGTTTTTATCTTCTTTTTCAGTACTTGGCAATTCAGTTTGTTTCTCAACAGTTTTGTTTTGAATTCTCTTATTTGGAATGATTTAAGTAACAGTTTCAGTTTGATTTTCAGATGAAGTTATATCTACAATTTTTGGGTTGGAACTCTCCTGAGTTCCCCTAGGGAGAATTTGTAGAACTTTGGTCACAGGAGCTTCTGTTACCTTTTAATGTGGGTTTGGATTGATTTCTTAGTGGGAATTTCAGTATTATTTTTGCTTCTAAGGTTGTACTGTTTGTGAACCTCATATATAACAGATCCATAGCCTTGTTTGAATTCAAAGGATTCTCTAGATTCTAATTGCAATTGTTGCAGCATGTACAATTCCTGTTCTTCCTGAGTAAGAAAAACAACTTCTTCATTTTTAATTCCTAATAGGTCTATCTGGGTGTCATCCTCTCCTTCATGGTTTTGTGAACCCTCAGCATAGTTTTCCTGGAAGGGTGGTCTAATTTACTGATCTGGTATTGCATTTTTTCCAGTGTTAGGATTTTTCTTAAAGTTGGGGTTTCTTATTGGGGGTCGTTGTTGATTTTCCCACTAAGTATTTCTTTCCATGTTTTCTAATCTATCCATTATTCTTTCTACACTCTTTTCTAAACTATCTATTTTACCATCAGAAGTGGGAGTTTCCTCTTTAATGAAAACTCTTTTCACAGTTCTCATCCTAGATTTCTTAGCTAATAGATTGGCTTCTACACTAACAACATTACTCTGCATTTGCTCTAGTGTTTCATGGTTTCTTTCCCTTAATTGGTATGACATGTCAGTGTCAAAACCATCAGGGAATTTGATCAATGCTAGGTCTATTGGAGGTTTAATATTAGCAGGGATTGCATTGTAGATGCTATTGAACCTAGTACAATATCCTGAACTGATTCATTTGGAGTTCTTCTAATGTTATCATATTCAGATAGTATTTGTAGAGGGTTTTTCTTTCTTTCCCATCAATCAATAAACAATCTATGAAAAGCAGCTAAATCTGCAATATGATTAGCTGGTAAACCTTTGAAGCATTTTTTAACATCTCCTGTCAATGTTTGGGAAAATAACCTCATTTGTACACCAGACTCATCGATTTCATGGAATTCGAAGTAGTCAATCATTTTGTTCACATGATATTGGGCAGTATACTGACTAGTAGCATCAAACAAAAAGATTTTTCTTTGGTAATCTTAGGGCATGGCATGAAGCTGTGCTGGTAAGACCAAAGGTGCATATATGTCTGCCATGGCTGAGATTTTGGTTTGACTATGGGGAAAAGTAGTGGTGCTTGAAGAAGGACTTGAGATGGGTGTAGATGAACTAGATGAACTTGAGATGTTTGGTTGAAGGGGAAGTGAGGAATCAATGGTTTAGGGAATGAACTGTGGTGGATATTATAAGTGAGGTGGTAGTCAAAGAAGCTCTATTTATAGTATTTGAAGATTCTGCAAAAAGTTCAGAGGCAGCGGTAGTGAGGGCAACTAATTCAACTGATTGTTGAAGATAGGCATTATCTATATGGATTATCAAGGTTGATGTTAAAGCTTATAGTTTATCAAAAGTATTCAAGACAAGTTGATCTAAATCTAGATTTATAGGCACCTTTTTCGACTCATAAAATCAAGATATATTACAATTTCATGAATTGAATTTTCTGATTTGGTTCTAAAAAAAGAAAGCTCAAATGACAAATCAAACTGAATATCCTCTAAACTTGATAATTCTTTGGGGAGTGAATTTGCTTTAACTAACTGACTACTACTTCCTTGAGTTTCTACCTTTTTTGGTTTCCTTAAAAGTCTTTCAGGGTCATCAACTACTATAGTAGGGTTTGGATCTGGATTTGCCCTGGTATAGTGAGTCTTTTTGGGAGCCAGAATTTTAATTTTTTAATTGTTTTTTGAAACTTTCTAACAACAACTCTAAAATGATTTTAAGGGGCAGAATATGAGATTTAAGATTTCCTTAAAGTTTTATTACGCTGAGGATCGGTCCCCAGTATTGTCGCCAATATGTTATCACTCCAATATTTCTCTAGAGTTGTTAAGAAAGAAATGATTAGAGGTAACCACAAACCAACTTTGGAGATTAGGATATAGCCTTCCTAATTCTCAGAGAGGGCTCTTTCTTTATGTTTTAACTTCGTTTTAGTTATTTGATTTTAGACTAGTTATGATTGTACTTGGGTTTTGATTTGGATTTGGTGGTGGGATCACTTACTTAGATGGATGGAGGGATGTATTTTACCATTGGGCTATGGGGTCAAATTTCAAGCAAACAGGACTGGATCAAGTTCTAAAAATAGTGTCTACAGGGCAAGGTAGCTGAGTTATTTCAGATCTTAAGGCTAGATGGTGAAGTTGGTTTCAATCTGATCCAAAGAGAAATTAAGGGTTCCTTAGGCTGAATTATGAAAGAAGTGAAAGAGGTCAACCAGTATGGGAGAGCAATTAAGGATTCTTAGATCGGGATATCTAAAGAAAACATAGAAATGATCAACTCTTCAAAACAGAGTGTACTTAAAAAAATTCTGAGATAAATTTCCAGTTAATTCATTCACTTTAGATAACATGTAAGTTTGTGTAATACATAAGAAGATACAAAATTTGACAAAGAAAATACTTCACTGTAATAACTCAACACATGAATCCTGTAATGCAATCTTTTTATTACTCAATATAGTCTACTGACTTGAAAAATTGGTACAACAACCCTAAGGTTTCTAGTCAATACAACTCTACAAATGTCTAGCAATCCACCCCCAATACTTCGAATTATGAAGTATTTATACAAAAATAGTTTACAAAATATCCCAAACTGTCTTGGGAATTAATCTAGGAGATAGAAATATCTTCATGCAAGAAGATAGAGACAGGTCTCTAATTGTTGTATGCTATCTCTGTTTATTTGGTTGTGCTGTCTTTATGCTTTGATATTTTGTTGTTTATTCTCTGCCTTGCTGTTGGTATTCACACTGACTATTCCTTTTACTTTGCCCTTTCTCAACTGATACACTTTACCTAATACACTTTCATCTGGATGGCTTGCTATTTTTTCTTTATTGTGCTTTTTCATTTTGACTGTTCATTTCTACATTTTTACTGTGCATTTTTATAGCAAGTCATTTAACTTCTCCCATGTGTCTGCATCTGGTAATTGAATATTTACCATTTTCCTATAAATTTCATCTACTTCTGTATACTTGGAAAAAGTGGGCCTGTTCATAAAAAGGTGTTTTACCTCATGCTGGAGGTAAAACAAGTTCTCAAATGTTTTATATAGAACCTTTCTAGTAGGCATCCCCTTCATAGATGAAGTATTTACCTAATCTCTGGCCACCTCTCTAATTCTCCTATTGTAGTTTTCCTATGGCATCAATTTGTCATTTTTCACCAAGGGATTAGGCCGACGTTTCTGCCTCAAAACATCAAACTTTACCATGAACCTGTCTATAGCCAGTTGCATGGTTTTGCATTTGTCTTCAAGATTCATCATCAAATTCCTCTTGGTGATCACCCTTTTTACTTCAAGTATGGTGCCAGTCCTGTTAGGTATCTGTAGCTCTTGCAATTCATATTTTTTTTTGGAGTTGAGGAAATGAATTATTCTAGTGGCTTCCTCTGGCATGTCTCCCAGTTCAACGTTAACTCTCTGAATGGCTTCTATAGCCTCTTTGACTAAGTCGTTTTGCTAAAAAATTACTTGAATGGATGGCCAAATATCATTGACATAATCAATGATATTGGCCCATAATTGTTCCTTAGCTTGGCTAAGTGGCTCCTTTAATGTTAATTCTATTTCCAAGCTCTTCATCCTTTCGGTCAACCTCATTGACTTGTGAACTTCTTCCATGTGCATAGTTTGTGCAAGCTTGTTGTCATTCTCTAGACTAGTTATCTTTTCCTTAAGATTGTTTATTTCTGTGGTCTGAATGGACATGTCTTCCATTGCCTTGACCAATTTACTTGCCTCATCACTTGGCTAAGCTATTGCTGTTTTCAAACCTATTGTTGATGTAGATGTTGTGGCAGCTGGTAGTGCTATAGCCAGTGGAGCTGTAGGAGCCAATGAAGCTGCCAAGGTGGATGGTAAAACTGTGGTAACTATTGGAATGACAGTGGTAGTGGCAGTGTCAAGGCTGGGTTGTTTTAACTATATGCTGTCCAACTCTTTGTCCATTTCCTTTAGTTGATCATTAAGTTGTAAAACAAGGTACATCATTTCCCCCTGATGTGTTTGGCTTTCAAGGACCTCTTTTGTTTGTGGATGCTCTGAATGATACAATTTGAGTTGTTTTTTGAGAGTAGCTGTTGGCTGAAAATATTATCGTTTAATTCTGTTGTAGTACTTGCCCAACTATTTAATTTGTCAATCCAAGGTTCGTAGGCTTACGAGACACATGCACTATATATGCAGGACTGAATTGGATCTAATCTAATCTAATCTACTGAAATCAAATTAATCTAGGAATGCATTGAAACACTAACTAGGAAAGCAGGAAATTGCATAAGGGGAAGGCAATACAACATGTGAAGAATTGAATGACAAACAACATATGTGAGCTCACAACAATAAAACTATCTCAAATTATATTACAAGAATCAAATTACAAATCATGAAAGCATAACAATAAAAGATGAAAAACTAAGAATTCCTTTCCATTATTCATTATTATCAAAATGAAGAGAGAGCACTCTCTTATATACATGAGGAAGATAACCATCTCATAATTACATATCCAATATTCTCTCAAGCACTCTCAACTAATTTCCCATTATTACAAGATATGATCCCTTTGAATCCTCCACAAATCTCTCAAGCATTTTCAACTACTTTCCCATTATTACAAAATATGATCCCTTTGAATCCTCCACAAATCTCTCACATATCTTGGATAAGATATGCTAACCAAATCCTCCATGATTTTCTCCTTAGGAATAGGCTTGCATAATTATCTCCTTAATATGGTGGAGGAGATATGGATAAGATATGCCAACCAAATCCTCCATGATTTTCTCCTTAGGAATAGGCTTGCATAATTATCTCCTTAATATGGTGGAGGAGATATGGATAAGTCTCTTGGAATTAATTCTTCACATATTTTCTACACATCACAAAACTCACATATTCTTGAGATATATATAAAAATATGTATATTTTCTAATATTTAATCATAAATTCACTTGTAATACAAAAATGAATAAAATGGAAAATAAGAAGGTGAAACCCAAATGTATTTATGAAAATGATATGATAAAAGGTTAATGGGATGATGAAATGTAAGGAATAGTGAAGAAAAAGGTGGATGAAAATATGACATTTCTGAGTCCCAACAGTAGCAATGTCTTCATTCTTTTTCTTTATCAACTTCTCAGCAGCCTTGATATCATTGGGATCATGTCCCAGCTCAATCACCAAGTCTTCTAGTGACTTGATTCTATTATCTTTGGCCCGTGAGGAGGCCTTTTCTAGCTTGTACTGTGTAGTGATATTATCTAATGAACTTTGCAGTTTGTGTGCAGTCATAGCTTTAGCTGTCAAGGTGGAATAGATCATATCACCTGCCTGCTTGTGAAACTCAATTTTGTCAATGGGATGAACATCCCTAGCCAAAACCTCAAAATCTATTTTCCTATAGTCTGCTACTGTTTTTGGCTGCTAGACTGTAGGTTGCATAAATGTCATCTTCATTTTCCCTATTTTGATTTCAAAGGAAGACATTAATCTGTTTTGGTTTGCAAGTGTCTTCTTGAAGTATTGAGCATAAGTCTCAACCTTAAATTTATCATTTCTCAACTTAATTTCCTTATACCTATATTTGATGTCTTTCTCTTTATCCACATTCTTGGTGAATGAAGAGACCTCCATGCTGAGTTGTCTCTCAATAAGTTGAGTGTTTGATGTTGAGGGCTCGTGTGTTTCTCCTGAGGCTGATGGGCCCTTTCTCCTTTCCACCATTGTATTAGTGTTAGTGATGTCCACTGAGTCAATGGTATCTTCCTGTTCAGTTACAAGATTAAGCTTGGGCCTCTTCCTGTAACTGATTTCAAATTATTCATCTGTGGTTTCCATGACTAAACTAGAACCTTCTTCCCTGTTTCTCTTTGTATTTTTTTCTTCATTTGCTGGAGTCTGTAAAATAGGAGGAATATTCATTAGTTCTCCTAATTCTAGAACCTACAGGAAGGAACTTGTATCAATTTGTTTTTCTACATCAATTAATGTATTCTCTACATCAACTACATTACTGTCCATGTCTATCAAATGTTTTCCAACCATTTTGACAGGTTGGAAAATCTCTCAATTTCTGGCCTAGGATGATGGATTAAAGGACCCAATTTGACCTTGAGCCTAAACTTATTTATGACTCCATTTGGGTCATATTTCCACATAAAAATGTTCTTGAAGTTCATCTGCTGTAGAATATTATTTGCCTCTAGTCCAGCTTCCCTATTATTACAAATGAAGGGGTCCAATTGATTTTTCATTTTGAACTGGGTCTTCTTCCTAGCTGATAGGAAATTTACTTCATTAGAGTTTATTATCTGCCTAAAGTATTCTAGTGCAAATATCCTCATGGGGAGGTATTTGGGCAGTTTGTAGGGGGCAAGTTGTCATCCATATATCCTTATTTCTATGTGGTTCTGGTACAGATACCAATCTCCCACTTTACTGTTCTTAGCCAACTGTAAAACTCTTTTGATCTCTTGAATGATTCTGGGCTGATGGCTACTAATTAGCATATTCATCGTCTTGGTGTGAGTCCTTTCTATCAGGGCACTCCCTTGCATAGTGACCTACTTTATCGCAGATGTAACATTGACCTTTTCTTCCACCCTTAGGTCCAGCCTTTCCTTTTGATTTAGTCCCGGAATTATTTCTTTTTTTAGCATGAGAAGAAAAGGCAACAGGAGGAATTTTAGGCAAAGAGGAAATTGAGTGAAAATTTGAAAAAATCAGGAAGTTGTTGCATGTTTCAGTTGGACGCTGCATGCTGGGCAGAGTCGTTGTGTGCCTAAATGTGGCGTAGTGCACTTGTGCAGTGAAGGGCATGTTTGCCTGACCGATCCAGAGCAAATTTCAACGGCGTTGTGCTCTTGTGCATTGAAGGGCGTGTTTGTCAAGGATGTTGCGCGTTGGCACTTGGTGTTGCATGTTTGGCCAGTAAAGCCTGGCAAACCCAAGGAGCACCAAAACACCATTTTTCTTCATCTGTTCAAGCTACAAAGGCTTCTATTACTTGCACACAACAAGTAAGTGGCCCAATATCTCTTTTTCTCCATCAATTAAGCAAGTTTGCACCCTAAATTTTAAAACCCTAGCAAATATTTCTTGTATGTTTCCAAAATCACCTATTTGATCAAAATTACAACACTTCATAGACTTTGTCACCCTCAAATCATCCTTGCCTATACTTCATTCAATATCCCTCACCATTTCACGCACCTTGACCCACATATTAGTCCCTCAAGTTTTCACCTTAGAAACATGACAGAAGAGGGTCACACTAGTTCAGAAGAAGGGGAAAGACAATCAAGGAGGGCAACCATGAAGGGAGGGAGAATTATCAGATTTGAACCCACTGATACCACAAAACTTATGGCATCACCACTTACAGTATCATTTTTACAGTACATGGGTTGTTTTGAGTTTTGCCAAAGGGTTGAAAGGGTGAATTTTCATCAGCAGTTAACCAAGCAGTTTATCCTCAATTCGCAAAACAACTAGGTCACTTTAGCTAGGGTCACATTCACTGCCTCAAATTTGCAAAACAACTAGGTCACTTTAGTCGGTGTCGCATTCACTATATCTCCTGCCATCATATCACAGGCCACTGGAATTCCAAATGCAGGAGAGAAATGGTTAAAGCAAAGAAATCTGACTCACAGTTTTTACGAGCCATATCTTAAAACAAGGTTTAAAATGATAAGAAAATAATTTTCCCTTTCTCTTATCTCTTAGAAAAGTATGTGCCATTAAGGAAGATAATCATGTGGTATTTCACATGTGAGGGTAGGTTTTCCAGACTCTACTCATATCATATCAGGCTTCTCATGCACTTTACCAGGGTAAGAATGCTTAGTTTGCCATATTACCTTTTCAGAAGTATTGACAAGATGACATATATTGCTCAGAAAAGGGATCCAGCTCATCAAATGCATAGTATTTTCCATCATTCTCTTATCAAAATGATAGTCCTCCATCACTTAGATCAACTAGGCATTGCTTGGGAGACCTTCATAGCTAATGAAATATTCAATGAACCACCTACTCATCCAGCTCCCCACATTCCTCCATCATCCTCCACTCATCCATCTACTTCTTCTCATCCACCACAACTTACTTATCACTCATCCTCAACAGATCATTCTTCACCAACCACCTCCACACCATCTACATCACCATTTCATGTAGCCATTCATTCACCCAATGGAGATGATGATAGTGATGAGGAACATGATGAGCATGATGGCAGTGAGGGACATGATGTACACACTGAGCATGGTCAGAGTAGTATACCACAGAGGAACAAATTGCAACCATTTTATTTCACCTATCAGAGGGGAAAGAGGCGGGTGTTTACCCCACGGAAAGTGGGAGGGGCCTTGCCTTTGTCATCAACATTACGGGTTAAAGGAAAAGAGAAAATGGTGGAGGAAGTAGAGGTCAAACAGCAGCATGAAAAACATGACACTGAAAAGGAGTTTCTCCTTGTGAACACAGATGATGAGGAGAAAGACAAAATCACTCAGGCTGCCTTGAAAGCAAAGGATACCAAAATCAGGAAGCTTGAGACCAGTTTACAAAGGGCCAAATATATCATCTCCTTTTATGAGCAAGAGAACAAGCAGCTAGAGGTCAAGCAGGAATTGATGCAAACCAAGTACATCAAGGCAAAGAGGGAGGTTGAGAAGGCCAAGTTTCAGCTTGATGAGGCTTATGGAGATTATGGAGAGCCGAATGATGAATAGGGATAGAGAAAAAGACTAAGAACAAGAGGATTAAAGAGAGCCTTAGAGCTTGAAAGCCAAAAGGAGGCAGAATTGGAGGAGCAACTCACTTTAAATGAGCAATTGGTCAAGGACATAGCTGAGAACCAAGAGTCTTGGCTTGAGAAGGTGAACACACACTTGGAGACCCTCTTGGAAAAATCAAACAAAGATGTTGAGATACAAAGGAAGTTGGCCAAGTATTATGCACAAAGGAAAACTGGTTGGTCAAAAGGTAAAAAAACACCCAAAAAATGACCTTTCTGCCCTGTTTTTGCCCTGGGCACTGTGCGCTGAGCAGTGTTGGGAGATTTGGTTTTTGACTGGGAAAATGACATCCAAATTCAGAAATTCAAGTTGTTCTGGAAAGTAGACAGGTAAAGCTTTCCAACAAACTATTGTGTGCCTAATGTGGACATTAGTAAAGCCTCCAAAAGTGCAGCTAAAGTTGAAGGGCATGCTGGCACTTGGTGCTACGCGTTTGACACTTTGCCCAAAATTTTGTAGATTCGACCCAATTTTCACTTCTCCCATAAATAATGATGTTTTTACCCTTGTAATTGATAAGTTGAATGTAATTATGATGCTTCTAGAGCTTACTAGGGTAGATTCATTAGGTAAAAAAAATTTATGAGGTGTAATGTATCAGTTTGTTTGGATTAGGGATGAGTCACTTTGACCACCTTATTTTCTTGTTAGCAGTTCAAATTTTGTTGGAAACAACTCCTCTCAGGGATTCGACTCCCCGAGCTTAGGATGAGTTTTTTGGGGTCTATATGATGCTTTTCCTCAGTCATTGTAGGGGTTGGACTCAATGGGATGCTTATGTTTTGATTAGATATCATTTTGTATCAGTTACAGCAAGAGATTAATGAAAAATTACAACTATTTCTTTGGGATCCATGTGGTATGATGCTTAGTTCAGATTTTATTTTGTATTCGTGTGTTAGAATTTATTTTTGACTCCATTTCATCATTTCATTTCCTTTATTTGAATGTATACAAGTCTAAGAGGTAGAATCCATATCTTTATGCTCTGTTTTGGGTAGACATTTCACAGTCTGTATTTTCTTCAGTTTAGGAAGAATCCATGTGGTTTACATGCTTTTTCTTGCTCCTCACCTATATTTTCACCTCATCCATCAAACCCTAAGGTTCTGGTCATTGTCCTTACCTTGCCCCATCGAACACCCTGCATTTTTGACCTAATTTCCTTGCCCTAACTGTTTAGCTCTTTCTAATCCAACAAAACCCTTAAAAAAAATCAAATCAAAACCCTGTGCTACTATACCTAACCTAATATCAATTTCTTGATCCAGTCATTTTGGCTGAGATCCTTATGGAGAGAGCCCTCTCCTAGCCTAGTAGGGCTAGCTACTTGGCTAAGCGTGGTTTGTGGTTACCCCAGAATTGCCTTATTTAGCCTAAGGTTCAATCCAGGTGCTAACATAGTGGCGACCATACTGGGGAACTCGAAAGATCAGAAATTAATCACTCTAGTAAGTTGTTTTATTTAAATTCTTAAGCTTGTGGATGATGAGTTTTAGAATTTAATCATAGGTTGAATTGGAAAGTTGTAAAGCAATATCTTGATTTTCAAAATTAGATATATTGGCTTCCCGAAAATACACCACATCCAATCCAAATCCGAATCCTCCGACCATTGTTAGTGATCCTCAAAAAATTGGGCGAAAATCTAACAAAGTTGCAGACAGATCTAGTTTAACCAGAGAACAATGAAGTAAGGATTTCATTCCTAGAGTTAATTGACTCCCAGGAAGGTTATAAACTTTGCAGGACATTGAGTTTGATATTAATTTTGAGCAGATTTTATTTCGCAGTAAATATTTAAGTTGGATTGAGTAGACAGTTGTTGATTCCTCTATATCTCTTCATAACCTCGTTGAAGGCTTGTTTTCACACAATGAATCAGGGTCACAACTTATTCACACTCTTGATCTCTTGCAGAACCTCTCTTCAAACTTAAACACTTGGGTGAAAAATAAGATTCATAAGCCATATTTCTATTTTTGAAATACTTCCATTGCATTTACTACCACTCAAACTATCCCTCATCCTCCACCTTCTTCTTCATAGATTGTTCACACCATTCAGACTATTGTTAATCCCCCTTTGATTATACCTAATATACCAATCCCTGTTTTAAATCCACCACCTCCCCCAGCTCTAGTTATCGCTGCTCGATATGCACCCCTTGTTTTTCCTCAAAATATTGGCGCCATGCCCCTTGATTATCAAACCAAAATACCTTTGTTCGAAAACACTCAAACTATTACATCTCAACAATACGTATACAAGATGAATGATTTCTTTGACCCCCATGAAGTTGAAATTGAAGATGTGATGATGAGGCTATTTGTACAAAGTTTTGGAGGAGAAGTTCGGAAATGGTTCAGAGCCCTACCAGCAACTTCTATCCCTACTCTACCTGTCCTTCAGAGGTAGTTCCTAGATCGGTGGGAGGTGAAGAAGAATCCCCTTCAGATTTTGTCTGAATATGAGAACATCAAAAGAAATGTTTGCGAGAATGTGCAAGACTATTGTGTGATATTTAATGCAGTATACAATGCTATTCCTGCAAATATCAAACCACCAGAGGGATTGGATTTGCTTAAGTTTCCAGATGGGTTTGATGCCGATATGGCATATCAGTTACGTGAACGTGATCCTACAAGTCTAGAATACATGCAAAAGAATGCTGTGAGTGTAGAAGTGAACT